>CM054122.1:224059892-224659892 GCA_028751855.1 Ambrosia trifida | reverse complement strand
ATCGGATAGAGTTAGTGTTCATTCTTACCATTCGGGGGAAGATGAATATTCCGAAAGAGAACCGAGGAAGATGAGGATTGGGGTTTCCGAAATGTTAGTGATGATCATGGGGATGAGGAGGAATATCAAAGTGATAATAATTCTGATATGGGTGCAAATCGAAATGGGGGTAATGACGGTTACTATAATCATGTCTTCAATAATCATCACCCAAGGCAAAACCCAAGAAGGCATCAAATTCCCAACATTCACCAAAATCGGGGTGAAAATTTTGCGGGTCGAGCAGAAAGAAGACCTAATGGGAGAAGACCACCAAGAGATGAAGAAGTTAATGCTCCACGAAGAAGGCCCCCAGTTCCAATGCAAGGGGTTAATGGTCGATTTAGACCACTTGCTTCTGAGAACGAGTCACCAATTGTACCACCACCTCTAGGAAGAAGAACTTTTGACTGCAAACCAAATTATATCAACATTCTTCCTCACTTTCATGGAATGGCCACTGAAGACCCATACGACCACCTCTCTGAATTCAAAGCAATGTGTGGTACCATGGGGGGTCACAATTTCTCTTTAGATGAAGTTCAGCTAAGGTTGTTCCGGTTCTCCCTCAAGGATAAGGCAAAGACTTGGTTTCTTACTTTGCCCGCACGCAGCATCTATACTTGGGGAGAGATGCAACAGGTGTTTTTGGATGAATATTTCCCTAGTTTTAAAACGGATGGGGTACGGTTAGAGATTCGTTCCTTTCAACAGTTACAAGGGGAACCACTTCATGAAGCTTTCACTCGCTTCAAGGAGTTAATTCGGAAATGCCCGCACCACAACATCGACCTTTGGGAATTGGTTAGTAGTTTTGTGAATGGACTGAGTAAGGAGGAAAGAAAATACCTCAAGTCTACTAGCAATGGGACTTTGTTATCTAATCCAGAGCAAGAAGACTGGGATTTTTTGGAACTAATGGCAAGGAATTTAAAATCGGAGGAGGCAGCTGATCGAAGAACTAAACACCCGGTCTCTAAATCTCTTCCCGATTCAGATTCAAGCTCTAAAGACCGGATTGCTCAGTTAGAAAGAGAGTTGGCAAAGTTGAAGAAACGGGAGGTGTCAGCGGTACAATACCCTGTTTGTGATAATTGTGGAGATTTGGGGCATAAGGCTAGTGAGTGCCCCGGTGATATGGGTCAAACCACCGAAGAAGTAAATCAAGTGTATGGGGAAAGGAAGTATGACATGAACTCCAACACTTATCATGCGGGCTTGAGAAACCATCCTAACTTTAGGTATGGTAATCCTTCTAATCAAATGAACCCGAATTTTCAATCGGGTAATCAAAGCGGTGGTGGGCAATATCAAGGTCGCCAAGGTGGTAATCAAGGTGGTTACCAAAGAAACAACTACAATCAAGGTGGTAACCAAGGGTACAACAATAATTACCAACGGGGTTACAACCAAGGCGGCTCCTCAAGCAATCAAGGAAATTCTTCGGGAAGTCAAGGTGGTGATGAGTCATTGAGTTCAAAGTTGGATGCACTAATGAATATGATGAAGGACTCCAACAATGACATCAAGGAAATGAAGAAGGTGAATGAGGTGAGAGATAAGTCTCACGAGGCCTTAGCTAAACAAGTGGGTCAACTAGCGGAAGAAATGGCTCAATGGAGAGGAAGCACAGGGAAGCTTCCAAGTGATACTACCGTGAACCCACAACATCAAGCATCGAGCTCAAGAAACAAATAAAGCGTGCATATAAATGCGGTGAGTTTTATTTTGAATGATAAGGTTATGGGTAATGAAACAACTCCACCACAACAATTTGTTGATGGTGTGGTGGAGGAGGTTGATAGTGATGATGAGCAGGAAGAGGAAAATATTTCGCAAAATAATTTTGAAGCTAAAAATTATAGAAAATCTTTTTGCGAAAAGTGTTTAAATGAGATGGCTACTAAGACAAGTGTGGGGATGGAGACTAATACCATCCCATATCCTGCAACTTTAGTAGACCCAAACAATGTGTCAAAGTGGAGCCCACCAAAGGACGAGAGGTGGGAAAATTTTAAACAAGTCAAAATAAATTTACCACTTATTGATGCAATTGAAAAAATTCCTGCTCATGTTGAATGTGTGAAAGAGTTGAGCAACCAAAACAAGCACAACGAGTTGCCTAAACATTTAGGGGCACATGTTCGTGCTGTTTTGTCGGATGCTCTTCCCCCTAAACTTCAAGATCCAGGAGCCCCATTGATTCCAATTCAGGTAGGAGAGCTTAAAATAGAAAGGGCGCTCCTAGATCTTGGAGCATGTGTGAGTATATTGCCTGGGAGTCTGTTTGACCAATATGACTTTGGTTCAATACATGAAATTAACACCACGGTGGTGTTAGCTGATCAGACTCTCACGCATTCAAGGGGGATGGTGAATGATGTGTTGGTGAAAGTACAGGATTTCTACTACCCAGTTGACTTTTTGGTGGTAGACTAAGTAAATAGTGCGATAAACACACAACCCACCGTTATACTGGGTAGGCCGTTCTTAGCAACTGCACATGCTAATATAAATTGTGCTAATGGAGCGGTAAGCATGAAATTTGGTGACCGTGAGTTGTGTTTAAATGTGTATCCAAATTTTTCTAACTCGGTTGTTGAGGAGAAATATCCCAAAAATAACATTTTTGATAGTGGTGACCCTCTTGTAAAAGAGGATCACCCAAAAGAGGATTTTTGTGTGACTGGCAGGTTTGGAGCAGTAAAGAACAGGACAGTGAAAGGAAGGACGACAAAATGGAGGAAACCGCCTGATTTGCACAATGAAACAAGAACGGAAAAGATGGTTGACCCGGTTAGGACCACCTTAAAGGACTTACCGGAATGTAGAAGGGTTGCATCCTTAGAGGCAGAGGGAGGAAGACATCCCCCTCGACCACCATGAGGGTGGTGTATTCGGTCTGGCTGAAGACCCTTAAACTTAGCGCTTCCGGGAGGCAACCCGCTGATCAGGCGCATGTATTTTTTTTCCCTTCTTATATTAATTGCGTGGGCATGATCATTTTATTTACGTTTGGTGTGCTAGGTATTTTATGCTTTTCAGTTTTATTTTGTTTTTGTTTGTTTTGGATGTTTTGATGTTTTGATGTTTTGTGTGTGAGTCCAGCGTATACATCACCAGTAAGTGTTCAGCTGAAAAGGGAGTAACAAAGGAGAGGAAGCATTAAAGTGTGGAAAGCAAAGATTCACCGATAGAATGGGGACATCAATTATTTACCAGGTGCTTTCTTTTCTTTAATTATGTGTATGTTGTTTGAATAAGACTTGGGTGAATGATTAGTGTTGCTTTAGAAGGGGAATGTAGTGAGGCGGAACAAAAGCATCCTTACACATATTTTTAATTTATTTGGCTACTTGGTCCCCTTATTTGTGCAAAAATCCACATTGAGGACAATGTAAGTTCCAAGTGTGGGGATGGGGGAATAGCCATTTAAATATGAAAATTTTTAAGACCCTCAAGCTAAACTTTAAGAAAACCGTTTCTTTCACCATAGTATTGGATCACAAAATTCGACCCCTAATCATGGTCATAACTCTTTAAGTTCCTTGATGTGTTTTTCCAAGGATGGTTTTTGTAAAACGTGGATTGCCTGGTTAGAAAAGACTAAGGAAGAATATAGCATTTTTTGCATATCGGCAACCCATATTTCCCTTTAGGTTCAGAAAGAGATTGTTGAGCTACCACAACATGCTAACACCCTACAAAAATTTGTTTCACATCTTTCGGCATGTTGTGTGCAATTGAATTGAGTGTGCTATTATAGGCGCATAAGATAGAACTTGCAATTTTTGATACGCCCACCACTTTAGATTAATAGTGACACAAGAATGATTAAGGCATTAGGTCTATCTAGCCTTTTCATAAAAAAAAAAACCTTCCCTAGTTAAACAGACTTGAGCCTTTAACCTTTCAATTGATTACCCATGTCAACCCATTTAGCCATTTCAATTTTTAAACCCAAATGATGAAAATTCGGTCATAGGATTTTGATTTGTATTGTATTGTATATAGTTTGTAATGTGAGTTCAAAAAAAAAAAAGCATGAGAACAAATACGCTTCAAACAAATGGAAGTTCTCATAGAAAAGCACAAAAATATGCTTGAGTTAGTAATTGAATAAAAGGTGCAACATTGCCTTATAGTTTAGTAATTAGTTAGTTGATGTAATAAAAGTCGAATTTTCATCATTATAGCCACTTTTAAATATCCCCTTCCATACCCTTCGCCTAGCCCCATTACAACCCGTTTTAAGACCTTTTGACTTGTGTTCACTTTTGAGAAATTCTGTGGAAGGCGATTGAATTGCAAGCTTATGCTAACATGCCCTATAATCGGTTTCGAGTGATTGATATGAAATACTAGCACATCACTTGCTAGTCTAGATAGTAAACCGAGTGGAGTGAACCATTGCGAGGGGTGTGCAAAAATGTGAAATCGGATCTTGTTGGATTTGGCTAGGCAATTGTTTTAATAGCATGCAAAAACCTTGGAATGTAAATCTACTGATAGGCGTAAGTCTTGTGAGTTAGGGTATGACTAAGGGCCGTTTTTGAGAATTGATAAAAGGTGAAATTAATTTGACATGACTATTGATTTGCTTGAGGGCAAGTAAAAGATAAGTGTGGGGATGTGATGGGTTAGTTAAAAGATGTGTATAAAAGCATCTATAAATGAGTTTTAAGGAGTGTTAAGTCGTCAAATGGTGTTGCTTTGATATTATTATGTTATTTCAGGATTTGATGACTAAAGGAGGGAAATATGACGTTTTGGAGTTGCTCGGGCAAGAAACGGAAGCTTACGTGAGCTGGAAAATAAAAAACTGAAGACGGCGGGAGTTTTGGCGTAGGGAAGGATATCTTGGTTTGCGTAGGGCGGCAGGAATCAGCTCAGGGAGAAAGGACGTGGCGTAGGATACGCCAAAAGTGGCGTAGCCTACGTCAACTTCAAAATTTGGTCAAAACTTTCCTTTTTTCAAGTCAATGATAGTGGAATACATTTTAATGACGAATTTATGAAGGAAGGCTCCGTTTTTTGCTGTTTCGGGACTCATTCTCAATATATCATTCATCACCATTGAAGACAAAAGAGACACACACAATTCTCCAAAGATTGGAATCATTCTTGAAGATTGAAGACACCATTTTGAAGATGAACACCGTGGCCATGCTTGGCTAAATCATTTTGTATTACACTGGGGATGTAGGTTCTTGATATCTAGGGTTGAAAACATTTGGGTATTGTTCTTAAACTTTTGTTTGATGTTTTTGTGTACTTGAATTACTTGTGTTGATTAGTGATTAATCTTATGCTAGACTCAATTTTAGTTAATTGATCTTGTGCCAATTTCTAGTGAGATAAGCATGATTCCTTGCATCAACACTACCATAGGATTGTATGTTCTAGGTGATAAAGTATAGTTTAGTCTATCTTGATATTGACAAAACTTGATACCTAAATCTATTGATCAATCACCCCGTTAGTACCAGCTGCATTATCATTGTTCACCCAATTGTTGAAAGCCCTAGTGTTCAATTACCGAGTCCTCAGTGTAATCGTTTTAATTCCATTGTTTACAAGTATCACTATTTTCTTTATTCTTGCAATTTCAATTAAATTCTCATTTTAATCAACAACAACTTTTCAATCAATTCTTAAATGATAACTTGCATGCTTCATAATTAACTAGCACCTTCATAAGCAACATTTTTGAGTTAACTAAGCAATATTCACTAACCACACGCTCCTTGGATTGATACCCTATTTACCCTATCTACATAGGTTATTTAGGTTTTGTATGACCCGTAACGACCGGCTCATCGATGGGGCAATTCATCTACCCACCCGCTGCGTCTTGTTCCCAGGCGTGTCTTAATGCCTTCAACAATACTTCTGTTTGCGCGCTCGACCTGGCCATTGCCTTGAGGATGCGCTACGGAAGTGAATATCTGTTTGATTTTCATTGAGTGGAGCCATTCTTGTAAGTGTTGGTCCGCAAACTGCGTTCCGTTGTCGCTTACAATTTCCATCGGTAGACCAAATCTGCAAATGATAAACTCCCATATGAATTTCTTGATGTTGCGTCCGTCAATCGTGGCTAATGTCTTTGCTTCCACCCATTTGGTGAAGTAGTCAATGGCGACTACTAAGTACTTGACATTGCCTGGCGTTGTGGGAAAAGGTCCCACGAGATCAATGGTCCATTTTTGGAATGGCCATGCTGTGGTGACTGGTATCAAGTTGTTCTTTAGTCTAAGTGTTCCGGGCGCATGCCGCTGGCATGCGTCACATTTACGCAGCTCTCTAACCGCATCGAGGTGCATTCCGGGCCAAAAGTATCCAGCATTCATAAGTTTGGCCATGACCATTCGAGGACCTGTGTGTAATCCGCATGTGCCCTCGTGAATATCTTTTATTAAATATGTGGCCTCTGCGGAATCTACGCATCTGAGTAATGGTCCGAGATAAGACCGCCGATATAAGATGCCGTCATTGACTTCGTAATGCAAGGCTTTGTGTTGTAGCTTCCTTGCTTCCGCTTTGTTTGATGGGAGGATGCCTTTAGTTAAAAAGGCCATGATCGGGGTGATCCAAGATTCTTTTCCAGTTTGAATCACGTTCACTTGTTTTGACGGAACAGATGGTTTGGCCAGTACCTCGACTCGTACGTCTTTCGCCATGTGATCGAATGCGGTTGACGCCATTTTACTTGAAGCGTCCGCTGGCTTGTTTTGGCTTCTGCGGACGTGAGTGACTTTAGTAGGGGAAACTATTCATCAACTCTTTGGTATGTTGCAAATATAGGATCATGGATGGCTCTCTGGCCTCGTATGTGCCATCAATGTGATTGGCAACCAACATTGAATCGACATATGCTTCGATGTGTTGAGCACCCATCTTTTTGGCAATACGTAGGCCTGCGACCAGCGCTTCAAATTCTGCCTCGTTATTGGTTGTATGAAAGTCGAGCCGAATTGCATAAGTGTATTCTTTTCCTTCCGGGGTTATCAAGCGTAGGCCTGCGCCGGCCCCTTCGTCATTGCAAGCACCGTCGGTGAATAGCTTCCATATTTGAGTTTTGATGTGTCGTAAAACACATCTATTCTCTTATGTATTTTTTGTTATAATTGAGTCTTTTGTATATAGTTTTTAGTAGTTTTAGGCGTGTATTCGTTTGTTGGCCTATTTTTGTCATTGTATAGATTTTTATTAATTTTTAGTACTTATTTATTTATTTTATATTTTGGTAGGTGTTCGTGTGAACGTTGGAGCGTAAACGATGAACTTTGGTCAAGCCAAGAACACCCGAGTGTAGAGCACCGAGTTATAAATAATAATAATAGTAATAATAATAATAATAATAATAATAATAATAATAATAATAATAATAATAATAATAATAATAACCTAGTGACTTAAAAGTCACGTGACAAAAGCAAAAGGCAAAAGCCCAATTTGTATTACACCCTATTTTTTCAAGCGTCACATATTTTTTGAGGGGAAGGAGTGCGGACAATTATTAAAAAATCATTGAAGCGAACAAAAGGAGGAGCCGCCTAAAGAATTATATATCAACACAATTTGCAATCATTCATTAATCGCACAGCCATAAGCAAAAGTCAATATTCAAATACGGTGACGATCGAACGGGCACGGAAGGAGAAAAGGCCACGGGCACGTTAAAGATCAAAAGCCAACGAGCCTTGGGTTAGGTTTAGTTTTCGCTCTATATTTTTATAGACATGGTTAAAGCTATATTTATTTATTTTGTGAACATGTTTTTAAATATTATGAACTAGACTTCCATGGTTGCTTAGGTTTATGAACTAGACACGTTTAATTATGCGGTATTTAATGATTCTTGGTTTTTAATTTTGATGTGTAGGATTACATGATTTTAAGTTTATTGTTGGATTTGATATATGTGTGTTGGTGTTATTTTATTTGAGGTTTGTTTATTGGTTTTGTGGAGCTAGGCATGTAGAGATACCCCCTAGGTCTTGAAATCAATCTAGTTCGTCAACTTAGGTTAGCGTGCTAGTATTTGGAGTTGGAGTACGACACAAGTATAACAAACTAATATAATAAATTAACTAAGGCGTGCAGTCCATTCTTGAGGGTGAGAAATCTAACTCGAGTTTGCTAGGTAACTAACTAGGCATTGTTCGGTAGTTGGCAAGCGCTAGGGCGGGAGTCGCTACTTGTCCGTGTTTAGAGTTTTCCTAGGTTTTCTTCAGTAGAGTTTAAGTCTGCTTCATAGTTTGAGGGTTTTAATCCAGGAGAGGTTTTAATCTGATTTCTATGGGATTTTGGTACGCTAGGGCGATCCAGGTCCATCTTAGCATTTCTACACTTGTCCCGCCTTGAGTCTAGTGAGCTATCTTTGACAGGAGGTTTATTAGATAAGAATAGGGTCTCAAGTTAATTACCAGATTCAGGATTTATTGCTAGTGTCTAGGGATTTTGCCTAAGTAACCAGCCTTCTTCCTATCCGATTTCTCCAAGTTCCTAATTCCCGTAAGCAGCTGCGGTTACTTTATTTATATTTAGTTTCTTTTAAGTTTTTAATCATTAGTTTAACCCCCCCACATAAGTATATATTTATTTAGGCTAGTATTCGGTAGAGGTTGTGATCTTGAGTTGTATTCGCGTCTTTGGGTTCGATACTCGGTCTTATCTGTTTACTGCTTTGCGACCGGTACACTTGCCGTGCGTGTGTAGTTTTTAGGTGAGTCGTTTTAATTAAAACTTGTGTTATTTTTATATATATATTTACACACATCAAGTTTCATCGGGCGAAGTCGAATTTGATGATGCTTCATTTGCGCACTCTTCGACTTTGTCTGCTGGGACTTCCGCTATGAAATCCGCAAGGATCTGTCCCTTGAAGGAAGGTCTTGCTTTATATGAGATTGAGTGCTCACCCAGTTCTATTGCCCATTTTGCCAAACGTCCGGAGAGTTCCGGTTTGCGCAGGATGCCGTTGATGCGGAAATCTGTGAGGACATTGATCGGGTGTCCTTGAAAATATCTGCGCAATCTTCTTGAAGCGTGAATTAACGCGAGAACCAGCTTTTCCATTGTTGAGTAGCGGGTTTCCGCGTCAAGCAGCATGCGGCTTACATAATAAATTAGGGTTTGTACCCCTTTTCGATCAACCATGAGCACTGCCCCTACTGCCTTGTCGGTGACTGACAGGTATAGGGTGAGTGGCTCTTTTGGTAGCGGAGTAGTGAGTGATGGCAAGTTGCTCAAACATTTCTTCATGTCTTGAAACGCGGCTTCTGCCTCTTCCGTCCAGTGGAAGTTTGATTTCTTCAGACAATTCTTTAGTGTGTCCACGAAGGGGAAGGATTTGGACGCGTAGTTTGACAGAAACCTGTTCAAGGCTACAAGTCGCCCCATCAGAGTTTGTACTTCCTTGACTGAAGATGGGGACGGCATCCGCTCAATTGCCTGAACTTTATCTGGGTTGGGACGAAAACCGTCTTTTGTGACAATGATTCCAAGGAATTTTCCTTCTTCCATCCCAAAGGAACATTTTCCCGGATTAAGTTTCATCCGCACACTGCGCAACTGATCAAAGGTCTTCTGGATGTCAAGTAACATCTGGTCCTCTTCTCTGCTTTTGATCACCAAATCGTCAACGTACACTTCTAAATTTACACCGATTTGTTTTACAAATGCGGTGTCCATTAATCGTTGATATGTTGCCCCTGCGTTCTTTAGCCCAAATGGCATCTTGGTGTAGCAGAAGGTACCCATGTCTGTGCGGAATGTTGTCTTGTCTTCGTCTTCTTTGGCCATTTGAATTTGATGATAGCCTTTATAAGCATCCAGGAAGCATTTGAACCTGTAAGGTGCCAAAGAATCGACCTTTAGGTCGATTTCGGGCAATGGGTAACAATCTTTTGGACAGGCCTTGTTTAAGTCTTTATAATCGACACACATGCGCCAGGTGCCGTTGGAATTTCCTACCATAACTGGGTTTGCCACCCAAGTTTGATATTTGCTCTTGCGCAGAATTCCGGCCTTCAAGAGTTCTGTCACTTGTTCATTCATCGCCTTTGTTTTCTCAGGCCCCATGCTGCGCTTTTTCTGGGCGATTGGCTCGGCATTTTTGTAGACGTTGAGCTTGTGCTCTGCGATGTGTCGCGGGACACCAACCATGTCTGATGGTTTGAAGGCGAAGATATCCATGTTCTTTGTTAGCAACAGCTTTAAGTGAGTGCGAATGGGGTCAGAGATTTCATGGCCGATGACAACTGTCTGTTCCGGGAATATAGGGTTAATGACCCATTTTTCCGATTCGGTTCTGACAGTTGGTTTTGATTACTTTGAAGGCCTCGGCGCTTCTGTTGTATGACATGTTTTGTTTCCGCGGATGAATGCGACTCCTGTTCGCGTCAGGAAACCTGCCATCTGATGTGGCGTAGATGCATTGCAGTTGAATTTTGCCAATCCTTCTCGTCCCAGTAGGATATCATGTGAAGAGTTAACGGGGAGCACTGTGAAGTCGCACGTTTCGGTGTGCGAATGTTTCCCGTCTGAGAGTGTTACTGGGAAAGTGAGCGTACCCAGTGGGTAGATTGTTTCATGGATGAAACCTGAGATTGGCTCCATTGTTGGTGTTATTCTTCTTTTGTCATCATCGTCCAGGTGGTCGAAACATTGCTAGTACATGATATCAGTGCTGTTGCCATTATCCAAGAACATGTAACGTGTTCGATAATGGCCAACAACCCCTGTGATGATCAATGGAGCTGTGGAGGAAGCCCCACCTTTTACCTTTGGCATAATCACTTGCTCTTCTTTCCATGAATCATCTCTTGCTTCCATAAAGGTCCGCTTATGGCTTGCGTTTCTATGTGTCATGTTGCATGTATTGCGGGAAACGCTATACACGTGATGCGCATTGAGATTGCGTATCTTTTTCTGAGAGGGTTCTCCTACTTCCGTGTTGTCCCTCTGTTTTCTTCTCATGTTCTTTACGAGGTGCGTTAACTGCCCTGACTTAATGGCGTTTTCGATTTCCATCTTCAAGCTGTAACAATTGTCTGTCATATGGCCGTGGTCTTCGTGGTACTCACAGTATTTTGATCTGTCCACGTTCCGCCTGTCACCACGGAGTTCTTGTGGTTTTGGAAATTGAATCTGTTCCGTTTTTAACACCTCAGATGGTGTTTTGGACAGTGGCGTCCATTCGTAGTTCTTCTTCGAGTGTCCTTTATGGTCACGGGACCCTCTTGAACTCAGCATATTTCTTGCGTCTTGTGCGGGGGAATATTTTCCTTCCTCCGCTGTGCCTGAGATTCTTGACCATACAGACTGTTTGCCTTTCCCTCTGTTGTTTGATGATGGATGGTGACTGCTACTTTGGTGCGTATTTTTGTTGCGATGGAAAGATCGTTCGGAAGACGCATAAACTTTAGCAGCTTCGATTACTTCATCCCAAGCTTGTGGCACACCGTCTTTGCCGGTTAAACATTTCATCAGATCATCATTTCTTACCCCGTTTATGAATGCTGCGCGGGTAAGTTCTTCTCCGCATCCTAGTCGAAGGGCTTCCTTGTTGTACCTGATGATGTAATCTTCTAGGGATTCATTCTCGTGGCGCGTACACAAGAGAATGTGTGCCTTGTCTTTCTTGTGTTTGCGCAGATGTGAGAAGTGATTCTTGAATTTTCTTATTAAATCATCGAAGTCCACCAGACTTCCCATAGGCAGGCTTTCATACCATACTCTGGCTGCCCCTGTTAATGTTTGTACAAACAGGTGGCACCAGGCATGGACCGACCATAGCTTGGAGCTACCTGCGCAATCAAAAGCATGCAGGTGATCGTCCGGATCGCGCAAACCATCATATTTCCCTATGGTGCTTGGTAGCTTGCATTCTTGGGGCATCGGTGCTAGTGCAATACGTGCACATAATTTTGATATTTCAGCGAAAGTCTTTGGTCTGTATGGTTTGTAAAGGTCATCATCCTTGGGTGCCAGACTGCTGGCAACAGACTTGGGGTTCTGTTTTTTGTTGGAATCATGATGCACCTCGTCTTCTGATTCGTAGCCGTCTGGTTCATCGTTCAGGTTGACGGGGTCCTGGCCATGAGTATTCTTACCACGGCCTCCACCACGTACCGCCTGACGAGATCCCTTAGCATGACGGCCACTTTTGTTTTTTCAAGGAGATTCTGAGTCTTCCTCGCTTGTATCGAAACTTAACGTCTTTTGGACGTTGAGTTTAGCTTGATTCATAACCATTTTCTGATATTCAGCAATCGTTTTTGAATTTTGCTGAGCCAACCACTTGTCCGGGTCAACCGGAGATAGGTTGCCTTTCTTCTTTTTACTTCCAGCAGATCCTCCCTTGTTTGGGTGGAACTGGAATGTCGAAGCCGGTTGCTTCTGAGCCACATTCTTCGTGATGGTATTTGGTGTAACGTCCTGGATCTCATCGTTGATTGTGGCATCTACCTCAGTATTGTTGTTGTTTGCATCCTTTGAAAAAGCCATGTTGCTAGTTTGAAAGATTTGTTAGAACCGTAAGGGATGGCGCCAATGAAGAAACAAATAGTCTCACCACCGGTTAAGGATGATAAGATTATAAGTGTCCACAGGGTTGATCCTTCACTAACAGCTATGGATTGGAGATACCTGCAAACAAGAGTGAAAGTGTGGGTGTGGAGACGATTACACAAGGTAGTTGTTTATAACAAAAACGGGGTGAATGGGGATACAATCAAGTGTGATAGCTCTCCAGGTCAGTAGAAAGTGTCCTCTCCTATTGGGGGTGTGACCCCTTCTATAGGAGAGTCCGTATGCCACCATTACCCAAGTCCTAACCGTGGTTAGGTTGTCTCCATCACCCTTAATTATGTTAGTAAGGTGATATATGGAAAGCTTAATTGATGGGAATAGTGGAATCGCGTACCGCCTTTAATGATGTGGTTACGTGATTTATGCATGGCTGTTGACCATGCATGATACTCGCCTTGACCAGGTCTTGACCGATCCTTGACTTATTGACCGATCATTAATGAGCCTCGACCATATCTTGCGCGTAGCTTTTGTCCGTGCGGTGACGTTGTGTCGGGTTTGGGTATGCGGAATGGTGTATTCAGTACCCAATCCCATCATCGACGTTTTAAAAACTTGTAGCATATCGGCTATACGCTCAATAGTTTCCCAACTCCTTGCATGGTAAGGGTTAACCTTACCACGACTCGACAAGATTTCATGAAAAGCCATTAAAGTTTCTTTTTGTGAAATCTCCTTTTCAAACATGTTACATGTAGAACTCCATCTTGTTGGGCCAATCCCAATTCGGACCCAAACACAGTTTTTTCGCCTCCGCACAAAACTTTATATATTTAGTATGTCTTTGTACGTTGCTAAAAATATCACGCAACATTCTTCTAAAACCCTCCTTTTGTGACTCAACAATTTTTAAACCGTCTTGAACCGCCAAATTTATGATGTGTGCAACACATCGACTATGAAAAAATGCACCTTCACAAATGGGTTTATATTTTAATTTTAATTGTGTTATTGCAACGGTATTGTTGGAGGCGTTAACAAAAGATATAGAAAATATTTTTTCCTCCAATTTATAAGTTTTAATAACGTTGTCAATAACCTTAAAAATATTTTGACCCGTGTGTGGATAATCGAAAAGTTGAAACGCAATCGTACGTTTCATCATTTTCCATGAATCGGGTTGAACCCAATGTGCGGTGACACAAATGTAAGAGTCGGGTACGCCATGAGGTGTCGACCACACATCGCTAGTAAGGTTTACACCGGTTTGTAAATTTTCAAAAAAAGAAATTGTTTCATTTTTAGCTTTTTTCCACATTTTTAAACAATCCCTTCTAAGAGTTGCACGACTTACATGAGTGTATCGTGGTTGGAGAGTTCTTTGAACAAGGCGAGTATACCTTTGGTTGTCGAAGTGGTTGAAAGGAAGGCTTTCTTGAATGACAAAACATGCCATTTCCTCACGAACCGTATCAATGGAGTAAGCGAAGATCTCTCCTTCACTTGTCATTGCCGGTTGATCCTTCGAAGCTTGTGATTTCAAAACCTTGCAAAATGGCTTTGTGATGTGCGTTTTCAAAGAGGTGTTTGCTTCCGGCTTGTAGAACCCTTTACAATATTTGCAACGAGCCTTTTTTTCACCCGAAGCCATTTCACACATATCGTAGTGTTGCCAAACTTCTCGATTTCGCTTGGTAGGAACAACCCGAACCACCACATCGCTATTTGAAGCACCAATGTGAGTCGAATCTTGTTGGCTAGAGGAAGCCATTTGAATTTTTTTTTTTGGCTAATACTAAATGTGATTTTGGAGAGTATTAAGAGTGTATTAGAGTTGTGTAATCAACCCAAAACATCATGGGGTATTTATAGGGGTCAAGAATGAAAAATTGGGGGAAAAAAACAAAAAAAAACGGTCGCATTTGGAGTCCCAACGGTCATATGACCGTTTTCTGCAGGTCTGGAAGTTTTTAACGTTAAAAAACCGGTTAAACCGGTTTTTTTTATACTATACTACAACCGGTTTTTGGATAAACCGGTTTTAAAACCGGTTTTTTGTCATAATCGGTTTTTTAACCGGTTTTTAATAAAACCGGTTTTTAAAAAAACCATTTTCTCTATAACTAGAACCGGTCTATAACAGTGGAATTGGTTCGGGCTTAAAACCGGTTATAAAAAAACCGGTTTTTATAAAAACCGGTTTCGGTTTTTAATTCCGGTTAAAAAAAACCGGTTTTTTTGTACACCTCTAGTTAGGACACACAATGACATCCTCATTAGCCATTTCTTGCTTCAATGTGGTGAGCCTAGTCATAATTGCTACCCTGATATCCTCTAACATATTGATGATATGCTTAGATCTTGGTTGAATAATGTAACCATTAAAGGTTTCTGCCATATTGTTGACTATGACATCACATGTAGTGTGATTGTTTATAAAGCACCTTGAAAAACATCTTGGGTTTTGTTTAATGAATTCTTCATATGTAGAGGCTGACAAGTCTTTCATCTCTTCAAGTGATTGCCTGTATTCAGGTTCATTGTATGCCCTGACAGCTTTCCACAAAATCTCCTTCAAGTCATCACCCTTGTCCTTCTTATGCCAATTGGCATAGATGTGTCTAGCACAATTCCTATGCTCAGCTTCTGGCCACACCAATGAAATTGTATTTAACAAACCCTGGAATATTCAAAGAAACATAAGTGTTAGATGGCACAAATAAACAAAACTGTTGTAAACTAATGTAAATGACAAACCTTTTGTTGATCAGAAATGAGTGTCCACCCATTCCCACCATCATTAACCTCTAAAGTTTTCCTTAAATTGTCCATAAACCATTCTCAAGAGTCGTTAGTTTCACCTTCAACAACTGCCCATGCCACGGGGAACATTTTGTTATTGGCATCCCTTCCAATTGCACCCAACAACATACCTCCAAGGAATGTTTTAAAGAAGCATCCATCTAAACACAAAAGTTTCCTGCAACCTGCCAAAAAACCTTTCTTCACACCATCAAAACACACAAAGAGTCTACAAAATGTTTCTAGTGTTGAACTGGGATCTGCATTAATATACACTGGGGGACAGTTAACAGGTCAAATGTTGAACTGGGTTAGCTTCCTTTAAAGCTGCCAAATATGACCCAAGCTTGCTGTAGTGATCTCTCATTGAACCACGAAGCTTCTTTTGTGCACAAACTTTAGCCTTATAAGTTAACCATTTTGATATCAACACCTTAAACTTCTGCTTGACTGCTAAATGTATCTCTTTAGCAGGCCAATTTGGATTTTCTTTAAACACTGTCAAGAACTCATTTTCCAAAAAACTTGCAGTTAACTGTCTATTCTTAGACATGTTCCTTTGGAAGTTGTGCTTGTTTGTAACTTTCTTTAACATAAAACAAGACTTCCCTTGGTGAAAAGAACAATATAGTTGGAAAGGACACCCTTTCACACAACTCATACCTACATGACCATTTCTGTTTTTATCACTTACTAAAATTTTAAGGTTCTTACCATTCGCAACAGCATATTGTCTAACTGCTTCCTTGAATGACTCTCTTGTGGGGAACCTAATTCCAATTGCCCAATCAAACTTTTTCCAGTCAGTTTTTGCATCAACAACAGGAACAACTTCTATGTATTTGGTCCCTAGTATGGCATCATCTTCACTCTCACCAGGTGTCTTCACATCTCCATCATAATCCTCATAGTTACTGTCATCTTTAGTGTGAGAACCACCTGTATCAGCCACTTCATCATTAACAGATGTCTTTAAACACTTAGCTAACAAAGCCTGTTTTAACTCCCCATCTTCTTTTTTAGCTTTTTGTAAGGCTTCAACTGAGACTTTCCACTCCTCATCTTTATCTGAAGTACAACTAATCACATCATCATTTACTGAATCATTATCATCATCTTCATTTTCAAGATATCCAAATGGATTTGATAAAGGGTAACTAAATTCCTCCTCTTCCTCAGTATCAAACTTATCAGCCTCCACTTCCTCAGTATCAACCTGATCAGCCTCCTCCTCCTCCTCCTCAGTATCAACCTGATCAGCCTCCTCCTCCTCCTCAGTATCAACCTGATCAGCCTCCTCTTCCTCAATATCTAACTTATCAGCCTCCTTTTCCTTATCTTCTGCAAACAGTTCAACTATAGTACATGCTTTAAGGGTTGAACTAGGGTTAGCTGAACTTTCAGTTGGAAGCCTCTTCACTATAGATTTTGACCACCTTGGTGGGCTGATTATTGGGCTTCTAATTGAGCTTCCTATGATTGGTCCTTCTTAAGCAAATACTTCAATAACTTGGTTTGGATCAACCATCATAACCAACTCAGTTACATCTCTATCACTAACCATCTTTTTCAAGACTCCATTTTCAGGGTTTGTACAATACAAGTTGAAATCTTTAGTTTTATAACATTTGGTTTCCATTACATAATCCATCAACTCAAAGAAAGACAACTTATCAATTTCTATCTTAACCCTTTTAGATTGACTGTTCACATATCTGTGTTTGGGAGTAGAAATGTCAATCGTACCACCATACCAAAGCTTGACGTAGATTGAATCTTCAGCCATTAATGATTGTCATTGATCGATTATGGATTTAGGTTTTGAAGAATAAACCCTAGATGTTTGTTTGTTTGGGTGTTTGATTTTGGGGAGGATATGGTTTTAAGTTCTGATCAATGTTGTTTTTATATGTTGTTTATGATGATCGATATTATTATTATGGAAAAATGGAAATAAATAATCCCAACTATTCACTATTGGCCAATAACAGTCCCAACTACGAAAATCACCAATATTGGTCCCAACTTTCGACATATTGGAAACCAACGGACCCAAACTAACGGAGGCTAACTCCGTTAGTGTGATGCTGACGTGGCATGCCACGTAGGATGCCACGTAGGATCATTTTGCCACGTGGCATGCCACGTAGGATGCCACGTATGATTATTTTGCCACGTAGGATGCCACATAGGATCATCTTGCCACCTAAGCATGCCACGTCAGCATCACACTAACGGAGTTAGCCTCCGTTAGTTTGGGTCCGTTGGTTTCCAATATGTCGAAAGTTGGGACCAATATTGGTGATTTTCGTAGTTGGGACTGTTATTGGCCAATAGTGAATAGTTGGGATTATTTATTTCCATTATTCCTATTATTATTAGATATTATTATTAGGATTATTATTAAAATATTATATATAAAATGCCACGTCATTTAAGTTTTACACGTCATCAAGTCTAGTTAGCATCCACGTCAGCAGAAACTAACCCAGTTAGTGTTCTGTTAAAAAAGGTTTACCAGAGGCCAAATGTTCGAAAGTTGGGATTATTATTGGGAATTTTTGAAGTAGGGATTATTATCGGCCAACAGTTGAAACTTGGGATTATTAAAATCCAATACCCCCTTTTCAAATGCGTAAAGTGCCTATATAATTATGTTAACTATTCTTGTAATCGTTGCTTCCGGAAAAAAAAAAAAACTTTTTTTCCAAAATAAAATTGTTAAAAAAAATTTAAGATCTACAATGTCACAATAAAGAAGATAATGAATAATTTTTTTTAACTTCGCTAGCTGTAAGCTTTTTTTCTTTATTTTTTTGCGAGTTTAGCTTGGATTAGTAAGAAGGTTTATAATGGGTATGTTTGGCAAAACTAGCTGGTGGCTGGAAGTTGGTGACCGGTAGCTGGAAGCTAGAAACTGGTAGCTGTAGCTTTTTAATTATATTTTGGTGTTTGACAAAGTAGCTGAAGCTATCAATAAAATGTATAAAATGACCAAAATGGGCATTAAATAAAAACTTGTATGCATGTTTTTTTTTTATTTTTACTATTATAGAATGAGTATTTGTGTCATTTACTCATTAAAAGCTTGTAGCTAGCAGGATCTTTTTCTTAAACGCTAGTACTAGTAGCCTTTCACTATAGAGTTTTTTTCTCCTAACCTAAAAGTTTTCAGCTCCTTCAACAAAACAAAGCTTTTCATTGAGTATGAGTTTTTTCTTAAAAACTTGAAGCTCGTTTTTTGGTTCGCATGGGCCTTAAAAATAGTTGAGCCACCCATAATGTGAACTTTCCTTTTGGGAAATTGGATTTTAACACCCTAAACTATTGATTATTGGCTGCTGACACACTGAACTAGAAAATTGTTCACCACCACACTGTACTTTCAACTTCTTGGCCTGTGTCACACTCGGACAAACCATGGTTAGTTTTTTTTGCTGATGTGGCCATCTTTGCTGATGTGGCGTAGTGACGTCACCAAGCCACATCAGCAAACAATAGCCACGTCACCATGCCACATCAGCAAAATGGCCACGTCACTATGCCACATCAGCAAAAATGGCCACGTCAGCAAAAAAAAAAAACAACCATGATTAGTCCGAGGGTGACACAGGCCAACAAATTGAAAGTACAGTGTGGTGATGAACAATTTTGTAGTTTAGTGTGTCAGCGGCCAATAATTAATAGTTCATGATGTTAAAATCCAATTTCCCTTTCCTTTTTAGTATGCACCATGGCTTGCCAATACCATTGCAATGCAGTGGTTTAGGGAAGCACGTCCCAGACATCTATATCTGGTGTGAAACCTGATATCCTTCTTTTTTCTATTCATTGGTGGGCACGTGGGAAATCTTGGGTTCGATTCTTGAGCCAGACGAGTTTTACTGGTATTTTCACTGGCGTGCTTTTAGGCGGGTGGGTTACCAGGTTTTCCCCGGAATTGGTGTTTGACAACTTGGGTTACTCTCGGAGTACTTGATTTGTCTGATGGATTCCCAAAGAGTACTCAGGTTTGATTTGTTAGCCGTTAAAAAAAACTATGCACCATAGCCTTATTTTCTGAACTAAGTTTATACCATATCTAATATATCAATGTCACGTGACAAAATGATGATCTATAGAAAGAACTAAAGATTAGAAGGTAAAAATAAATATAAGAGAAGAAGAGGTTAAACCCAAATCAATAGCTAGTTCATTTCTCATCATCTATCGTTAAGTACAACTAGCTCCTCGATACGTAGGCCTATTCAAAGTGCTTTACAGGATTGGAAAAGTGGCTTACAAACTTGATCTTCCACCTGAGTTAAGCAATGTTCACCCAACTTTTCACGTTTCGAATCTCAAGAAATGCTTAGCAGATGAGAACCTCCATGTCCCTCTTCAAGATGTGCAGATCGATGAAACTATGCACATTGTCAAGAAACCTGTTGAGATCGTGGATACTGGAGTCAAGAAACTCAAATGCAGTCGCATTCCGATCGTTAAGGTTCGTTGGGAATCTAAATGAGGTCCAGAGTTCACTTGGGAACGCAAACGAGGTCCAGAGTTCACTTGGGAACGCAAGGACCAGATGAAGTCTAAGTACCCACACCTTTTCCAGCAGACTCTCCAACTACAACTTCGGGACGAAGTTCCTAAAAGTAGGGGGGACTGTAACATTTCGTATTTCAAATTATGTACGTCTTATTATTACATCAATAAACGTAGCATTTTTATCTTTCTTGTACATCATAAAAATATTTTGTGACACTTTTGGAACCATACTATAATCATATAATAACATGAAACCTTGGAAATAATTGTCAAAAAATAAAACGTTTGGGCCGGGATTCGAACCCGCGCCCAAACCGGCCTGATGCCTAACACCACACAGCTCAACCAGCTGAGCTACACGTTCCTTGTTGATTATATCCTAACCCAATTATATATAAACCTTTCCTAGTTCATCACAGTTGACTTGGAAAAGTCAACTGCGATTCAACCTTTCCAAATTCGAGCTTCAATCCGCGTTAATTATCAAATTTGTTTAAGGTAATGTTTTGACTGACCCTCTATGATTGATTCCCACGCAAAATCACGATTAAAAACATTCCAAATCGAAGCCATTTCACGCGCATACAATTCAATGTGGGTCAAACTTTCTAAATAATCCAATCCATTGGTGTTTGTATAAATTGAGCCCCTGTTGACAAGCTAAACTCACCGAAAACCATATCCCTACTCTCAATTTCCTCTAAAAACTTCGTTACAATATTCATTTGTGTTCGCGTTTGACTATACGGTTGACCGGACAATTCGTCATCAATTCTGGGTTATAAGTCACAATCTTTTACATGTTTTCAATCATTGTTATAATCCAAACAATAACCCTATGAATTCAGGGGTTATTGTTTGTTGATTCGAATTATTAGAAAAACTAGGGTTCGACCCTTATCATTTGGGGATGAAGATACATAACTGATGCTATTTATATTTAAAACAAATCAAAACCTATCACCAACTGATCAGTAGATCAGTTGGTATAGCCCCTTTATGTTAAGACACGAACCGACCGAAGGCCAGGGTTCGAGTCCCACTCACGCGTGTTTCTTTTCTTTTTCTCAAAATGGTTATAAAAGTGAAACAGATAAGTTATATAATTAATTTAAATCAAGAATAATCGTTCTCAGGGTCTAGACCAGATGGTCTAGGCTTGTGATTTAAACCACGAACCAGCCAGTGGCCCGGGTTCGATCCCTGGCACATACAAACCTTTTTTTTAAAAACCCTTTATACTTATATATTCATTAATATTTTTAAAAATGGTTTTAAAATACTAAATCTACTTTATAAATTTTATAAAAATTATCTTATGATATTCTGATAATAAAGCTTATCATACAATTTTTAGTTTTTCAAAAATCATTTATTTATTATATATAATAAATATTACAAGTTTATTCCTTAATAATTTTAAAATTCTATAAAAATATCAAAACGACTTTATAAAATTCCACAAAAATTATTCTCAACTTATAAATCAATAAACATTTCTGAAATAAAATTTATTTCAGAAAAATCATTTATTTAATATTTTAATCGATTTTTGTTATTTTAATCATAAATAAATCATAATAAATTCATTTTTCATTATTTTTCCATCAAAATTTCACATAAATTATTATTAACCATTTAGATCAGAAATATAAATTTTTGATTCGAAATTTTTAAATTTTAATATTTTTTTAAATATTAAGTCTATATTTTGTCAAATAAGTATTAATATATAAATATTCATTAATTAAGAAAATAATTTTATAAAAATTATTTCACATCTATTACATTTTAATTCAACTAATTTTAATTAATATTGGTCAGAAAATATTTTTATTAATTATTTCGTGATTTATTAAAGTTATTAACAAATTACTCAAATTTAATCATAAATCAATTATTAATCCCCAAATTAGGAACCCTAGCATATTTTAGACTAGAAAACTTAGATTTATTAAGTTTTCCCCAACACTTATTTATTCCCTTGAAATAGGGTGATATTTGGATACACACGAGCCACATTTACTTATATAACAAGGGTCTCCATTCTAACACTAAGGTGAGTTTACATAGCCCCTTTTCCATTTCACTATTTTGGGGTGAAACATGTTACAACATTCAATTTACAATTCAATCATAAGTGTCTATGTGTTATTCTATGTTGCATTATGTCTTAAACATTACTAGGGTAAGCACATTATTCTAGCATAATCATTAACATTGATCAGCCGACGGTATACAATGATAGATCTATTGGACTGACAATCCCACTCGGATACGTGTACCTCCTACATAGGTAGCGTGGGTGATTGTTATCGAATTTATAACATAATCGAGTGAACCATGAGCGTATGGGATGGACCACATTATTCTAGTCACAAGGTTTGATTATGCACTCGATTTACCCGATTGTTTTGTTTTCACATATGGACTAGACATGCCATGACACTCGAATTGTACAAGTTTTTATTCAATTATCAAAACCTATGTAATTCTCACCAGCTTTTGTTGACCCAAAAATATTTTCAAAATTAACATGTTTCAGGTAACAATGAAGCTGAGACTTAGAGTATGCTTGATGGATTCTATGAAGTTATTTGTTTATTTGATGTTATGTATTAGATATTTTGGGGTTTTTAGACATCGTTTCATTTGGATATTTATGTTATCAATAAAGTATTTAAAATTTCAATATATACCATGTGCTACTGAAACAATCAT
The DNA here is from genome assembly GCA_028751855.1 of Ambrosia trifida. NCBI lineage: Eukaryota > Viridiplantae > Streptophyta > Magnoliopsida > Asterales > Asteraceae > Ambrosia > Ambrosia trifida. Next base: position 224,637,260 of record CM054122.1, on the reverse strand, counting down.
CAATATGTGACATCCCGATGTTTCCGCCATCGGTTGGGGTGTTACAGTAGGGACAAATATGAATAGAATCAATGGTTGGCGAAAAATTATTGAAGTTTTTGAGGCTAGACTCGCGTCTTAGAAGGCTAAGCTTCTTTCTATTGGAGGGAGACTAACCTTGCTTAAATCGGTGTTACAAAGCCTTCCTATATATTTTTTCTCCCTTTACAAGGCCCCTGTTGGTGTGATTGACAAGTTAGAAAGTCTAATGAAACAGTTTCTTTGGTCGGCTTCGAGTGAAAAAATAAGATTCATTGGGTTTCTTGGGAGAAGGTGACTAGGGATCGAAGTAAAGGGGGCTTGGGTATTTGTCGGTTAAACGACGTTAATGACGCTTTACTATCGAAGTGGGCTTGGCGTTTTCGCGTGGAGGAAGGGACGATGTGGAAAATTATTATTTTGGCATGTCACAATGGCAGGAGTAGGTGGTCCGGGCTTCCTCGTATCTCAGGCAATGGGGGTGTATGGTCCATGATTGTTAAGAATTGTGAAAGATTTAAATGTGGGGACAAGTTTTTTCTAGAGCTTTTAAAAGGGAAAATTGGAGATGGTAGTCGTATCCGGTTCTAGGAGGATACATGGATTATAGAAGTTCCTTTGACGAAAAATTTTCCTCTTCTTTATAAGGCTTCGGCTACTAAAAGGATGTTGGTGAAGGACTGTAGGTCCAATAATATGTGGAGTCCCGTCGATTATTCCAGCCCTATGGGCTTAGGTGAGGAGCAGGAATGGGCTGAATTGTCTAGTATATTGTCTCAGGTCCAGTTAGCGAATGGTAAAGACTCCTGGGAGTGGGCCGAAAACTCATTTTTTTCGGTTGCTGTGGTTAAGGAGCTAGTAAAGAAGTATAGTGACGCCGGGAATTATTTTAAGTTTAAATGGATTAATTGGGTCCCGTCGAAATGCCAGATTTTCGCTTGGAGGGCTGAGATGGATAGGATCCCCACCGTTGAAGCTCTTAGTAAAAGAAATGTGTTTATTCCCAATGATCGCTGCAAGTTGTGTGATGCGGCCACTGAGACTTCGGAGCATATTTTTTCGGGCTGCGGTTTTTCGTATGGGGTGTGGACTTCGACATGGAAGTGGTGCGGCTTAAATACAGCGTTTGTTTTTCATATGCAAGATCTCCTCCTTTTATACAAACAAGCTTCGGGAGGCAAGTGGGGCAAGAAGGTCGTTCATGGGATTATCTTAGTGACGTTTTGGTTGATTTGGAAAGCCAGGAATGAGAAGACTTTCAGGGGCGTTGAGCCTAAGGTTTCGGTTGTGGTTAGTAGTATTAAATCTATGTCGTTTTGTGGTTAAAGTATAGGTCCAAACTCAATGACCTTCTTTGGGAGGATTGGTGTAATAGCCTTTTGTACATGTTGAAGTTTTCGGGAGTTGTCCTTGTTTTGAGGACATCCCCGTATGTTTTTAATGAAAGTTATCGTTAAAAAAAAACATAACTATATAACATGCCCTTAATTAATGTTTTAGATAGTTTGATGGCCTATCTAAGTATCTATATATTATTTCTGAATAATTTACGAGTAATGTTGTATGGACTTGGGAAGAGATATATTATACTTACATGAATTTAATTTAAAAGATAACAAATACTTTTAGCTAAACTAGTTTTTTTAACAGCCGCGCGTTGCGGCGGCGTATGTTACTATTCAGAAGACGACGCATGACGGAAACTGGCTCAAGTGTTAAGTGTGCCTCGCCATTTTACGAGAAGTAACCCACCACCTTTATATGTAGGCTACTACCGTTATTTTTATTTATATTTTTTCTTTAAAAATATTCCTATCTACATATTATGTGGTCAAAGATTAAAACAATAACGAATAGTCTTTAATCATTAAGAAATGTGTTAACAGAAATATTCATATTAGTTAAATCGGTTTCTAATTCTCTAATTCTCTATTTGCGCAATGCAACGGGATGATTTTCTTCCCTTTTTTTTTTTGAACAGACAACACAACACCATATCATTAAACCACTAAAAAATGGCTAGCTAGAGGCTAGCGATACAGCCACCAAATAAAGACAAAAAAAAAAAAAAAACATACAAAAACTCCAAAACTGAATCTATATTTATAACATACAACCCAAACGACAATAGCATAACAAACCATTTTAACCATACACTCGATATGTCCTTCGCACCTTTTTGATCACTAAGCGAATGAAGGTAATATTGACCCCGCTAAGCCACCATATTACTTTCAGCCCCAAATTGTGCCTATAAGCAGTAACGAACACCCCAGTTAATAAGACCACGCAGCTCTGACCCATAATCAACCCATTCCCGCTGCACATTCTGACCCATATTTGGCATAATTGGCCTTTAAAGCATAATAGGGTAACCAACTGTTCGTTATTACAAAGAAGGGTACCTGTATAACATGTTGACAACTCATCAAGGAAAACCAATATATTAAGACACCATTAAACATATGATACAAAAAAGTACTACTTTGATCCTACTATATATTCTGAATACTATATATTCAAATAAAAATTGGAAAGTATGGATACTAAATTCAAAGTAGACACCATTTCCGGTAGTCAAGAACATATCTCCACAAACCAGTGAAACTATCAAAATACATCATCAGTAATACATGTGCAAACCCAAAATTAAATTTCAAAATTGCATTTGAATGCTGATAATTTGCATCACATAAAACGGAAACTGTAAATGTGTCGGTTCACTATTTCATCACTTCATTCATTCGATTTAAAAAGTCGGTAAGGCACAAATACTACAAAAGTGTTGATGCTTAATTTAAATGTAACTTCACCTCATACTTGAATTTGCGCTTATGAATGACCTTGAACTTTCTAACATCCAGTATTGTCATCTCATCGAAGCCATATCGTCAACAACCATCGTCATCTAAAAACCAAAATGTACCCTGACATTAACCAAACATTACATAACAATGTCTGCCTATAAAATTTAAAAGACCTATTATGTTTAGAGGCCCTAAAAGTTTGGGTTGTAGTCCATCTCTTTTAAATGCATTTTCTTATATACCACTTTAGAGGGGTGCTTATTTTATGAACATTTTATTTGACACCATTTTCTTCATCATCATCAAGCTGAGATGACAGGTTTTCGAATTCTGAGTGATGACCTTAATAATCATATTTATGTTATGATGCAAGATCATACTAAATATTTACCAGATTTGTTTCTGACCAGCTCTCCCCCTGTAAGATTCACATCAGTAAAGAAAAAATTGTCAAAATATTTAAAAAAGGTCCATTAAATTAAGATGGTCAAATTTGCCTAGTGGCAAAGAACGCTGAAGGATGCTCACCTTGCTTTCAAGGCTGAATCACAAAAGGATGACAGACCGAGCTTTCACATGCTGTTGTGGTTGCAATATCAAGTCGCAATTTAAATCAATTCTATTAGGATTAAAACACCACAATATTGTGCATTTGAATGGAAAGAGACGAAGCATACCAAAGCAGGAACAACCTTAACTTGATGACGATGACGATGATGATGAGCTGGCAGCAGGAGACGCTGGCTGTTAGTCTCCTGTCAATGCAACTATTATATATAAAAGGACCCTTTGTCGAGGCGCTACTGTAAAAAACAAATGAACCCAGGTTCAGGGAATGACTATGAACAACCACATTGCAGCAATCAAACCGACGACCAAGACAAATAATGAATAAACGGCACAAATGCATCTATTTTTGCAACATGGTGTAACATAATCAAATAAAAAATTTTAAACAGAACACATACATTGTGAACCTAAGTAGACAATAAGATTCAAAATAGTAATGGCAGGACAGTTAACGAATTTGAGTTGTCATATTATCATACATATCAAAAACCTGTGTTCTGAGGCGCGTTTTCAGCACGTACAGTTTCAATCATGTATAATACTGAGAAAACTAAGTAAACTAAAAATTAGGAATTCTACGCTAATGGTTAAAGTTAAACGCCTATTCGAACAAAAATGTATGAAAAGGCCATCGATGTGTTAAGAAACCTAACAACAGTGGGTTAATGCTGAGATGTATATGGATGAGATGAGTATGGTTCGGTTTGGTTTGGTTTGGTCTGGTCTGGTTTGTGTTTAAACTTTAAGCGACCATGGGATTAGATGTGTTGACCTAGAGTTGGGGGTGGGACTTTAAGTCTTGATATGGAGGATTAAAGGGATAGTGAGCACACATTTTTACATTATAGTCCTTCTGTTCTCTGTTAGTAAATATTTTTGTTTATCTTTTATACACATTAGTGAACATGGAATCTTCTGATCAATACATCTTGAATTTAAATACTACACTGATTATGCAGCAGATCCAGTTGTCTTAACAGCCAAAAAATAAATAAAAAAAATGAGCGAACTGATATATAGGACGTTCCTATGATCATTACCTATTATTTTGTTGTTATCGCGCTGAATGGTGCTGCATCTGCTATTGTTGCATCTGCTGCTACTGGATCTGCTGTTGGTGCTGCATCTGCAATTTTTGCATTTGCTGCTGCTGGATCTGCTGTTGTTGCATCTACTACTGTGCATCCTTTATTTCTTTGATCTCAGCCACTAAGCCTAGTCATAGAGAAAACAAAAGAAGAATTAAAAATGGTGCACAACAGACTCCAACAACATGTCTAGCTCAAACCATATAATATGTCATAAATAAACTTATTTAATTTGATATGTACCTGTATCAATTTATGGGTAACTTATACACCCCTAAATCTTGTATAATCATCCCTCCCATTCATATACTCCAAGAACCTACATATGCAAATAAATGTTATATACATAACTAAATGAAATCCATCACCTTGGCTGGATTTATATAACAAAGTTATGATATAGTATATTCTAGCTTTGATCTATTGGCTTACTTAAATGCATAAAAATTTCTTATTGAACACATGACTAAAAGTGCATATTGTATAGATTTTTGAAGTTAATAATTACCGAAAGATAAACCTTTCCCCAATAGGGTATAGAAGATGCACCTCCGTGATCAAGAATCCACTTAGTTAAAACTCACAACAAATAATAGACGCAAAAGATTAGTGTTTGCAAACAGAAAGAAAAAATAAGTTAGTACATTTTCAAATTTATGATGAGACATCAGCATATGTATTGCTTACCATCAACAGTCTAGGAGGAACTGTTGTGCACGTTTTCGTTTTCAGTTCGTCGCTGCAGCCAAGGAAACGCTGCAGATTCACGTTCAGCCATTGATGACTGATGAAATAATCTTTAAGGGACTGTTGTGTTAATTAGGCGCGTTGCGGCTGGCAGATACGTATCGGCTGCTGTAGTGAGAACACGTAGACAACAAATACAGGCTATAACAAACAGTCAAAGCTTACGAACATAATAATTATAATTAATGGCTCCCTACACGCTGCAAGAGATGGCCTAGATGGAGACATGCAACCAGTCCGGTTGTCTGACTCGTCTTCGCCAGTGGCAGGTGACGTCTGGACAGCAATGTCCACTGTTCTTGTGTCTTCGTATCTGTTGAGCTCATGTTGTTCCCATCATCACTGCAGATATCGTTTGAATTAGAAGCGCCGATCGGTCACCCACCAATGATCTTACCTGCAAAATCATTGTTCATGACATACAATTAGAAAAGTATATAAGGCTTGTTTTGTTTTGTAAAGAAAACTATTAATTACTTGTAGTAAAACAATATTAAATTCAAATCGATACCACACTGACATCTTTAGCAAGCCCAGAACAAATGGCTCCACCTGAATTTTCATCCTGATCAAACCATCCGATTTCGAAGGTAACTATCTTCGACAACATCCTTTCGTGGACCCTCTTGGTCAAGTACTCACAAAATCAAAAACCAAGACACATCAAACTATAACAAAAAAAACACAAATCAAAAACCAAGGCACGTCAAACTATAACAAAAAAACACAAATCAAACACTAACATGTCGAACATCCGTATTAAAATCGATTGGATGTAAGAAGCGTATACACAAAGTATAGTCAATAAGTTGCTCGTTTTTCTCACCCACATCATCTCCCACTCTAAACTTTAGTGGCAAAGCGCAAGAAACAACCAAAACTATTCTAGTTTAGGTGCCTTCTTGAAGGCGCCTAAACAGCAAACAAACTTCCTAAACATAGTTATTTGTCATCCAAACCAGCAAACACACTTACTAAACTGAAAATTAACATATATATCTATGATGTAAACCAATTTTTCAACCTGTAAACCAAACCATATAAATACCATATTAATACCAGATTGAAAACCATACCATCTAATCCAAACACACATATTAATACCAGATATTCTCCAAACAAACACAGACGAATTGACGCATACAACAGACACCTTAAATATGGAATTCACCTGTTTATGAGCTCCATCGATGCTCCTGCCAACTGAATCGTAGCCAAAAATATGAAAGCGGACCATCAATGTTGCTGAAGACATCTCTAAACATACAAATAGAACAATAAAACATTCGACGAATCAAATTAATGCCAATAATCATGTGTTGAAGAGTTTTTTAAACAAAAGAGGGGTTTAATAATACCTGAAATTAAAGGCAAAAAATTCAGTAGCGGGTTCCTTCTTGTCTGAAATTCAGATTAGAACAATTATTAAATAACAATAAACAATACTAATAATAAAATTTATAAAAATCCTCACTGAATTACCCTTTCTAATTCATACATTCAATAACAAACTAATCGCTCAAAATCCGATTCTCACCAACCTATTCCAGATAATACATATTCAAACAACGAAACATGCATTCAAGTATATGTAATATATGTATCTACGGGTATAGATCTATAATAAAAATTACAAAAATAGTAGAGGAATTAGATTGAAGAAAAACAAACACATAAATTCAATTCAAGCAAAACAATACACGAATATTAGGTCAACCGGTAATGAAGACTGAAGAGAAATGTCATCGGGGCTTACTAAAACGGTTGGAACCCCAATACCATTGCCCCCGTCGCCTTCCACCGTATACCACCGTCTGCAAAGAAACCGCGCCTCTGTTCTTCCCTTGATCGGGTGAGAGAGAAGGGTTTTGTGGGTATATGGGTGAGAGAGAGGTTGAGATGAGAGAGATGAGAATCCGGTTAAGAACCGAATCCATGGATCGATTACGCGAAAACAACTCGGTTTCAGATGGGAGATTCGAGACGAGACAGAAACATACGATAACAACGTCATCACAGATTCGTATTAATTCAGAAACGGTTACAGACACTGTCATCAGTAGGATAAACATCTATCTCGGGGCCGGGGGAGGTCGGGCATGACCTCCCCCTTGAGAGCATTCAAAGCATAAACTCAAATCTACAAATGAAAACCAACACATGAGATTGCTATTTATAGTCCAAAACCATAAGCCACCTTCGCCCATTTAAGGAGGTCGAATGTGGAACTTTTCCACATTCGCACCTTCCTAAACGGTCGAACCTAGACTTAGGTTTTGGTCTATATTTACAAATGCATCAGATCCATATAATACCCTTATGGATCACCACAATCTCATGTAATACAATACAAGACTCAACCCTAGTCTATTCGACAGTGACGTCCACAGAAAGTGCATCAACAAGAGAAGATGAAGAAGAAAGAATGTATGATATGTGTGTGTGTGAGAGAGAGAGTGTGTAACATCGCATGATTTTTACTCTTACATGTATTTAAATTCTATATTTAACGAACTCCAAGTTCGCCCTTATTCGTTTTTTTTATGTTACTCCTACCAATTCATGACGAATCGTCATTATGATTTATCCTATTTAATTTAGGCGTTATAACTAGAAACACATTTAGTTAAGGTCTTAATATATATTTATTTTATAAGACATATATATATATATATATATATATATGTATGTATTACTTTCTTAAAAAAAAGGGGGACACGTCACTTAGTTCGAGTGACTTCATTTTTTTTTCTCTAAACAAAATAGCCACAACAACAAGATCATATTATGTACGTTACTTGTTATATTTTTTATTTTTTTTTCTTTCTTTCATTGAAAACAGTAGAACACAAAACAGTGAGCCATCACCACTATAATTAGATCTAACCCCATTAATATCTTCCTAACCACCCCATTAACTCTATTTAATACTCAACCACCTTAACCTACCTATAAATACACCACTCCTTACCATTCTAACACTTGCTCAATCCTAAATCACTCTCTAAACCTCTCTAAACCTTCAAATTATTCAAGAAATCCTTAGTGTTGGAAGCCCACTTCTAAGTGAGTTTTCTCATTTTAAACTCCCACTTTCCTCTTCTTTCTTCACCTCTCCTCTTCTTCTAACCCCTCGGGGAAACCTCTAGGACCTTACTCTTGTTTGCTATGGCAAATAAATATGAGTTGGACACCAAAATGAGGCCTCAAAGGTGGTTCATCTTCTATTGTTTTTATGCACTAGAAGGTTAGTTGAAGTGATACAAACCAGGTTCACCAACAACTTAATGTTGGATGGACTTGTGTGTTGGTGAACTTGTGCTATGATTAATGGTTGACAAAGGAAAGCCAAGGCTCTTCCAAACTAAGTCACCATACACTACTTTAACCCTATAGTTATATTATGTAAATACTAAAATATATACTTTCAAAACTCTATTAATCTATTAACTTGGAAGGTTTGCGGATACATCCCTACCTTACCAATACTTGACTCTATTGACCATCCGAATCACCTTTATGGTGGTTTGTGTTTAGGTTAGCCTTAAAGACACTACTTGACTCTCATGACCATCCGAATCACCTTTATGGTGGTTTGTGTTTTGGTTCGCCTTAAAGGCAATGCATGACTTCCTTGTACTCTTGAATCTTCCTCCGAATCTAAATTCATTTTTTTCTTTTCTTAACTCTTGTCTAACCGGAGCTAAAATCCTCATTTCTCAAGACTCGTTTTTGAGAACTTAACAAACGCACCCTAAGGTGAGTTCATACTTGTCCCCCTTTTATCCTTTATTCTTTGGGGCTCAACATGTATCACTATCAAAACTCAAACGATTTTAAACTCTACAATCTATTATGCTTAGTCTAAAGTCTATCATATTCTAAATTCTATCATGCGCAACCTAAAGTCTATTATATGCTTGTACGCTATGCTATGTAGAATTATTTACTCTAACATACAAATGTTCATATAGTTGACAACCCACCTTGCATGTATAGCGCTATAGGATTGGCTATCCGCCCCCTACATGGGTCATGTTAAGCAAAAATCTTCGTGGCTAGTCGCCGTTTGTATGGTTCTCTTGCATATGCCTATAAGCAAAACTTTATTATACTATGTATGTATGTCAAAACTAGTATGCTCACCAATGCTTTATGTGTTGACGGATATTTTATACATGTTGAAGGAAATATTTATTGCAGGACATTCAAGAAAACTACTTAGGATTGGACATAGAAACTCACTCTAGTTCAAGTTATCATATTCTTGTTGTATTTTCGTTATTTGAACTACTTGTATTTCTATTTTTAGACAATAAATGAAATTCTATCTTTAAACTATATTGTCACAAAATCTAGTGTCATGAAGTATTTGAACATTCTACCACTAAGTTTCGCCCCGATGTATTCTGCCATCGGTTGGGGTGTGACAGATTAGTATCAGAGCCATGACTATAGGGATTTAGGAAAATTGCCATGATTGTCCTAGACTATAGTTAGGAACCTATTTGACCATTCTTTTATCATGCTTAATATACTTGTGCTCCCTAATTGCTTCTACTCTACTCTTTTGGTCCTAAAAAAAAAAATTACCTTCCTATTTGGTGAATGATGCTACACTCGAAGACACTCTTATACCACCAACGAAAGGACTCACTAAAATAGGCGTGAAACCCTCACTTTGGTGACAACTTTCAATCCGCGTTATTCTTTTTGTGTTTTTTTTAAACTACACCAATATAGGCGTAAATTCCTTACCTTGGTGGAAATTTCACAACTTCTCATTCTAGTGGAAACTTACCATTTGAGTGTTGGAATTAATTTTCCTACCTCTTTGGACAAGTGCAAAAACCACACTCAAAGAAACGACCTCGCTAAGATAGGAGTGAAATCCGCAACTTAACGACTAGTTTCAATCCTTGATATTTTTTTTTCTTCTCGCCAAAGTCTCAAATTTACTAATGACAAGAAACATGTAGTAACTGGAAGGGTGAATACCGTTAATTGCAGGTTCGGCGAGAGTATTTCACCTATTAGGCCAAAGCATGTTTTCAAACTCAAAGGTAAATTTGAACCACTTTGGTTAGTCTTAGTTCCGTTCCGGAACACTCCAATTGCTTGCTTAAAACAAGCCTCTCATTTTATGTTAATATTACTTTCAATGTTGTTTTCATGCTATATTTTCATTATATATTCGATTTATTTCACTCGCATACAATCTCAAGACTTGCATTTACAATCTACTCACGCAATCTCCAAACAATACTAATAATCGCAAAACTAACACGAATCGAAACTTCCTTATGATTAACTATGTGCTCTATACTTGCTTATACATACGTGTTATGCTATTTTAACAATGTGAAATTTGCGTCCTATACGTGTAACTAGAACTTGCATATTAAATCTATAAGAACAACTTGAGCTTACGTATTTTGTTTATCTAAATTTGCATTAATCCCACTGATCTAATCTTACCCACAAGCTTTTCATTGTTAACCAAAATCCTAGTAACTTATTTCCTAACTTCAAAAGTCACCTTGTTTAAAAACGCTTATGCAAATTTTCTTATGATTCTCGTAGATGTCTTCCCGTCTCAACAACATCGATCTCAACCAACTGGCGAGCCTTATTGCCCAAGAACTAGTCAAGATTCTCCCTAACCTAGAAACACCAACAAACCCAATTCCAAACCCCGATGATACCATCCAGGACAGCACAAACCATGTAGATACTAAACCTTCTACCCATACCCCTACCAAACAAACGAGAAAGGGTAACCGAAAACGCAAAACCCTCAAACAAAACCACACTTCGACAACTCCTGAGACTCCTAATTCCAACAAATAGCAGTACCGTGGAACCTTTCCGCTAGTTGTAAATATCACCATCCCACTCACACACAATGCCGCATATGCGCCAACTGTGGTACATATGGTCATTTAGCCAAAACATGTCGCCGTACCACTAAACCAGGACCCGAAAAACCTACTAGTACTACCTCATTCACTAAAGCCAATGGATGGATATGCTCCGAGTGCAACGATCTAACCCATGGACGCAACCAGTGTCCAAGACTTGCCATGGTGATCTACGATGCTGGAAGACCCACTCACCACACTAAAGAAGATTGATTTATCTTTTCTTTAAAAAAATGAGAATTTCTTTATGTAATGTTTTCAAGAAATTGTTCGGATTTGAAATTTTCTTTTATGAATTAAGACATACTATTGTTATCTTAGGTTACAATCGTAATTATCGGCAAAATTCAAACATCGCAAAACCCTTTTCTCCTCGCGTGCAATCTTTTTCAAATTTTTGAACTGAGTTCTTCCTACTATTCCTAAGAGGATGCCTATTCTTATATAAAATCCTCACTTTCAACCTTCAAACCACTAACAAATGTGTGTCAAGTGGGTATAACAAACGAGATTTTAAATGGTAAAAGTGTTAAAAATAAATTTTGTTTTCAGGACGCCTAATGTCGTCCATAACAAAAAAAAAATTTTTTAGCATACAGGACTTATGAGCATAGACACGCTAAATCAGACAACCTACTTATTTATAATCCCAAAACCTTTTCTCTTAAAATCATATCACGAGTCAAAATATTCAACAACGCCAAACTAAAATTGTCAATAAGCTATTTTCCTCACTTAATAAAATGGATTTTTCATAAATCAAACGACCATCTTCGACAAATTTTTACACTAAATTTTTCCCCATTTCAATTAAATCCATTTTTCTTTAACATCCAACGGACTAAATTCTTCTACCATCAAACTTGACTCTTAATCTTGAAAAGCTAAAATTGCTCGCGTACCCATAAACTAAATTTGTAATGAACTCAAATTTTATGTTACTCTTAGTGAAAACATCTTACGCGTGAACGTTTTCATTAAGAATCCAATTGTCCATACTTTTGCTTGATTTTATACAACTAAACGTAACCGCAAATGCACAAGCCTACAACATTATGTCATGAAACCATATATCTACGCCAAAAACACGTACGATTAACACCATAAAAAAATTTTGCTTAATGCCTTTTCACATTATGTGCTTGCATGTCACGTTGCTTGCTATGTTTACAACATCAAAGCTGTTTAATGTCTTTTCCTTTGTGTATAAATATTATGTGTCCACTAGCGACCCACACATAACTAAGACAAATTATGTGGACCATACGACAATTGGACTAATTACGGGTGCACACGTAATTACAAAAATTTGGCGAATGGAAAACATAACGAGTCCTAGTGTGTGTAACCTATCATGACTTGAATAACAACACGGATGAGGTATGATAACGGCATGGTGGATACGCCACCGGTACATCCTATACATAAATGTCCTGTCATACTACCAAAAGTAGAGTTATTCGTGCCATGAGAAGTTTTGGGTGTCGAGTTAAAATTTTGACCAACACTTACGATATTTATCTTCTGCGATACACTTTATGTTATAGTTTACTAGTCTAATTACGCTTGCATAATTTGTCTGTTATGCATATCATAACCTTGTTCACACTCTTTACTATGTAACACCATCCATGCTAAGAATAATTTATACTTGTAATCTCCATCAACTTCGTTTCCTTCCTCTTGCCTTTCCTTGCTTAATCAACAAACCCCTCATTATCAAGAATCTCGTTCTAAGTCCCGTAACCTCCGTCCTTAATCCCTTAAGGCATTCATGCATTTAAAACAAAATTTGTTCCTCGCTTTTATATATTTTCTTGACTACTTATATACTGGATTTCCAAAACTAAATAATTACTATTTACTTAACCAAAAAGTTGTTTTCCAACCGTCCAATTTCTCGTTTATTTAATCACTTCTAAAAGTTTTTCTTAACAAAATTTTCGACCTTATGCAAACCAAATATCTATTATTAAATACAGCTCATTCCCACATCTAGTCACCCATTATGCTCACGTTTTTACTATTTCCCCCAATTACCCAAAGACACCTCTTCTACAAGCCAACAATTTCTACTATTTTATATAGGATATACTGTATAATTACTCTTTCCCAATAAAAAAAAAAATCTATTATACGATATACTTAACTATTTTCAATTTTCACTATTGTATACCGAGTAACTACCTATTTTCCCAAAATTTCTATATGTTATGCAAATATACCTACCTACCTTCAATTTTCACTATTTCATACCGTATAAATACTTAATTTCCTAAAAATCTTACTATTTCTTATACACAGTATACTTACCTACCTACACAAGATTTTCACTATTTCATACGGTATACTTATTTATCTTTCCAAACTATCGCTACTTCATATATACTATACAATATAAATACTTATTTCCCAAGATTTTTACCATTTCACGTATGTTATGCTGTATATTTACTTACTTTTCAAAATTGCTGCATATACAAACCTACTTATACGTACCCCTTATTTCCCTATTTATAGAATGCTTGGGTCGGTTAAATTTTCAAATTTCTACGTATAACCTTGAGTTAAAACTTTAAAAGTACTCCTTTTTACGAGCGTAAATGTCGCACAAGTGACTGGATACCGTATTAGATTTAAACATAATAAACTAACAAGTTTTTGTTTTTATTAAAACCATATCAAACTACTTACCTATTTTTCAAAAATGTTGACTCTTAATTAAATTTCGAGACGAAATTTCCTAAAGTAGGGGAGACTGTAACATCGCATGATTTTTACTCTTACATGTATTTAAATTCTATATTTAACGAACTCCAAGGTCGCCCTTATTCGTTTTTTTTATGTTACTCCTACCAATTCATGACGAATCGTCATTATGATTTATCCTATTTAATTTAGGCGTTATAACTAGAAACACATTTAGTTAAGGTCTTAATATATATTTATTTTATAAGACATATATATATATATATATATATATATGTATGTATGTAATACTTTCTTAAAAAAAAGGGGGAAACGTCACTTAGTTCAAGTGACTTCATTATTTTTTCTCTAAACAAAATAGCCACAACAAGATCATATTATGTACGTTACTTGTTATATTTTTTATTTTTTTTTCTTTCTTTCATTCTTTCATTGAAAACAGTAGAACACAAAAGAGTGAGCCATCACCACTATAATTAGATTTAACCCCATTAATATCTTCCTAACCACCCCATTAACTCTATTTAATACCCAACCACCTTAACCTACCTATAAATACACCACTCCCTACCATTCTAACACTTGCTCAATCCTAAATCACTCTCTAAACCTCTCTAAACCTTCAAATTATTCAAGAAATCCTTAGTGTTGGAAGCCCACTTCTAAGTGAGTTTTCTCATTTTAAACTCCCACTTTCCTCTTCTTTCTTCACCTCTCCTCTTCTTCTAACCCCTTGGGGAAACCTCTAGGACCTTACTCTTGTTTGCTATGGCAAATAAATATGAGTTGGACACCAAAATGAGGCCTCAAAGGTGGTTCATCTTCTATTGTTTTTATGCACTAGAAGGTTAGTTGAAGTGATACCAACCAAGTTCACCAACAACTTAATGTTGGATGGACTTGTGCTATGGTTAATGGTTGACAAAGGAAAGCCAAGGCTCTTCCAAACTAAGTCACCATACACTACTTTAACCCTATAGTTATATTATGTAAATACTAAAATATATACTTTCAAAACTCTATTAATCTATTAACTTGGAAGGTTTGCGGATACATCCCTACCTTACCAATACTTGACTCTCTTGACCATCCGAATCACCTTTATGGTGGTTTGTGTTTTGGTTAGCCTTAAAGACACTACTTGACTCTCATGACCATCCGAATCACCTTTATGGTGGTTTGTGTTTTGGTTCGCCTTAAAGGCAATGCATGACTTCCTTGTACTCTTGAATCTTCCTCCGAATCTAAATTCATTTTTTTTGTTTTCTTAACTCTAGTCTAACCGGAGCTAAAATCCTCATTTCTCAAGACTCGTTTTTGAGAACTTAACAAACGCACCCTAAGGTGAGTTCATACTTGCCCCCTTTTATCCTTTATTCTTTGGGGCTCAACATGTATCACTATCAAAACTCAAACGATTTTAAACTCTACAATCTATTATGCTTAGTCTAAAGTCTATCATATTCTAAATTCTATCATGCGCAACCTAAAGTCTATTATATGCTTGTACGCTATGCTATGTAGAATTATTTACTCTAACATACAAATGTTCATATAGTTGATAACCCATCTTGCATGTATAGCGCTATAGGATTGGCTATCCGCCCCCTACATGGGTCATGTTAAGCAAAATTCTTCGTGGCTAGTCGCCGTTTGTATGGTTCTCTTGCATATGCCTATAAGCAAAACTTTATTATACTATGTATGTATGTCAAAACTAGTATGCTCACCAATGCTTTATGTGTTGACGGATATTTTATACATGTTGCAGGAAATATTTATTGCAGGACATTCAAGAAAACTACTTAGGATTGGACATAGAAACTCACTCTAGTTCAAGTTATCATATTCTTGTTGTATTTTTCGTTATTTGAACTACTTGTATTTCTATTTTTAGACAATAAATGAAATTCTATCTTTAAACTATATTGTCACAAAATCTAGTGTCATGAAGTCTTTGAACAATCTACCACTAAGTTTCGCCCTGATGTATTCCGCCATCGGTTGGGGTGTGACAGAGTGTGTGTTATTATTAGGAGATAAAAGGGAACATGACACATATCAAGAGATGTATATAGCGTGGTGTCATCAAGATGTAAAGCCAGCAAAAAAAACAACCAAACCGGCGTATGATACGGGAGTCGATCCTGACCCCTTTCACTAACACACCAACTACCTCACCACTACACCACACACATGATATCTTAACTAGATTCCTAACTAATTATATTTATCAGATGTTTGTAATGTACTGTTCATTTACGTTACTGTTCAATCAGTTTGTACATTAATATATTTTAATTTAATTCATACAATTGACTAATTACACCTACAACCCATCATTATGGCATTATTACAATTGACCCCTTCCACTATTTGATACCTAACATTTACACCTTCCATTCCTACAATTGTCATTGTGTGTTGAAGATTCTCAACCATATAAAAAATTTGAGGATATTTATTCAGAGCCGGCCCTTAAGGGGTGCGAGGAGGACTCCCGACCCAGGCCCAATTTCTCGGGGGCACATTGACCCTCCGGTAATCCAAGTTTTCTTAACAGTGATGTCCTTAATTCGATGAATTTTTGTATGTTTGAGCCCCAAAATTGTTAATCAAGCATTAATCAAAGTGAATGGTAGTTTATATAAAACAGAAAGCAAAGAAATGTTGAGAGAGGTTAAGAATTAAAGAAGAAAATGAAATGCTTAAACGTTTGGGTTTTCAGCTAAATGACGTTTAACTATGAGTAAAACGTCTAAAATACCCTTCTAGATTTGCATATCTAAATGACGTCCTTTTGTTCATTTGGTTGTAGCTGATGTGTAAGTTTTCATTAGACGTTTTACTCATAGTTAAACGTTTGGGTTTGCTACTCAATTGTCTTCCTACGCCAATATGCAAATCTAGAGCTTCCTTAGTGGGTTAAGCGCCACTCGCATTAGCAAACAAAAATTATTTATTTTAAGAAACCCTTAAATAAATTATATTAGTCCTTTTCAAGTTTCTTAAAACTATTTAACGTGTACATTCCTATGGACATCCTAATGGTAAGCTACCTTTCTTCTATCATAGAAAGTAGCTATATATTCAATATCTCAAGTTTTCAAGCTATTTATTTGAGATTAACATCACTTTTCATTGAAGAGCTTGTGCTCATCTCATGATAGCTTTATAAGCTCTAGCTATACCCATTAGTGTTTTTTTTTTTTTTTTTTTTTTTTTTGTATATGTTTATATTTAATAGGGGAATTGGATTTTAATAATTCAAACTTTGCCTTGTTGGCCGACAATAATATGTACTTAATAAATTCCCTACAAGAGTCCCAAGTTTTAACGTATTGGCCGACAATGAACTTTTGTTAACTGAGAACTAACTCAGTTAGTGGACGCTAACGTGGACATTGACGTGACATGCTCACACTGACATCGATGATGACATGGCATGCCAATGCTGACATGGATGATGATGTGGATGCTGACATGTCATGTTGACGCTTACGTGGATGCTAACATGACATGTTGATGCTGACATGTACGCTGACGTGGATGTTGACATGTGCCAGTGTCCACTGACTTGGTTAGTTTTCAGTTAACAAAAGTTCACTTGGTCAATACTTTGAAAATTGGACTGTTGTAGGGATTTTTTTAAGTACAGATTATTATCGGGCAACGAGACAATGTTTGAATTATTACAATCCAACTATTACATATAGTTTTTTAAAAACTACTCTTGTTATATGTCCATTTAGATTTGCGAGCTCGGTGTATGAAGCTCGAGCTCGAACTTGTACTTAAAATGAACTTTAATAATGCTTTAAGCTTGGCTCGATTCGATCTTTTAGCGCGAGTATCTCTTGTCTGCTAGTTTACAATTCTCACATTTTATTACAGAAGTTCTTAACATGATTGAAAAAAGATGATTCTTCACTAGCAGCATCATTGTCACCATGGGCATTTGGGTCAACTTATGGCAACTGAAACTTTTGTGATATCTCTAGATTCTCTTATTTAATATTCATGAATGCAATAGATACAACAATGTTGCAGGGAATTATCACACTACACATATTCTGACTACAACACACACACACACATATATATATATATATATATACATATTGAATAGACACATCCAACCATTGCAGCCTTTCGAGAATCGGTTGGATGTTTAACTGTTTTGACCCAGTAACTACTTTAACTACCAGATTAATACTTATGATCCATTTCTTGACTTTCACTGTTGGTCAAAGAACTGTCTGTTGAACAATCTGTTGGCTAGTTTCACAAATCTGTAATTCCTTTAAAGGCAGAATTTAGGTGGTGTGTCGATGACTGGATGATAATTTAGAGGCCGGTTTTGATCGTCCCACTTCACTTAAGTTTTCTCTTCCGGCTGTTTCTTGTGCCATTTCAAGAATTGCTTCTAAGTACTTCCCTTGCGCTTCTATTCGAAGCTGTAAGTGTCTCTGTACCTGTTTCAAGTCCATTCAAATACTTAAGTTGACCCTATTTTTTTATAGTTAATTCATGTGTTAGTTATTAGAACAATATTAATCTAATTTTTTTTGGATAAAAATATTGTTATGCATTAAAAGTACACTTTGTGTGACATTTGACCCATTTGACACCACCGCTCTTTTATAATTTTATCCATTCTTTTGTATAATATAAAGCATAACCCGAATGCGTTGAAACTTCAACCTCTAGTTTAGTTATTATATTAGTTTAAATGTTGCAAATGATCGTTGATCATACCTCACGTTGCTCATGTAACCTTCTCTGAACTTCAGTTTGCATCTGTCTCGCTTCGTTTATTTGTAGGTTTCTGTATAGATAACCATCAGTTAGATCAAGTATTTAAACAGAACACTAATCACTGAATTCATATGTACAACTGAACACATATAGTAAAAGCCTCATACTTGTTTGTTTGAGGCCTAACACTTGAATTGCTCATATAGTTACCGATCATGTACTTCTGTGATGCTAAAATATGCAACAAAGTTCAGTTTATCATGTTTTCACTTGATAAGAATTCTGGCATGCAAAATGAGGTGATATGATTTATGATCTATATCGATATAACAGTTAAGCGCTATTCCAAATTTTAACATAAAAAAAAGTTCATGTTCTTGTACTTGTAGGCGATATTACATCCTCAACAAGTACCCAAAAACATAGGTGTTAAAAGCCACCGCCTCTTGCGCCTAGACCCATTTTTTATGCGAGGCGATGCTTTTGCGCTTTGACTATTCTCTAGGTGATGGTTTACGCGTAGATTTCAGCTAGATTCCCAAATTCAGAAGAGTTTCCAGCTAAATTTGTTAAATTATGGCTAGATTCCAGCCAGATTTCTACTTTTATCATACGGAAAACTACTTCTATACACTAATACATCAATATTTTAAAACTTTTGATCTTAACTTGATGAAAAATAGTATTATTTAATATATCTTTACTTCATTTTTCTGTTCGCTTTTTTTTAATTCAGGCCCTCGTTTTTTTGCGCCTCGCACCTAGGCCCCAGACGAGGCCTATGCGCCTTGAGTGCGCCTAACGCCTTTGATAACTACGACCAAAAAATAAGTAAATATGAACTTTGCTACCTGCTGCTGCTGAGATGTGTATTGAATCTTGATTCTTCTCTTTTGCACTGTTATCAATATGTCATGTATGACCAACTCTTGCATACAAATGGTCTGTATGCATCTTCTTATATAGCGCACATTTTCGAAAATGGGCTGATAGGATAGAATCTTTGAAATATATCAGATTGTTTCCCAACTAAAACTTTCTAGTATTCTCAGAACAAAGTTTTAATACCTATGGACTAAACAATAAACGTCGTATGATAAATGTACTCTAATAAATTCATAACTATTTTCAATGAACCGTATTCGTGGATTTTCTGACCGGATATATAGAGAATCCACTATCGGCGAACCTTGAAAGACACCTTAATTCCATGTTCCATTCAAGTTTCTTTGAACAACATTTATTCATTTTACTCGATTTTGGTTATTGAATAGACATAAGAAATCCAAAGTAGGTAAATTCGGCGAAAGTGGAAGAATATTATGCTTCATCTAGAATCAGAAACTTGGAATTAGATACATACAAGAAAATTTAAAAAAAAATGGGAATAAGGTATACATTCGCTTTTGCCGCCTTTAATAAGTTTGGCACATGATGAAAGGACATCAGTTGGCTTATGCTGATTCTTCGGTATGAATATTCATACATTCTTGTTGATTTTTGTGACATGTTTTTTAGAAACTAAATTCTTGTTGATATTTGATGTTGTGAAGCTATGCTTACTTAATGTGTATGTCATTCTGATGCATGATATGACTTAACAATATATTTGTAACTTTGTTCTGCTATGTATGATATTATGTACAGAAGCTATAGAATCTCATCTATTATCTATAATTCGGTTCAACAAAAGACATAATATTTATATATTTGGAACTAGTTCAAGATAGGAACAAGGATAAATTAATAACAGAATAAATTCGTTTGTTAAGTAATGGATGGAGGATGTGCTAAATTGATACTTGACTTCATATATAGTTTAAATATTGATACTCTAATCGAATGCGAGACCACTCATTTTTATGCTCCTATTGACTCTAAGAAAAGCCTTTAATTAATTTATGGGACATCTCCTTTGTTCTGTTTGCTTATGTCTGTAATTTTAAATGTAAATAATGAGTGTCATATATGATAACAATATCAAATTAGGGGAAACTTCAATTGAGAACTCATAGTTAGGGAGAGAACTCGAAAACTCTATATTACACATATGTAATATATCATATGCTGTATATTACACTTGTGCAATATATTATTATTGCATATGTTGCACATATGCAATATATCATATGTTACACATGTGCAATATATATTACACATATGTAATACACTCAATATATCATATATTGCACATACGTAATATATCATATGTTACATATGTGCAATATATCATATATTGCATATGTGTAATATATATTACACATGTGTAACATATGATATATTACACATGTGCAATATATGATATATTGCACATATGTAATATAAAGTTCTAGAGTTCTCTCAATAAAATGAGTTTTCTATTGAACCATCCCCTATCAAATTATTAGAATAATAATGGTCTATTTATTTATTT
Organism: Ambrosia trifida; assembly: GCA_028751855.1. Taxonomy (NCBI): domain Eukaryota; kingdom Viridiplantae; phylum Streptophyta; class Magnoliopsida; order Asterales; family Asteraceae; genus Ambrosia; species Ambrosia trifida. The sequence continues at coordinate 224,616,229 of CM054122.1, read as the reverse complement.
TCAAACATATAGGAGGTCTTATGCATTAAACTAAACGACTTTCCACTTGTTGGCGCCATTTCCTGTATAACCTTGTAACATGATCCTTTTTATTTGACCCGTTAGATAATTGAACATAGCTCAAATCGATCCTTCATCTTGTTCATATCTCCGAGTTGCTATATTGAGGATAAGGTAGGTGTTTATTTGAAGTGTTTTGGGGAAGTTAACTAGTGTAGCTCATTCAAAAAAATATGTGAGTATATATATATATATGATCCACTATCATCAATTAGCCATTGTGAATTATTTCAATGAGGCCCTTTTGTTCAGAACAATATTTTAGTTGTTACAAACTTCCATTGAACATGGGTTGTTTTGAACATGTGACACCTGTAATTCAAGAACTTTAACGAGTGAAACAGATTAACGGAACATGGATGATTGCACTCTTTTTTGTACTTTAACTAGCTAACTTAGTGTTGGAGATGTTGCCTTCAGTCCACTTATAGGCCTAGTCGTCTGAAGCCCAGTATGATTAACTTGTTGAGCAAGATTAGCATAGGGTTTAACCCTAATTTAGGCCTATAAATAATCTCTTGCACTTGTAACTTTTCGTATCACTCAATAAAACAATACCCTAGTTGCCCCCGTGGACGTAGGTCAGTTTAGACCGAACCACGTAAATACTTGTGTTCGTGTGCGTGTGTGTGTGTTCTACGATCCTAACAACTGGTATCAGAGCTCAGGCTCTAGATCAGAGAAGAACACATACCTGTTACACACCAGCCGCCACCCACCTCCGCCTACCACCCTATCTAGGGTTCCGGCGCCGCCTTAGATCCTCCACAAACCTCACCCCTCTCCGCCTACCACCTCTGTAGATACACCCAGCCCGCATCCCTAGATCTGAATAGGGATTATTCTGCCCGTCACCCATCACCCGACTAACCCTCTGTAACACCCCAACCGATGGCGGAATCATCGAGGTGCCACGTAGTGACGATTGTTCAAAAGCTCATGGTACTAAAATGTAAATATTTGATTATTGAATATTGTTTTACAACATGTGAAATTAAATACAAAACAACAAAAATAAAGGTAATTGATTGATTTAATCTAAGTCCAAAGTCCTATGTGAAGCGTCAAGCAGCTTATCCTGAAACATGCACGAAAATAATTTTGTCAACATATGATGTTGGTGAGTACTACTTAGTTTTGTACGTATAGTATAAGTTCTGAAAAGTAGTACAATTCATGTGTCTAGCATCACCAAGGCATTATGTAAACACGCAAGTAACCAAACAAGACAAAGATCACATGTAAAGTTGTACAATGAAATTGATAATGAGCACCTCAACACGTGTGAGTCTAAAAGAGCACCATAACACAAAGTTATGTCTAAATGAGCACCGTAACATAAGTTACGTCTATGTGTAAAGAGCACCATAACATAAGTTATGTCTAGATGTATGATTTTGTATGTAAGCTACGTTCATGTTAAAACATAAGCACAAAGATAAACAAGACACGTATATGAATTGTAAATAAATAAAATGTATGTGTAAATGAATATGAAAGTTTGTATACTTGTGCATGAATCACCCCAAAAGTTGTAAAAGTGAAAAAGGGGATAAGTAATACTCACCTTAGCAAGGTGGTAAGTCTTGTGTAATTGAATACGTGTAATCCAACGTTGTCAAGTATCACCCTATGTATATGATAACAAATAAGTCTAAGTCTATCTAGTCTACAAGTATTTTCTAGGGCTTCGAATTGGGGATAAGTATTCGTTTTGATTAATAAATAAATTGTTTAATAAATAAGAGAAATTTTGTAAATATATAAACCAAAGTCTTTTTGTAAATTTTAAATTAAATATGGTCACAATATAAAGTTTTAAGTGTGAAAATAATTTTGATAAAATTATTTTCTTGAAAATAGAATATTTAATCTATTTATTACAAATTGTCAAAATATGATTTCAATATCTAAAAATATTAAAATTAAAGAATTTTTTAATTAAAAATTGTATTTCTGTTCCAAATGAATAAAAATAATTTATGTAAAATTTTGGTACAAAAATATTGAAAAATGAATTTATTATGATTTATTTATGATTAAAACTAACAAAAATTAATTAAAAATATAAAATGAACGGTTTTTCTGAATTAAAAATTATTTCAGAAATGTTTATTGATTTATAAACTTAGAATAATTTTTGTGGAATTTTACAAAGTCGTTTTGATATTTTTATAGAATTTTATAATTTTAAATGAATAAATTTGCAATATTTATTATATATATTAAATAAATGATTTTTGAAAATTTAAAAATTGAATAATAAACATTACCATTTGAATTGCATAAAATAAATTTTATAGGATTTATAAAGTTATTTTGGTATTTTAAAACAAATTTTAAAAATGCAAGTAAATATATAAGCTTAAAAAAAAGATTGTTAATGCTGGGAATCGAACCCGGGTCTGGGACCGGTTCGATCTTAATCACAAGCCTAGCCACCAGTTGGGCTAGACCCTGAGAACGCTTAACTTCAGGTTATATTTATTATATAATATAAGAAAATCGTGATTTATATTCTAATTAAACAAAAAAAAAGTAAAAACCCGGTTATGTGGGATTCGAACCCGCGACTACCCACTGAGAAAACAACATCACAACCATCTGATCTATAGATCAGATTTGTTTTATTTTGTAACAGTTTAATATATAAACATGTTTCTGAAATGTGTTCTTCCCCAAATTGAAGGCTTCGAGCCCTAGTTTTCCTAATTGATTAAATTAACAATCAATAACCCTTGGATTCATAGGGTTACTGATCGTGTTGTAATGAAGATTGAAAACACATCAAATATCGTGACTTACAGATCAGATTTGATGGCGAAACGTTCAGTCAACCGAAAAGTCAACTGTGAGTAATTCTTGTCTAGAAATGTATTGTTTGTAGAAATTAAGGATGGGGGTTTGTTTATCGCTTCTTACAGAGATTGTGTGCGAGTTCAATTAGATTACAAACGAGTATTTATAAGGATTTCGTTCAAGTTGATTAGGAAAGTTTATTAATGGCTATTAATCACAAATCGGTCAAAGTAAACGCGTTAACCACGCGTGTTTGTTGTTTTTAGAAGGAAACGATGATCATGGGCGTAATACTCGGGATTGTTTGTTCATACGCGTGATTATTGGATCAGATTTGATGTTTCTATTGTTGTTTATGGCTGCAGCGTTCGAATCCAGCAGAGGAGGAAGAAAAAGACCAACGCGAACAGGGTTTATATATAATATGAGTTGGGTTAATAACAGAAAAGAGGTGTAGCCCGGGTGGTGTGTGCGTGCGTATAGTGTTTGGCCCTGCTCCGGTTTGAATCCGGGCAGAGGCAGCGTTTTCTTATTTTTTTTTTTTTTTTAAAGTAGATAAGGGTCTTGGGCCTGCTATCTTGGGCCGGTTCAGGCTTGGGCTCAGATGGTGGGCTGTATTCTGTTCTGGGCTCCGAAATAAAAAGGGAAGGAAGGGTATGATTGGATTTGTTGCTTGGGCTTAAGACTAGGCTATCATTTTTATTATTATTATTATTATTATTGTCATTATTATTATTATTATATACAAAAATAAAAGAAAAGTGACGGATGTCACAGCCTCAACCGTTATCTTCTTGTTTACACCAACCTAGGGTTTCGACTGAACCCTAAGCCCCTGCGCCATAACCGGATAGGGTTTTCTGGTCGCCCAAATCCCTCTGCCAATCTGAACAGGACCAAAATTTTGGGTTATGTTCTGTTGTTGACCATATACAAACCACCAGCCACTAAATTTGTTACGAATTTGTTGCTGTGTTTCACGGGTTACGAGGTTGGAGTTTTGGGATTGATTGTTGGTCAAAGAAGTGAGTTATTTGAGAAGAAAGTGGGTTGATAAAAGTTGGTCAGGAATTTTTTGGGTAGTGATATTTGACTTGGTTGGTCAAAGGTGTACTATTTTATTTTATTTGGCTAGTTTTCTGGATTTTTAGACAAGGGATAATGTCTGAAAAAGGAAAAGTCAAGGTAGATAAGTTTGACGGGAAGAATTTTGGATGGTGGAAGATGCAAATCAAGGATTTGCTTATACAGAAGGAGTTGGATGCTGCACTAGACCCTTCCCCTGAGACCATAACGAAAGAATGGACGAATCTTGACAAGAAAGCACAGTCAACGATTCGGCTTTCTCTCTCCATGAATGTAGCTTACAACATTCTGGAGCAAACCACAGCGCGTGGCATTATGGAAACTTTGTCCAATATGTACGAGAAGCCATCTCTTGTAAACAAGGTGTTTCTGATACGGGAGTTAGTCAACATCAGAATGAAAGAGGGAAGTTCTGTTACTAAGCATATTAATTTATTTAAATCACATTTGACACATTTGTCCTCTGTGAATTTTAAGATAGATGATGAATTGCAGGCTTGTCTATTTGTTATCCTCATTACCTGACAGTTGGTCATGCACAATCACAGCAGTCACAGGGTCAGTTGAGACTCTGAGTTTTGGAAGAGTTCGTGATTTGTTACTGAACGCGTGTTGCGATCACCAGTGTCCTTCACGTTGAGCGAGAACCGGATTTTTTTTTTCTTTCTACCCATTTGGTTCTACCACCATTCACCGCCATTTTGCCAAGCAGGTACGTCTTCTTGTTTGTTGTTATATTATGAGTCTAAGTTAGTAGTTTGAGTCTTTTTTATTTTTTTATTTTTGTGTGGTTCGGTATTATGCTCGGGTTTTGTTTGTTTCGTTTTGCGCAGGTTTTGATTGCACCACCCGTACTCAATCTCCATTCGGGTGATTCCGAAGCTGTTATCATTTATCAAGGCAAACCCGAGAGTTTATCATTGTGTCAGAGCCGATCGCGAATGAAATGCTATACGATCGAGCTGGATTGGACTAGAGTTTTTGGAGCTTACGCGTTAATAAACCAGCTAAGTCCTTTCCAATTTGCCCTTTTCTTTTTATTTTTGTATTCGGAATTTATTTTTTTGTTTTGAGTCGTTTTCTATTCCTACATTGAGGGCAATGTAGAGTTTAAGTGTGGGGATGGAAAACTGTCGTTTAATTTGTATATAGAATTTGTATATAGAGTCATTTTGAGCCCACAAAAAAAATTAAAAAAAAAAGTCCCTGATTTTGAAGTTTGCATTATATAAAATATGGAAAATGATAGGTAAAGTTAGGTGTCCGGTTTTCAAATAGTATGTATAATAAGAGATTAAAATTGATTGAAAGCATGTCTGATTTGGGATATGTGGGTAGGCTCAACCGGTAGAAAGGTTTCCTTTGAAAAGTAATAAATTAATTATGTTAGGCTATTTTGTGGGTTCTCATCTTGGAGAAACGGGGAGACCGAAACCGCCAAAAATAGTATAAGAAGCACTGTTATAAGTTTAAAACCGTTAGAATTTCTAATCACTTTGAATATATATATATATATATATATATATATATATATATATTAGAATTCAAAGCAAAAATGCTGAAGCTTAAGGTGCCTGGCCACTGGGATAGCGACTTGGATTGGTCACACCCTCTAAGTTAAGTATGCTGAGATGAAGAAAAAAAATGCTGAAGCTTAAGGTGCCTGGCCACTGGGATAGCGACTTGGATTGGTCACACCCTCTGAGTTAAGTATGTAAAAAAAAAGTGATTTTAAATTCTCTTGGTTTTTTACATAAGACGGTTGGGAAATGGTCAATTGGTCGTTCCTTTAACTTCATAAGCTTGAGGCGGGATTAGGAGGAACTGTGGCTTCCTTTAAGTGAGACCCTAGATAGACTAATCAACATGAACTTAAGATAAATAAAAAGGGGCTTGGAAACCGGTGTGGGTTTAAGAGGATCAATATACCTGCAATCGCAATCAACACGTTAGTAGATTATTAATTAAGTAACCTATGTTTTGAAACTGGATGTAAACCTAACTGTGATTCCATAGCATAATTCTTTTTCAGGGATGAAAAAGAGATAAGTGTGGGGATATTTGATGTATTGCAAAATACATCTATTTCAGTGTAAAGTTTGTATAATTTTTGAGTCATTTAGATAGTGTTTTTATTAGTTTTAGGCTTGTACCGGTCTATTTTATTTAGTATAGGTTTTTATAGATTTTTATTAGTTTTGAGTCAGTTTTAGTGCTTACTTATTTATTTTATATTTTAGTAGGCGTTCGAATGGACGTTGGAACGTAAACGAGCAACTTTGATGAAGTCGAGAACACCCGAGTCTAAAGCACGGAGTTATAATACTATATATAAATAATAGTATATTAGATATAATAATAATAATAATAATAATAATAATAATAATATATAAAAAAGAAATAAAAGTGACTTGTGTCACAAATGGGCCGAAGCCCAAATAAGAAAAACAATATATTCATAGAGGGATTGGACTGATTAGATAGGGAAAGCATCGATTTTTATTTTTTGAAGGCGGCACATCAGCCACTAATTGGCTTGAGGAGGCTTCGACATTAATGTTATAAGGAGAGCTGCGCACAAAATATTTATGGGGAGGAGCCACATCATCGAAGAAAAAGAGGAATCAATTGGTGTGGAGGTCAAGGTTTGAAGGATAGGTGCCAGCACGGGTCGGTTCTAATTTATTTATTTATTATTTATTTATTCATACCCGTTGTGAACACCATGATTTTTATTTGCTTTCATTGTTTGATTTTATCATGACAATTATTGGCTAAACTTTAACGCTACCTAGGTTAAAGATGATTGCACTTGTTTGATTTGTTTTCTTTTGGTTTTGGAATTTTTTGGTTGTGGGTTGAATTTTAAAGTAAAAAACTTTTTATTTCCTGGTTTGATGTGTATGCGTATTTAGTTTTGTTTAAATAATTTTTATAAACTCCACTTGCGTTTTTGTGAATGTCTTTCATGTATGAATGCGGGTTAGGTTGCGGACTTGGTGTTAGCAACTAGTTTATGGTTAATTTCTGCAGTTTATCCATAGGAGTTGTAATTGTTAGTTAGATAATTCTAAGTGTTCTACCAATTCTCAATAGCTGTGAGGTGCGAGATTGTTGGTCTGTCTAGGGTGTTAAATTGCTAGTTCTAGAGGCTTTGTGAGAAGATCTTCCTAGTTTCCCTAGCACTCCTTGTAGGCCAAGTCTTATAAAAAATATTGTAGTTACCCCTTACACTTTAGGGTGTATTGTGACTTTCGCGCTGTGAGGTAGACTGTCTAGCGGGTACTTTAAGATTCGAGTAGGTAAGCCTGTGAGGGTAACCTCTCAACCGGTGGTTTAACAGCACAACAATATTCTAGGGTTTCCCCTTGAGAAGGGTCGAGGGTGTCTAGTCTATTCTTGATGTTTAGTATTTTAAGATCCCGGTTCCACACCAGTTCCATAGCCATTAGAAATTTATCATTCATGTGCAGGATTCTAGCCTAGGTAGTGCCTTCCCATCACCTGATCCGAATTCTAGTTCCCAGTTAGTGTCTTTAATTATTTAAGTTTTATTTATTTATTTGCAATTACTTTGTTAGAAAACCCCCCTTTAAGCAATAGAACATTATTAAGTCAGTATTTAGGATAAGTAATCGAGTCTAGTTTACGTTTTCCAGTAGAGTCTCGTGGGTTCGATACTCGGACTTACTTTAGCTGTACTGCACTGACCGGTACACTTGCCGGTTGTGTGGTTTAGGTTTAGAGAGTCTTAGGTTATAAATTTAAAACTTAGAGTGTCTAGTTTAGGTTAATTTAGTTAGTTTTTACTAAACCACTTTGAGCACATCAAGTTTTTGGCGCCGCTGCCGGGGACTCTTGGCGATTGCGTTTACTAGCTTTGATTACACTTATCTGCTATATCTGTGCTACTTGTGTTTTGTGTTGAGTCTGTCTTTTTGTATAGTGAGTCGTAGGAGTCTAATTGTTTGTGTATTTTAATTTCTGTCGAGTCTGTAAATATGTTTGAAATTTGTGGAGGACCCTATTTTACCGTTAGATTTCCACAAAATGCGGGGTCCTCTGCACATTATTGTGCTAATTTCTTTGTGCAGCCACAGCCATATTATTCACAGGGTTGTCCTACAAATTATTATGATGACTCGTATCAGCAGCCACATTATAATCAGTATCCTGATCAATTTTCTGAAAGCACTTCTTGTGAGAATAGTGGTAATGATTGGAGTAAAATAGAGAGTCTGTTGACATTATTAGTTACTAAAGATGAAAATACTCAGAAAATGTTAGCAGAGCACGACACCATCCTGAAAAAACGACAGACTGCTATTTTAGATCTTCAACGAACACTAGAAGACATAACTAGGAGATTAGATGAAGAAGAAGAAGAGAAAGAAAAGGTTCAGCAAGAGCAGTTGCCGAAAGTCGGTTATACATATGATGAGGAGGGCAACTACCTCGGGTACATGAACGCTCGAGGGGAGTTGTTCCCAACGTTTCCAGAAGAAGGGAAAGAGCCGATCATGGAATACGCGGATGAGTCAGATGAAGAGATCATCCCAATCACGGAGACGAAAATGGACGTTGAAGTCCCACCTCCGGTGCCACAGGTTACTATATATGATTTTGGGAGTGACTCTGACGAAGAGGACGACGAAGAAGAATGGGCGGCGTATCAAAGGTCGTTTATGAGGAAAGAATGGATTGAAGAAGAAGTGGAATTGGGAGATTCCGTTGATATGATGTTTGGTGCAGAGGAAGACAATGAGATGGGTGAGAATTCATTGTCTGAAGAGGATGAGTTTTTAGATCTAGAGTTAGATGGTTTACCTGTTTTTGAAGAAGTAGGGGAGTCTGATCCCGATGGAGATATGGCATACCTGGATGCCCTACTTGAAGGTGAACCGACAGACATGACTGAACCTGCACCAGATGAAAGAAATAAGTGTGGGGATCATCCCATGGAAATGGTGGTAGAAGAAGCGCACCATAGTCGGCCGGTGGTATTAGTGATAGATGGAATTTCAACAGCACCACGGGAGAGGGCAAGGAAGAGAAAAAGAAAGGACCGGAACCGAAAGAAGATCAAAGGATGGCACGATTTGGAGAAAAAGAAGTCAGTGAAAGTCAAACACGATCAGTCTTCTTGCTATATGCCACGTATCCGGTTCATTCCAGGTAAGTTTAAATTCTGGTGGTTTGACCCATTAAAAATGCTTAAATTATTTTTCACTCCCACCAATAAATCTTCAATTTTTAATAAGAACCGGGTGGAATTAAACGGGTTAGATCGGGTCCAGATAAAAGAGAAGCCCCCTGATTAACTTTAAGTGTGGGGTGGCTCTGTAGAGTTTGTAAATTTATATTTATACTTTTTTTTTCTAGCTTTTCATTTTTTTTAACTTGTGATCCGTCGTTTGGTAGTGGTTCATAGGTTTTTATCTTTCTATTTTATTTTTGTTTTTGTGTCTTTGAGTCTGTTTGCAGGTTTTCGTGTTTGCTTGGGTGGAGGAAATTTCACCATGAGCGAGTCCCATGTATTTATCATTATATATAGTTTATGATTGGGAGTTTTTGGTAAAGGTTTGGGTAATAAGAGAATTTTTCTTTAAAAAAAAAATTTAATTAACTTTCGGTGAAAAAAGACTTTTCACGTAACGTGAGGAGTCTGGGCTGACCTGTTCGCCTCATGCGACCAGCTATTACCCCGGAAAGTTATATTTTTTTTTCGCTTGCAACGCGTGTTGCGATCACCAGTGTCCTTCACGTTGAGCGAGAACCGGATTTTTTTTTTCTTTCTACCCATTTGGTTCTACCACCATTCACCGCCATTTTGCCAAGCAGGTACGTCTTCATGTTTGTTGTTATATTATGAGTCTAAGTTAGTAGTTTGAGTCTTTTTTATTTTTTTATTTTTGTGTGGTTCGGTATTATGCTCGGGTTTTGTTTGTTTCGTTTTGCGCAGGTTTTGATTGCACCACCCGTACTCAATCTCCATTCGGGTGATTCCGAAGCTGTTATCATTTATCAAGGCAAACCCGAGAGTTTATCATTGTGTCAGAGCCAATCGCGAATGAAATGCTATACGATCGAGCTGGATTGGACTAGAGTTTTTGGAGCTTACGCGTTAATAAACCAGCTAAGTCCTTTCCAATTTGCCCTTTTCTTTTTATTTTTGTATTCGGAATTTATTTTTTTGTTTTGAGTCGTTTTCTATTCCTACATTGAGGGCAATGTAGAGTTTAAGTGTGGGGATGGAAAACTGTCGTTTAATTTGTATATAGAATTTGTATATAGAGTCATTTTGAGCCCACAAAAAAAAATTAAAAAAAAAAGTCCCTGATTTTGAAGTTTGCATTATATAAAATATGGAAAATGATAGGTAAAGTTAGGTGTCCGGTTTTCAAATAGTATGTATAATAAGAGATTAAAATTGATTGAAAGCATGTCTGATTTGGGATATGTGGGTAGGCTCAACCGGTAGAAAGGTTTCCTTTGAAAAGTAATAAATTAATTATGTTAGGCTATTTTGTGGGTTCTCATCTTGGAGAAACGGGGAGACCGAAACCGCCAAAAATAGTATAAGAAGCACTGTTATAAGTTTAAAACCGTTAGAATTTCTAATCACTTTGAAAATATATATATATATATATATATTAGAATTCAAAGCAAAAATGCTGAAGCTTAAGGTGCCTGGCCACTGGTATAGCGACTTGGATTGGTCACACCCTCTGAGTTAAGTATGCTGAGATGAAGAAAAAAAATGCTGAAGCTTAAGGTGCCTGGCCACTGGGATAGCGACTTGGATTGGTCACACCCTCTGAGTTAAGTATGTAAAAAAAAAAAAGTGATTTTAAATTCTCTTGGTTTTTTACATAAGACGGTTGGGAAATGGTCAATTGGTCGTTCCTTTAACTTCATAAGCTTGAGGCGGGATTAGGAGGAACTGTGGCTTCCTTTAAGTGAGACCCTAGATAGACTAATCAACATGAACTTAAGATAAATAAAAAGGGGCTTGGAAACCGGTGTGGGTTTAAGAGGATCAATATACCTGCAATCGCAATCAACACGTTAGTAGATTATTAATTAAGTAACCTATGTTTTGAAACTGGATGTAAACCTAACTGTGATTCCATAGCATAATTCTTTTTCAGGGACGAAAAAGAGATAAGTGTGGGGATATTTGATGTATTGCAAAATACATCTATTTCCAGTGTAAAGTTTGTATAATTTTCGAGTCATTTAGATAGTGTTTTTATTAGTTTTAGGCTTGTACCGGTCTATTTTATTTAGTATAGGTTTTTATAGATTTTTATTAGTTTTGAGTCAGTTTTAGTGCTTACTTATTTATTTTATATTTTAGTAGGTGTTCGAATGGACGTTGGAACGTAAACGAGCAACTTTGATGAAATCGAGAACACCCGAGTCTAAAGCACGGAGTTATAATACTATATATAAATAATAGTATATTAGATATAATAATAATAATAATATATAAAAAAGAAATAAAAGTGACTTGTGTCACAAATGGGCCGAAGCCCAAATAAGAAAAACAATATATTCATAGAGGGATTGGACTGATTAGATAGGGAAAGCATCGATTTTTATTTTTTGAAGGCGGCACATCAGCCACTAATTGGCTTGAGGAGGCTTCGACATTAATGTTATAAGGAGAGCTGCGCACAAAATATTTATGGGGAGGAGCCACATCATCGAAGAAAAAGAGGAATCAATTGGTGTGGAGGTCAAGGTTTGAAGGATAGGTGCCAGCACGGGTCGGTTCTAATTTATTTATTTATTATTTATTTATTCATACCCGTTGTGAACACCATGATTTTTATTTGCTTTCATTGTTTGATTTTATCATGACAATTATTGGCTAAACTTTAACGCTACCTAGGTTAAAGATGATTGCACTTGTTTGATTTGTTTTCTTTTGGTTTTGGAATTTTTTGGTTGTGGGTTGAATTTTAAAGTAAAAAACTTTTTATTTCCTGGTTTGATGTGTATGCGTATTTAGTTTTGTTTAAATAATTTTTATAAACTCCACTTGCGTTTTTGTGAATGTCTTTCATGTATGAATGCGGGTTAGGTTGCGGACTTGGTGTTAGCAACTAGTTTATGGTTAATTTCTGCAGTTTATCCATAGGAGTTGTAATTGTTAGTTAGATAATTCTAAGTGTTCTACCAATTCTCAATAGCTGTGAGGTGCGAGATTGTTGGTCTGTCTAGGGTGTTAAATTGCTAGTTCTAGAGGCTTTGTGAGAAGATCTTCCTAGTTTCCCTAGCACTCCTTGTAGGCCAAGTCTTATAAAAAATATTGTAGTTACCCCTTGCACTTTAGGGTGTATTGTGACTTTCGCGCTGTGAGGTAGACTGTCTAGCGGGTACTTTAAGATTCGAGTAGGTAAGCCTGTGAGGGTAACCTCTCAACCGGTGGTTTAACAGCACAACAATATTCTAGGGTTTCCCCTTGAGAAGGGTCGAGGGTGTCTAGTCTATTCTTGATGTTTAGTATTTTAAGATCCCGGTTCCACACCAGTTCCATAGCCATTAGAAATTTATCATTCATGTGCAGGATTCTAGCCTAGGTAGTGCCTTCCCATCACCTGATCCGAATTCTAGTTCCCAGTTAGTGTCTTTAATTATTTAAGTTTTATTTATTTATTTGCAATTACTTTGTTAGAAAACCCCCCTTTAAGCAATAGAACATTATTAAGTCAGTATTTAGGATAAGTAATCGAGTCTAGTTTACGTTTTCCAGTAGAGTCTCGTGGGTTCGATACTCGGACTTACTTTAGCTGTACTGCACTGACCGGTACACTTGCCGGTTGTGTGGTTTAGGTTTAGAGAGTCTTAGGTTATAAATTTAAAACTTAGAGTGTCTAGTTTAGGTTAATTTAGTTAGTTTTTACTAAACCACTTTGAGCACATCAAGTTTTTGGCGCCGCTGCCGGGGACTCTTGGCGATTGCGTTTACTAGCTTTGATTACACTTATCTGCTATATCTGTGCTACTTGTGTTTTGTGTTGAGTCTGTCTTTTTGTATAGTGAGTCGTAGGAGTCTAATTGTTTGTGTATTTTAATTTCTGTCGAGTCTGTAAATATGTTTGAAATTTGTGGAGGACCCTATTTTACCATTAGATTTCCACAAAATGCGGGGTCCTCTGCACATTATTGTGCTAATTTCTTTGTGCAGCCACAGCCATATTATTCACAGGGTTGTCCTACAAATTATTATGATGACTCGTATCAGCAGCCACATTATAATCAGTATCCTGATCAATTTTCTGAAAGCACTTCTTGTGAGAATAGTGGTAATGATTGGAGTAAAATAGAGAGTCTGTTGACATTATTAGTTACTAAAGATGAAAATACTCAGAAAATGTTAGCAGAGCACGACACCAACCTGAAAAAACGACAGACTGCTATTTTAGATCTTCAACGAACACTAGAAGACATAACTAGGAGATTAGATGAAGAAGAAGAAGAGAAAGAAAAGGTTCAGCAAGAGCAGTTGCCGAAAGTCGGTTATACATATGATGAGGAGGGCAACTACCTCGGGTACATGAACGCTCGAGGGGAGTTGTTCCCAACGTTTCCAGAAGAAGGGAAAGAGCCGATCATGGAATACGCGGATGATTCAGATGAAGAGATCATCCCAATCACGGAGACGAAAATGGACGTTGAAGTCCCACCTCCGGTGCCACAGGTTACTATATATGATTTTGGGAGTGACTCTGACGAAGAGGACGACGAAGAAGAATGGGCGGCGTATCAAAGGTCGTTTATGAGGAAAGAATGGATTGAAGAAGAAGTGGAATTGGGAGATTCCGTTGATATGATGTTTGGTGCAGAGGAAGACAATGAGATGGGTGAGAATTCATTGTCTGAAGAGGATGAGTTTTTAGATCTAGAGTTAGATGGTTTACCTGTTTTTGAAGAAGTATGGGAGTCTGATCCCGATGGAGATATGGCATACCTGGATGCCCTACTTGAAGGTGAACCGACAGACATGACTGAACCTGCACCAGATGAAAGAAATAAGTGTGGGGATCATCCCATGGAAATGGTGGTAGAAGAAGCGCACCATAGTCGGCCGGTGGTATTAGTGATAGATGGAATTTCAACAGCACCACGGGAGAGGGCAAGGAAGAGAAAAAGAAAGGACCGGAACCGAAAGAAGATCAAAGGATGGCACGATTTGGAGAAAAAGAAGTCAGTGAAAGTCAAACACGATCAGTCTTCTTGCTATATGCCACGTATCCGGTTCATTCCAGGTAAGTTTAAATTCTGGTGGTTTGACCCATTAAAAATGCTTAAATTATTTTTCACTCCCACCAATAAATCTTCAATTTTTAATAAGAACCGGGTGGAATTAAACGGGTTAGATCGGGTCCAGATAAAAGAGAAGCCCCCTGATTAACTTTAAGTGTGGGGAGGCTCTGTAGAGTTTGTAAATTTATATTTATACTTTTTTTTTCTAGCTTTTCATTTTTTTTAACTTGTGATCCGTCGTTTGGTAGTGGTTCATAGGTTTTTATCTTTCTATTTTATTTTTGTTTTTGTGTCTTTGAGTCTGTTTGCAGGTTTTCGTGTTTGCTTGGGTGGAGGAAATTTCACCATGAGCGAGTCCCATGTATTTATCATTATATATAGTTTATGATTGGGAGTTTTTGGTAAAGGTTTGGGTAATAAGAGAATTTTTCTTTTAAAAAAAAATTTAATTAACTTTCGGTGAAAAAAGACTTTTCACGTAACGTGAGGAGTCTGGGCTGACCTGTTCGCCTCATGCGACCAGCTATTACCCCGGAAAGTTATATTTTTTTTTCGCTTGCAACGCGTGTTGCGATCACCAGTGTCCTTCACGTTGAGCGAGAACCGGATTTTTTTTTTCTTTCTACCCATTTGGTTCTACCACCATTCACCGCCATTTTGCCAAGCAGGTACGTCTTCATGTTTGTTGTTATATTATGAGTCTAAGTTAGTAGTTTGAGTCTTTTTTATTTTTTTATTTTTGTGTGGTTCGGTATTATGCTCGGGTTTTGTTTGTTTCGTTTTGCGCAGGTTTTGATTGCACCACCCGTACTCAATCTCCATTCGGGTGATTCCGAAGCTGTTATCATTTATCAAGGCAAACCCGAGAGTTTATCATTGTGTCAGAGCCAATCGCGAATGAAATGCTATACGATCGAGCTGGATTGGACTAGAGTTTTTGGAGCTTACGCGTTAATAAACCAGCTAAGTCCTTTCCAATTTGCCCTTTTCTTTTTATTTTTGTATTCGGAATTTATTTTTTTGTTTTGAGTCGTTTTCTATTCCTACATTGAGGGCAATGTAGAGTTTAAGTGTGGGGATGGAAAACTGTCGTTTAATTTGTATATAGAATTTGTATATAGAGTCATTTTGAGCCCACAAAAAAAAATTAAAAAAAAAAGTCCCTGATTTTGAAGTTTGCATTATATAAAATATGGAAAATGATAGGTAAAGTTAGGTGTCCGGTTTTCAAATAGTATGTATAATAAGAGATTAAAATTGATTGAAAGCATGTCTGATTTGGGATATGTGGGTAGGCTCAACCGGTAGAAAGGTTTCCTTTGAAAAGTAATAAATTAATTATGTTAGGCTATTTTGTGGGTTCTCATCTTGGAGAAACGGGGAGACCGAAACCGCCAAAAATAGTATAAGAAGCACTGTTATAAGTTTAAAACCGTTAGAATTTCTAATCACTTTGAAAATATATATATATATATATATATTAGAATTCAAAGCAAAAATGCTGAAGCTTAAGGTGCCTGGCCACTGGTATAGCGACTTGGATTGGTCACACCCTCTGAGTTAAGTATGCTGAGATGAAGAAAAAAAATGCTGAAGCTTAAGGTGCCTGGCCACTGGGATAGCGACTTGGATTGGTCACACCCTCTGAGTTAAGTATGTAAAAAAAAAAAAGTGATTTTAAATTCTCTTGGTTTTTTACATAAGACGGTTGGGAAATGGTCAATTGGTCGTTCCTTTAACTTCATAAGCTTGAGGCGGGATTAGGAGGAACTGTGGCTTCCTTTAAGTGAGACCCTAGATAGACTAATCAACATGAACTTAAGATAAATAAAAAGGGGCTTGGAAACCGGTGTGGGTTTAAGAGGATCAATATACCTGCAATCGCAATCAACACGTTAGTAGATTATTAATTAAGTAACCTATGTTTTGAAACTGGATGTAAACCTAACTGTGATTCCATAGCATAATTCTTTTTCAGGGACGAAAAAGAGATAAGTGTGGGGATATTTGATGTATTGCAAAATACATCTATTTCCAGTGTAAAGTTTGTATAATTTTCGAGTCATTTAGATAGTGTTTTTATTAGTTTTAGGCTTGTACCGGTCTATTTTATTTAGTATAGGTTTTTATAGATTTTTATTAGTTTTGAGTCAGTTTTAGTGCTTACTTATTTATTTTATATTTTAGTAGGTGTTCGAATGGACGTTGGAACGTAAACGAGCAACTTTGATGAAATCGAGAACACCCGAGTCTAAAGCACGGAGTTATAATACTATATATAAATAATAGTATATTAGATATAATAATAATAATAATATATAAAAAAGAAATAAAAGTGACTTGTGTCACAAATGGGCCGAAGCCCAAATAAGAAAAACAATATATTCATAGAGGGATTGGACTGATTAGATAGGGAAAGCATCGATTTTTATTTTTTGAAGGCGGCACATCAGCCACTAATTGGCTTGAGGAGGCTTCGACATTAATGTTATAAGGAGAGCTGCGCACAAAATATTTATGGGGAGGAGCCACATCATCGAAGAAAAAGAGGAATCAATTGGTGTGGAGGTCAAGGTTTGAAGGATAGGTGCCAGCACGGGTCGGTTCTAATTTATTTATTTATTATTTATTTATTCATACCCGTTGTGAACACCATGATTTTTATTTGCTTTCATTGTTTGATTTTATCATGACAATTATTGGCTAAACTTTAACGCTACCTAGGTTAAAGATGATTGCACTTGTTTGATTTGTTTTCTTTTGGTTTTGGAATTTTTTGGTTGTGGGTTGAATTTTAAAGTAAAAAACTTTTTATTTCCTGGTTTGATGTGTATGCGTATTTAGTTTTGTTTAAATAATTTTTATAAACTCCACTTGCGTTTTTGTGAATGTCTTTCATGTATGAATGCGGGTTAGGTTGCGGACTTGGTGTTAGCAACTAGTTTATGGTTAATTTCTGCAGTTTATCCATAGGAGTTGTAATTGTTAGTTAGATAATTCTAAGTGTTCTACCAATTCTCAATAGCTGTGAGGTGCGAGATTGTTGGTCTGTCTAGGGTGTTAAATTGCTAGTTCTAGAGGCTTTGTGAGAAGATCTTCCTAGTTTCCCTAGCACTCCTTGTAGGCCAAGTCTTATAAAAAATATTGTAGTTACCCCTTGCACTTTAGGGTGTATTGTGACTTTCGCGCTGTGAGGTAGACTGTCTAGCGGGTACTTTAAGATTCGAGTAGGTAAGCCTGTGAGGGTAACCTCTCAACCGGTGGTTTAACAGCACAACAATATTCTAGGGTTTCCCCTTGAGAAGGGTCGAGGGTGTCTAGTCTATTCTTGATGTTTAGTATTTTAAGATCCCGGTTCCACACCAGTTCCATAGCCATTAGAAATTTATCATTCATGTGCAGGATTCTAGCCTAGGTAGTGCCTTCCCATCACCTGATCCGAATTCTAGTTCCCAGTTAGTGTCTTTAATTATTTAAGTTTTATTTATTTATTTGCAATTACTTTGTTAGAAAACCCCCCTTTAAGCAATAGAACATTATTAAGTCAGTATTTAGGATAAGTAATCGAGTCTAGTTTACGTTTTCCAGTAGAGTCTCGTGGGTTCGATACTCGGACTTACTTTAGCTGTACTGCACTGACCGGTACACTTGCCGGTTGTGTGGTTTAGGTTTAGAGAGTCTTAGGTTATAAATTTAAAACTTAGAGTGTCTAGTTTAGGTTAATTTAGTTAGTTTTTACTAAACCACTTTGAGCACATCAAGTTTTTGGCGCCGCTGCCGGGGACTCTTGGCGATTGCGTTTACTAGCTTTGATTACACTTATCTGCTATATCTGTGCTACTTGTGTTTTGTGTTGAGTCTGTCTTTTTGTATAGTGAGTCGTAGGAGTCTAATTGTTTGTGTATTTTAATTTCTGTCGAGTCTGTAAATATGTTTGAAATTTGTGGAGGACCCTATTTTACCATTAGATTTCCACAAAATGCGGGGTCCTCTGCACATTATTGTGCTAATTTCTTTGTGCAGCCACAGCCATATTATTCACAGGGTTGTCCTACAAATTATTATGATGACTCGTATCAGCAGCCACATTATAATCAGTATCCTGATCAATTTTCTGAAAGCACTTCTTGTGAGAATAGTGGTAATGATTGGAGTAAAATAGAGAGTCTGTTGACATTATTAGTTACTAAAGATGAAAATACTCAGAAAATGTTAGCAGAGCACGACACCAACCTGAAAAAACGACAGACTGCTATTTTAGATCTTCAACGAACACTAGAAGACATAACTAGGAGATTAGATGAAGAAGAAGAAGAGAAAGAAAAGGTTCAGCAAGAGCAGTTGCCGAAAGTCGGTTATACATATGATGAGGAGGGCAACTACCTCGGGTACATGAACGCTCGAGGGGAGTTGTTCCCAACGTTTCCAGAAGAAGGGAAAGAGCCGATCATGGAATACGCGGATGATTCAGATGAAGAGATCATCCCAATCACGGAGACGAAAATGGACGTTGAAGTCCCACCTCCGGTGCCACAGGTTACTATATATGATTTTGGGAGTGACTCTGACGAAGAGGACGACGAAGAAGAATGGGCGGCGTATCAAAGGTCGTTTATGAGGAAAGAATGGATTGAAGAAGAAGTGGAATTGGGAGATTCCGTTGATATGATGTTTGGTGCAGAGGAAGACAATGAGATGGGTGAGAATTCATTGTCTGAAGAGGATGAGTTTTTAGATCTAGAGTTAGATGGTTTACCTGTTTTTGAAGAAGTATGGGAGTCTGATCCCGATGGAGATATGGCATACCTGGATGCCCTACTTGAAGGTGAACCGACAGACATGACTGAACCTGCACCAGATGAAAGAAATAAGTGTGGGGATCATCCCATGGAAATGGTGGTAGAAGAAGCGCACCATAGTCGGCCGGTGGTATTAGTGATAGATGGAATTTCAACAGCACCACGGGAGAGGGCAAGGAAGAGAAAAAGAAAGGACCGGAACCGAAAGAAGATCAAAGGATGGCACGATTTGGAGAAAAAGAAGTCAGTGAAAGTCAAACACGATCAGTCTTCTTGCTATATGCCACGTATCCGGTTCATTCCAGGTAAGTTTAAATTCTGGTGGTTTGACCCATTAAAAATGCTTAAATTATTTTTCACTCCCACCAATAAATCTTCAATTTTTAATAAGAACCGGGTGGAATTAAACGGGTTAGATCGGGTCCAGATAAAAGAGAAGCCCCCTGATTAACTTTAAGTGTGGGGAGGCTCTGTAGAGTTTGTAAATTTATATTTATACTTTTTTTTTCTAGCTTTTCATTTTTTTTAACTTGTGATCCGTCGTTTGGTAGTGGTTCATAGGTTTTTATCTTTCTATTTTATTTTTGTTTTTGTGTCTTTGAGTCTGTTTGCAGGTTTTCGTGTTTGCTTGGGTGGAGGAAATTTCACCATGAGCGAGTCCCATGTATTTATCATTATATATAGTTTATGATTGGGAGTTTTTGGTAAAGGTTTGGGTAATAAGAGAATTTTTCTTTTAAAAAAAAATTTAATTAACTTTCGGTGAAAAAAGACTTTTCACGTAACGTGAGGAGTCTGGGCTGACCTGTTCGCCTCATGCGACCAGCTATTACCCCGGAAAGTTATATTTTTTTTTCGCTTGCAACGCGTGTTGCGATCACCAGTGTCCTTCACGTTGAGCGAGAACCGGATTTTTTTTTTCTTTCTACCCATTTGGTTCTACCACCATTCACCGCCATTTTGCCAAGCAGGTACGTCTTCATGTTTGTTGTTATATTATGAGTCTAAGTTAGTAGTTTGAGTCTTTTTTATTTTTTTATTTTTGTGTGGTTCGGTATTATGCTCGGGTTTTGTTTGTTTCGTTTTGCGCAGGTTTTGATTGCACCACCCGTACTCAATCTCCATTCGGGTGATTCCGAAGCTGTTATCATTTATCAAGGCAAACCCGAGAGTTTATCATTGTGACAGAGCCGATCGCGAATGAAATGCTATACGATCGAGCTGGATTGGACTAGAGTTTTTGGAGCTTACGCGTTAATAAACCAGCTAAGTCCTTTCCAATTTGCCCTTTTCTTTTTATTTTTGTATTCGGAATTTATTTTTTTGTTTTGAGTCGTTTTCTATTCCTACATTGAGGGCAATGTAGAGTTTAAGTGTGGGGATGGAAAACTGTCGTTTAATTTGTATATAGAATTTGTATATAGAGTCATTTTGAGCCCACAAAAAAAATTAAAAAAAAAAGTCCCTGATTTTGAAGTTTGCATTATATAAAATATGGAAAATGATAGGTAAAGTTAGGTGTCCGGTTTTCAAATAGTATGTATAATAAGAGATTAAAATTGATTGAAAGCATGTCTGATTTGGGATATGTGGGTAGGCTCAACCGGTAGAAAGGTTTCCTTTGAAAAGTAATAAATTAATTATGTTAGGCTATTTTGTGGGTTCTCATCTTGGAGAAACGGGGAGACCGAAACCGCCAAAAATAGTATAAGAAGCACTGTTATAAGTTTAAAACCGTTAGAATTTCTAATCACTTTGAATATATATATATATATATATATATATATATATATATATTAGAATTCAAAGCAAAAATGCTGAAGCTTAAGGTGCCTGGCCACTGGGATAGCGACTTGGATTGGTCACACCCTCTGAGTTAAGTATGCTGAGATGAAGAAAAAAAATGCTGAAGCTTAAGGTGCCTGGCCACTGGGATAGCGACTTGGATTGGTCACACCCTCTGAGTTAAGTATGTAAAAAAAAGTGATTTTAAATTCTCTTGGTTTTTTACATAAGACGGTTGGGAAATGGTCAATTGGTCGTTCCTTTAACTTCATAAGCTTGAGGCGGGATTAGGAGGAACTGTGGCTTCCTTTAAGTGAGACCCTAGATAGACTAATCAACATGAACTTAAGATAAATAAAAAGGGGCTTGGAAACCGGTGTGGGTTTAAGAGGATCAATATACCTGCAATCGCAATCAACACGTTAGTAGATTATTAATTAAGTAACCTATGTTTTGAAACTGGATGTAAACCTAACTGTGATTCCATAGCATAATTCTTTTTCAGGGATGAAAAAGAGATAAGTGTGGGGATATTTGATGTATTGCAAAATACATCTATTTCCAGTGTAAAGTTTGTATAATTTTTGAGTCATTTAGATAGTGTTTTTATTAGTTTTAGGCTTGTACCGGTCTATTTTATTTAGTATAGGTTTTTATAGATTTTTATTAGTTTTGAGTCAGTTTTAGTGCTTACTTATTTATTTTATATTTTAGTAGGCGTTCGAATGGACGTTGGAACGTAAACGAGCAACTTTGATGAAGTCGAGAACACCCGAGTCTAAAGCACGGAGTTATAATACTATATATAAATAATAGTATATTAGATATAATAATAATAATAATATATAAAAAAGAAATAAAAGTGACTTGTGTCACAAATGGGCCGAAGCCCAAATAAGAAAAACAATATATTCATAGAGGGATTGGACTGATTAGATAGGGAAAGCATCGATTTTTATTTTTTGAAGGCGGCACATCAGCCACTAATTGGCTTGAGGAGGCTTCGACATTAATGTTATAAGGAGAGCTGCGCACAAAATATTTATGGGGAGGAGCCACATCATCGAAGAAAAAGAGGAATCAATTGGTGTGGAGGTCAAGGTTTGAAGGATAGGTGCCAGCACGGGTCGGTTCTAATTTATTTATTTATTATTTATTTATTCATACCCGTTGTGAACACCATGATTTTTATTTGCTTTCATTGTTTGATTTTATCATGACAATTATTGGCTAAACTTTAACGCTACCTAGGTTAAAGATGATTGCACTTGTTTGATTTGTTTTCTTTTGGTTTTGGAATTTTTTGGTTGTGGGTTGAATTTTAAAGTAAAAAACTTTTTATTTCCTGGTTTGATGTGTATGCGTATTTAGTTTTGTTTAAATAATTTTTATAAACTCCACTTGCGTTTTTGTGAATGTCTTTCATGTATGAATGCGGGTTAGGTTGCGGACTTGGTGTTAGCAACTAGTTTATGGTTAATTTCTGCAGTTTATCCATAGGAGTTGTAATTGTTAGTTAGATAATTCTAAGTGTTCTACCAATTCTCAATAGCTGTGAGGTGCGAGATTGTTGGTCTGTCTAGGGTGTTAAATTGCTAGTTCTAGAGGCTTTGTGAGAAGATCTTCCTAGTTTCCCTAGCACTCCTTGTAGGCCAAGTCTTATAAAAAATATTGTAGTTACCCCTTACACTTTAGGGTGTATTGTGACTTTCGCGCTGTGAGGTAGACTGTCTAGCGGGTACTTTAAGATTCGAGTAGGTAAGCCTGTGAGGGTAACCTCTCAACCGGTGGTTTAACAGCACAACAATATTCTAGGGTTTCCCCTTGAGAAGGGTCGAGGGTGTCTAGTCTATTCTTGATGTTTAGTATTTTAAGATCCCGGTTCCACACCAGTTCCATAGCCATTAGAAATTTATCATTCATGTGCAGGATTCTAGCCTAGGTAGTGCCTTCCCATCACCTGATCCGAATTCTAGTTCCCAGTTAGTGTCTTTAATTATTTAAGTTTTATTTATTTATTTGCAATTACTTTGTTAGAAAACCCCCCTTTAAGCAATAGAACATTATTAAGTCAGTATTTAGGATAAGTAATCGAGTCTAGTTTACGTTTTCCAGTAGAGTCTCGTGGGTTCGATACTCGGACTTACTTTAGCTGTACTGCACTGACCGGTACACTTGCCGGTTGTGTGGTTTAGGTTTAGAGAGTCTTAGGTTATAAATTTAAAACTTAGAGTGTCTAGTTTAGGTTAATTTAGTTAGTTTTTACTAAACCACTTTGAGCACATCAAGTTTTTGGCGCCGCTGCCGGGGACTCTTGGCGATTGCGTTTACTAGCTTTGATTACACTTATCTGCTATATCTGTGCTACTTGTGTTTTGTGTTGAGTCTGTCTTTTTGTATAGTGAGTCGTAGGAGTCTAATTGTTTGTGTATTTTAATTTCTGTCGAGTCTGTAAATATGTTTGAAATTTGTGGAGGACCCTATTTTACCGTTAGATTTCCACAAAATGCGGGGTCCTCTGCACATTATTGTGCTAATTTCTTTGTGCATCCACAGCCATATTATTCACAGGGTTGTCCTACAAATTATTATGATGACTCGTATCAGCAGCCACATTATAATCAGTATCCTGATCAATTTTTTGAAAGCACTTCTTGTGAGAATAGTGGTAATGATTGGAGTAAAATAGAGAGTCTGTTGACATTATTAGTTACTAAAGATGAAAATACTCAGAAAATGTTAGCAGAGCACGACACCATCCTGAAAAAACGACAGACTGCTATTTTAGATCTTCAACGAACACTAGAAGACATAACTAGGAGATTAGATGAAGAAGAAGAAGAGAAAGAAAAGGTTCAGCAAGAGCAGTTGCCGAAAGTCGGTTATACATATGATGAGGAGGGCAACTACCTCGGGTACATGAACGCTCGAGGGGAGTTGTTCCCAACGTTTCCAGAAGAAGGGAAAGAGCCGATCATGGAATACGCGGATGAGTCAGATGAAGAGATCATCCCAATCACGGAGACGAAAATGGACGTTGAAGTCCCACCTCCGGTGCCACAGGTTACTATATATGATTTTGGGAGTGACTCTGACGAAGAGGACGACGAAGAAGAATGGGCGGCGTATCAAAGGTCGTTTATGAGGAAAGAATGGATTGAAGAAGAAGTGGAATTGGGAGATTCCGTTGATATGATGTTTGGTGCAGAGGAAGACAATGAGATGGGTGAGAATTCATTGTCTGAAGAGGATGAGTTTTTAGATCTAGAGTTAGATGGTTTACCTGTTTTTGAAGAAGTAGGGGAGTCTGATCCCGATGGAGATATGGCATACCTGGATGCCCTACTTGAAGGTGAACCGACAGACATGACTGAACCTGCACCAGATGAAAGAAATAAGTGTGGGGATCATCCCATGGAAATGGTGGTAGAAGAAGCGCACCATAGTCGGCCGGTGGTATTAGTGATAGATGGAATTTCAACAGCACCACGGGAGAGGGCAAGGAAGAGAAAAAGAAAGGACCGGAACCGAAAGAAGATCAAAGGATGGCACGATTTGGAGAAAAAGAAGTCAGTGAAAGTCAAACACGATCAGTCTTCTTGCTATATGCCACGTATCCGGTTCATTCCAGGTAAGTTTAAATTCTGGTGGTTTGACCCATTAAAAATGCTTAAATTATTTTTCACTCCCACCAATAAATCTTCAATTTTTAATAAGAACCGGGTGGAATAAAACGGGTTAGATCGGGTCCAGATAAAAGAGAAGCCCCCTGATTAACTTTAAGTGTGGGGAGGCTCTGTAGAGTTTGTAAATTTATATTTATACTTTTTTTTTCTAGCTTTTCATTTTTTTAACTTGTGATCCGTCGTTTGGTAGTGGTTCATAGGTTTTTATCTTTCTATTTTATTTTTGTTTTTGTGTCTTTGAGTCTGTTTGCAGGTTTTCGTGTTTGCTTGGGTGGAGGAAATTTCACCATGAGCGAGTCCCATGTATTTATCATTATATATAGTTTATGATTGGGAGTTTTTGGTAAAGGTTTGGGTAATAAGAGAATTTTTCTTTAAAAAAAAAATTTAATTAACTTTCGGTGAAAAAAGACTTTTCACGTAACGTGAGGAGTCTGGGCTGACCTGTTCGCCTCATGCGACCAGCTATTACCCCGGAAAGTTATATTTTTTTTTCGCTTGCAACGCGTGTTGCGATCACCAGTGTCCTTCACGTTGAGCGAGAACCGGATTTTTTTTTTCTTTCTACCCATTTGGTTCTACCACCATTCACCGCCATTTTGCCAAGCAGGTACGTCTTCTTGTTTGTTGTTATATTATGAGTCAAAGTTAGTAGTTTGAGTCTTTTTTATTTTTTTATTTTTGTGTGGTTCGGTATTATGCTCGGGTTTTGTTTGTTTCGTTTTGCGCAGGTTTTGATTGCACCGCCCGTACTCAATCTCCATTCGGGTGATTCCGAAGCTGTTATCATTTATCAAGGCAAACCCGAGAGTTTATCATTGTGTCAGAGTCGATCGCGAATGAAATGCTATACGATCGAGCTGGATTGGACTAGAGTTTTTGGAGCTTAGGCGTTAATAAACCAGCTAAGTCCTTTCCAATTTGCCCTTTTCTTTTTATTTTTGTATTCGGAATTTATTTTTTTGTTTTGAGTCGTTTTCTATTCCTACATTGAGGGCAATGTAGAGTTCAAGTGTGGGGATGGAAAACTGTCGTTTAATTTGTATATAGAATTTGTATATAGAGTCATTTTGAGCCCACAAAAAAAAATTTAAAAAAAAAAGTCCCTGATTTTGAAGTTTGCATTATATAAAATATGGAAAATGATAGGTAAAGTTAGGTGTCCGGTTTTCAAATAGTATGTATAATAAGATATTAAAATTGATTGAAAGCGTGTCTGATTTGGGATATGTGGGTAGGCTCAACCGGTAGAAAGGTTTCCTTTGAAAAGTAATAAATTAATTATGTTAGGCTATTTTGTGGGTTCTCATCTTGGAGAAACGGGGAGACCGAAACCGCCAAAAATAGTTGAGTTTAGTGTTGAGAATCAGAGGAAAGAATCTATCACAGGGCCCATAACAGAATCTGAAGATGACACAGAAGCTGAGACTGAAGATGGTGAGAATGAAGAGTCAGTGGGAGTTTCTGACACTAGGAGTTCAGAGTCTGAAGACGAACAGTCTCCACAGCAGCCTGACTAGACTGATACTTCGGTCAGAAGATCCACCAGAGTTTCTAAAGCGCCGGATAGGTACAGTCCCAGTCGTACCAGCCCCTCAGTTAATTATTTTCTCTTGACAGAAAATGGTGAACCAGAGAGCTACTCTGAGGCAGTCAAGATGAAGGACTCGTTCCAGTGGGAGCGAGCAATGAAAGAAGAAATGAGTTCACTAGACAAGAACAAGATTTGGGTTCTTGTAAAGCTTCCGCCAGACAAGAAAGCTCTTCAGAATAAATGGGTTTTCAGGGTCAAAGATGAACATGATGGTTCTAAACGGTATAAAGCTCGTTTAGTGGTCAAGGGATTTCAGCAGAGGAAGGGAGTTGATTATGATGAGATCTTCTCTCCAGTGGTGAAGATGACCACCATCAGGTTAGTTCTGAGTATTGTAGCAGCAGAGAATTTGCATCTAGAGCAGCTAGATGTGAAAACAGCATTCCTACATGGTGACCTTGATGAAGATATTTATATGACACAGCCTGAGGGATTCCAGGTTATTGGAAAGGAAAATTGGGTGTGCAAGTTGAAGAAGAGTTTGTATGGTCTGAAACAAGCGCCAAGACAGTGGTACTTGAAGTTTGATAATTTCATGGTGGAGACCGGTTACAAGAGATGTGAAGCCGATCACTGTTGTTATCTAAAGAAGTTCAAGAGTTCGTATATCATTCTACTTCTGTAAGTACATAATATGTTGATTGCAGGATCAGATATGAATGAGATTAGCAAGTTGAAGAAGCAAATGTCCAAAGAATTCGAGATGAAGGATTTGGGTGCAGCCAAACAGATACTCGGGATGAGTATCACCAGGAGCAAGAAAGATGGATCTTTGACACTGTCCCAGGAAAAGTACATCGGGAAAGTGTTAGAAAAATTCGGTATTAACAGTGAGAAGACCAAGCCTAGAAACACGCCCTTGGGGAGTCACCTCAAGCTTACCAAAGATCAGTGTCCCAGAACTGAAGAAGAAAAAGCTGATATGGCTAGAATTTCGTATGCATCTGCAGTAGGTAGTTTGATGTACGCTATGGTGTGTACAAGACCTGACATAGCACACGCAGTCGGAGTTGTCAGTCGGTTTATGTCAAATCCAGGAAGAGAACATTGGGAAGCAGTTAAATGGGTGCTTCGTTATTTGAAGGGAACGTCAAAGATGGGGTTATGTTTCAAAGGGAAGGATTCAGTTCTCAGAGGTTATACAGATGCTGACCTAGGTGGTTGCAAAGAGACATTTAAAAGCACCACAGGTTTTGTTTTCACAGTGGGAGGAACTGCAGTTAGTTGGATGTCCAGACTCCAGAAAAGTGTGGCTTTGTCCACAATAGAGGCAGAATACATGGCTATAGCTGAGGCCAGTAAGGAACTAGTATGGTTGAAAACTTTTCTGGAAGAGTTAGGGAAGAAGCAGACTGAGTATTTGCTACATTGTGACAATGAAAGTGTAGTGAAAGTTGCCAAGAATCCTGTGTATCATAAGAAGACGAAGCACATCGGGATAAGGTATCACTTCGTGAGAGGATTGGTTACTGATGGCACAATCAACTTGAAGAATATCTCAGGTGCTAAGAATCCAGCAGACATGTTTACCAAATGTGTGACGTTGGATAAGCTGAAGCTGTGTGGAGCTTCAGCTAGTCTCTAGGAATAGTGTTGAGGAGATCGGGGTAACTGGAGGTGCATTGAAGATCAATGGGAGATCTTATCTACAGAAGTACAGAAGAGATGGTGCAGTTCGTGGTCCGAAGACACCAAGTGGGAGATTGTTGGAGATGTTGCCTTCAGCCCACTTATAGGCCCAGTCGTTTGAAGCCCGGTATGATTAACTTGTTGAGCAAGATTAGCATAGGGTTTAACCCTAATTTAGGCCTATAAATAATCTCTTGTACTTGTAACTTTTCGTATCACTCAATAAAACAATACCCCAGTTGCCCCCGTGGACGTAGGTTAGTTTAGACCGAACCACGTAAATACTTGTGTTCGTGTGCGTGTGTGTGTTCTACGATCGTAACATTTAGGTCCTTGTGTCACAGTATATATCGTCCTCAACATTCAATGTATTTACGGCATCAACATTAATACTTGTTCCTCTTATATGTTAGCAATTAGCAATAGTGAAAATCTATATTTTGTAGCATTATGATTTATGGATGATAGTGAGAGAGGAGTTTTGATGCTCTAAGTAGAGTAATTGGCTTTTCATATAATTCATGTTTAATACATTGTTACCTTTTATATAAGAACACTAAAAAACAAAATGTTGTATAAAATCACCAGCTAACTCCATTCAAATCAAATTGCTTTCTAGAAGCAGGATCACAATCATCATGGGCATTTAGATCTAGCTTCTGTTCAAAATTCGGCGACCAAAACTTTTGTGATATAGCCATATTCAAATCACATGCATTTTCTGGCTCATATTTGTCCTTCTTCGACTTCAAAGGCGCATTGCTACCACCGTGCAAGTAGTTCAAACCCATCATCTCTGGTTCCGTTCTGTCTGTTGAAAAATTTGTTGGTTTGTTTGACAAATGTTTCATTCCTGAAAATGCGGAATCAGTGCCGTATGTGGCTGATACTTTAGAGATCAATTCTGATAGTTGAAGACTGGATGCTTCTAGTCCCACTTCACTTAAGTTTTGCCTTCCAACAGTCTCTTGTGCTTTTTCAAGAACTGCTTGCAAGTACTTGCCTTGTGCTTCTATTCTAAGCTGCAAGTGTCTCTGTACCTGTTCCATTTCATTATAAATTAGTTAATTCTTCTTTTTTCTTGAATTATATTAGATTTATATGCAATATATCTGTTTGTATGCGGTGTGCGATTATAGTGTATATATGTGTGGGACCTCATGGGGCAAAAGTAAAAGTGTACTAATTTTAACATTATTTTACTAATTTTGTGAAAATACGTTAAAAACGGAGGACGGTGAATCATGCATCATGTGGTGGCGTTGATAGCCAAAAGACAAAGGGGTACATGCACCAATCGGACTTGTCCAGATGGCTAACTGTTATATGCCTTATGTCCAAGGCTTGATGTAAAACCACTATCGAGACGGGGGTCTCAGTGTAAGCAACCTCTCTATTCCCACGAGGTAGAGGTAAGACTGTCTAAATCTTACCCTCCTCATACCATACCTTAGTTTTGCTATTGATAGGATTAACTGAGTATGATGATGATGATGATGATGATGTATGCTTATGTGCAGAGGCTGGTTACAAAATGAGCCCGATACAGTTTAAATGCCATTGTCAACTTGTCGTAACTAGTGTTACTTTTTAACAAAACGCTTTTTTGAGGTTTTATGCATGATGACGCTTTGGGCGACTTTCAACCTGCTTCATTTTAAGCTAACTTATTTGACTTTACGTGCCCTATGCGGTAGAGATAAGCATAACCCATTAATTTTTCTCATTTATAACTAAAGTAGTTGAAATTTCTAGCTTCACTTTAGTGATAAGAATAATGGAAAATATTGCAAGTGATCATACCTCAAGTTGCTCATGCAACCTTCTCTGAACTTCAATTTGCATATGTAGTGCATCATTTATTTGTAAGTTTCTGTATAAATAATAATCATTAGATCAACTATTTTAGAACAACTTGTATGTAAAATTATAAAACAATCACACCGGTGATAAACGCCTCGTACTTGTTTGTTTGAGGACCAACACTTGAAGAAGTGTTCATATGGTTTCCATCTGTGTCATTCGATTTTCCTCTTGCTTGTGGAGACATACCTACAAGCCACATATTTATATTATCATGAGTTATTCTCTCCTATAAACTATGTATTGCATTAGAAATTAGATGCGCAGATGTCTAACTGATTCTAGTTGATTCACCGCCATTAGGCTGCCCACATAGATGTTTACCGATCCTGTATTTCTGTCAAACAAAAATGACATAAGGTTCGGTTTAGTTTTTGCTACTTTAAAAGTATTAGATAGAATATATTATAATAAGTTAATCTTGTGTAGGTTTGTTAAAAATGAGCAAACCTAAAGGGTGTTTGTGAGAAAGTTTTACATCCTAATTGAAGTCAAAGAGGTTTCTTATTAGATTATTATTGTTATAGTTTCCTTGTTCTCCAAGGCTAGTTCATTGATCACCAAGGATTGTAGGCTTATAAATAGATTGATGATTTTGTAAGTCAAGTAATTCAATTCAAATAATAAGAACAAGTTTGGCTCAATTGTTTTGTGTCTCTAATATCAATTTCCAACAATTGGTATCAGAGCGTCCGGTTTTAATCGTGTACGTTCGTAACAAGGAGGTCTACGAGTCCGGCTGTCCTTAAAGATAAAACGAGACCTTATCTTGGCCAGCGACGGGTTCCATTGAAGACAAATAAACCAAGCAGCAAGGAGCAGTCCATCAAGGAAGAATGGGTGATAATGATAATCGGTCGACAGTTACAACGAAGGATCACAACTCTACATCTCTCCACGTTCCACTATTGACTCCTACAAACTACACGGTGTGGGAGATGAAGATGAAGGTCATCTTGAATGTCAATAGCGTGTGGGAGATGATCGAACCAGGGACCACGGTAGACACAAAGAAAAACAATATTGCTATCGCACTGTTGTTTCAAGCGATGCCCGAAGACTTAGTACTTCAAATCGGAAACCTAAACTTGGCTAAGGAGATGTGGGACGCAGTGAAAGTCTGACACCAAGGAGCTAAAAGAGTGAATGAGGCGAGGCTTCAGACGCTTATGTCCGAATTTGAAAATCTTCGGATGAAGGATAACGCCACTGTTGACGACTATTCAAGTAAAATAGCAAGTATAGCGTCCAAATCAGCATCACTCGGAGAAAAGATTGAAGAGTCCAAGCTCGTAAAGAAGTTCTTGAACGGTTTACCCAAGAAATTCATTCATATGGTCGCTTCGCTTGAACAATTTATCGACCTGAAATCAGTAATGTATGATGATGTAGTTGGTCGATTGAAGGCATATGAAGAACGAATTGGATCCGAAGACTCTTCTAACCCGACTAACTCTAAGCAAGATCAACTCCTCTTGGCATATGAGGAGTGGGAGGCAAGGAAGAAACAAACAGGAGGGTTCGGACGCGGCAAAGGGACCTTGGCAGAAGGCAACTCCAAAGGAAAAGGAAAGGGTCGGGGAAGAGGTTTTACTCCAAGAAAAGAAAAGGGTTCAAATCGTCCACAGAAGAATCAGTCTAAGCTTAAGTGCTTTAGATGCGACGAGCTGGGACATTTTTCGAGCGACTGTCCAACTTGAAACAAAGCAGAAGAAAGCAATCTAGCCGTGGACGAAGGATCGGTCCTGTATATGGCTACCGCTAAAGACGTGTTCTTGATAGAAGACAAAGTTAACTTGAATACCTACAAGAACAATCCACGAGAAACCAACACGTGGTTCTTGGATAACAAAGCAAGTAACCACATGACGGGAAATAAAGGTTGGTTCTCTAGCTTGGATACTCGGATCAAAGGAAAAGTTCGATTCAGTGATGGCTCGTGTGTCGAGATCAAGGGACGTGGCACTATCATCCTCGAAGGAAAGACGGGAAAGCAACGAGTCCTCAAAGACGTCTATTTTATACCTTCGCTAACAAGCAACATAATTAGCGTCGGTCAAATGGACGAAACTGGTCACAAGGTGAAAATTGAAGACGGAATCTTATGGATGTTCGAACCAAGTGGATCGATTCTAATGAAGGTACATCGTTCCCCAAATCGTGTTTACAAGATTAACCTAAAAGTTGTTTTGCCAAGATGTTTACAGGTTAATATACACGACGAATGTTGGCTTTGGCATGCTCGGCTCGGGCATTTAAACTTTGATGCATTAAGGATTTTATCAAAGAATGCTACCGGGTTACCTTACATAAAGAGGCCGCCCGAAATTTGTGACGCATGCGTGATAGGAAAGCAAACAAGAGGGGCGTTTCCTAAAGAAGTTATGTTTCACGCATCAAAGCCACTCGAACTCATCTACACTGATTTGTGTGGGCCTATAACGCCCTCAACTCAAAATGGAAATAGCTACATGTTGCTTATAGTAGACGACTTCAGCAGATACATGTGGTCATACTTGGTTAAAACCAAGGATCAAGTTCCTTCGGTTCTTATCAACTTTATAAAAGGAGTTGAGAAAAAGGTGGGAACTTGTGTGAAATCGTTACGAACCGACAACGGAGGTGAGTTTGTTTCACATGAGTTGGGAGATTTTTGCAAAGATAAAGGAATTTCAAGGCAATTTACCGCCCCCTACACCCCTCAACAAAACAGAGTAGTTGATAGGCGAAATCGAACCGTAATTGGGACTACAAGATGTATCTTAAAGGCGATGAGTGTTCCACAAGTGTTTTGGGGAGAAGCAATAATGCATTCGGTCTATCTCTTGAATCGTTCACCGACCAAGGCACTACAAGGTTTAACTCCATATGAGAAATTGAAGAATCGGCAACCTGACCTCTCATTCATTAAAGTTTTCGGGTGTATAGGATATGTGAAAAATCCTTACACCCGGACAAAGGAAGCTAGATGATAGAGGTGTCTTGATGATTTATCTAGGTTCTCAACCGGAAACAGGGGTTAACACGCATCGTATGTTTGACCCGAGAAAAGGACGGGTGCATACAGTTCGGGACAGCGATGTTAAATTTAAGGAAATAGAGAACTTTGATTGAAAGGAATTTCTGTTCGAAACCAATCAAGAAGCCGAAGCATGGGCAGATTTTGTTGTCAAAGCTGATGGGCCTGATGAGCCCAACGAAGATGACGCTGATCAAGACGGGAATGGGCCGATCAATGAGCTAGATGATGGACCGGAAACAATTGCAGATTTGTCTAGCGCTGGCCCAGTAACACCGAGCCCAGATCCGAACAGGAAGCTGAAGGCCCAGGCCCAGGTAATCAAAATGAAAATCCAGCAGGGAATGACTTGAATCAAGTTGGTGATAATTCGTATTTAAGAAGATCCAGTCGAGTTACAAGACTTCCAACCAAGTTTAATGATTTTCAAGTTGATGAAGTGCCAAAGTTAACAAATCAACTAAATGAAGAAAATCAATTACTATTATATATCCATCGATGACGAACCGATTCGCTTCCAAGAAGCGATAAGAGAGAAGCATTGGAAAGGGGCAATGGAGGAAGAAATCGCTTCGATTGAAAAAAATAGTACTTGGAGGTTGGTTGAAGCGCCGAAGAATGTAAAGCCTATAGGTGTGAGGTGGGTATTCAAAGTGAAAAAGGATGCTCAAGGAAGGATCTCTAAATACAAGGCCCGACTAGTAGCGAAAGGATACGTTCAAAGGTACGGGATTGATTATGAAGAGGTGTTTGCACCGGTGGCTAGAATGGAGACTGTATGTTCGATATTGGCATTGGCTGCGAACTTGAGATGGGAAGTTCATCACCTTGATGTAAAGTCGGCGTTTTTGCACGGTGAATTAAAGGAAGAAGTATACATGTCTCAACCTGAAGGCTTCGTGAAAAAGGGTAAGGAAGATTCTGTTTACAAGCTAGATAAGGCCTTATACGGTTTGCGTCAAGCACCACGGGCATGGAACACGAAGCTTGATTTGGCCTTAAAGGAAGTTGGCTTTATTCGGTGCAAAAGAGAACAAGCCGTGTATCGAAGGTATGAAAAGAAACGACTCTTAATCATCGGAACATATGTTGATGATCTAATTGTCACGGGTTCGTCTAAGGATGAGACTGCTACATTCAAAAGACAAATGGAACGTTACAAAGAGCGGATATCCTTACAAATGCGTTACCGAGAGTGAAATTCAATGAGATGAAGGGACTCATTGGAGTCACAAGATTAGGGGGGGTGAATAATAAATTAATCTTGTGTAGGTTTGTTAAAAAGGAGCAAATCTAAAGGGTGTTTTTGAGAAAGTTTTACATCCTAATTGAAGTCAAAGAGGTTTCTTATTATATTATTATTGTTATAGTTTCCTTGTTCTCCAATGCTAGTTTCCTTGTTCTCCAAGGTTAGTTCCTTGATCACCAAAGATTGTAGGCTTATAAATAGATGGATGATTTTGTAAGTCAGGTAATTCAATTCAAATAATAAGAACAAGTTTGGCTCAATTGTTTTGTGTCTCTAATATCAATTTCCAACATATTAGTTAGGTTTATTGTAATTACCACTACTATAACATATGATTTGATTATGCTTTCTTTGTAATTATCCTCACTGGATTTGGATTAGGTTTATTTTATAGTTATCAGTATTATATTTTACTATATGTAGCGGATTAATAATACATATTACCTTGCATGGTTTTTATTGTTCTATATGTTCTAGCCGTTCCAAACGAGGTGACATAAGTTGCGTCGCTTTAACAGTTAAACCGCTAGCTAGGTATTTGACAATAGAAACTCAAGAAAAAAGTTCACCGTCGAGATCTAAATATGAGTAATTTATTTAAAAAAAAAAAAAATGTTTCTGTTTTCTCTTAAAAAGAGGGTGTGTTGGATAAACTAAACTATTAAGTATACTTTGGCTCATTTGTAATGTACCTGGAGATGACTCTTTAAGTGGTATAATGTAAGCCCTTGAATCCCCATTAGTTTCAAGACCGATTTAGGAGTAGCCTCTGCAACAAACAAGTTAAACAAGTCGATGAACTAGAGAACACCATGGATGCCTACCAAATAGTACTATAAACGTCGAAAGTTCAATTGGACAATATAAGGAGAAAACAAGAACAATCATGCAAGTTTTGTTCTGAAAACATGTACCGTAATTAGAAGAAAAAGAAAAGAAAAAACGCTTACTATCTGCTCCACCAAGTTGGTTGACCGCATCTATGAACCGTTCATGGAGGTCTGGTGTCCATTTGAGTCTAGGCTTTGCATCACTTGAAAGAACAAGTCCTGAATTGCCACTCCCACCTTGGAAAAACATGTGGCTTTCTTGTGTAAAGGGCATTTTTTATGAACAAATGTTTTCTTGTAGATAATAATATTACATCTTCAACAAGTACCCAAAAAGAAGCAAACACAGGTTTTAGACAATAAGTTTCATGTCATTTACATATAATATACCAATACCATATAACTTATATACTCTATTTGCTACCTGCATGCTTTGATATCTCTTCAATGTTGATATTTTTTTACTACCTGAACATTTTTTATCTCAACAATCTACTAATCCTCACCTTATATAGTAGCATGGGGGGGGGGGGGGGGGGGGGGGGGGGGGGGATGAGAGGTGTGATTGAAGTGAAACTAGAATCTTGGAAAGATGTATCACATTCTTTTGGTTTACAATGCACATCACTGACTTTCTATTCTGGGACAAAGTTCTAATTCCTTTGCACTAAAAAACACTTAACATCTTACAATTTGTACCCGAATAGATTCACAACCGTGGTAAAGTGAACTAACCGTATTCCAGAAATTTTGTTACATGGGTTTCAAGGAATCCACTTCTGTGAACTATATTTTTCACTATTTAGATTTTTGATAGCACACGTAGTGAAATCCGAATGAGTAAATAAATAAAGTACACATGCAAATGGAGTCGTGTTTTCTTCTAGCAATATGTTATTGAAAACGAGCTCAAATATAAGACGGGATGAAAACACATGTGTTTTCGCGATTTGTACATGATATAAGGTTCAACAACATTTCTAAGTCCCTTGGTTTGTCTCAACAATAAACATACCTTGAACAAATTTCAAACATCTAGAATATAAAAAAATACAAAAAAGTGAAAAAACTATTGTATGGAACAATGGAATCTTAAACTTTATACTTTGAAGTGAAGCCAATGGGCTGAAAATTGGGTTTATATTCTTTACCTTCAATGCCAATAAAAATGGGTTCCCACACATATCATTTATTTTTTTAGTCACATCGTTCAATCATTTTTTAACACTTAGCCCAATCTTTTACCGGTCAATAATTGAGTTGACTAAAGAAACCAAGTAAAAATATTGTAGGCTTTAGATTTTGTTTGACCTGATGATTCTGTTAGTCAAACCAAAAGTTCACTCCCAGATTTTATTTATACACACACATGAATACGTGTGTTGTCAAGTAACATCGGTGAAAAAGCATTTGTAAGTATTTTTTTTTATTTAGAAGTTGAGTGACATCGTATATTTTGAGACACTTAGGCAATCTGATAATGACAAATAGTACTCACACTCATGTGTGTAGGACTGTAAATGAACCGAACGTTCATGAACTGTTCGTGAACTTTTCGGCGGGATGTTCGTTTATTTAAATAAATGAACGAACACGAGCACAATTTTTTGTTCGTTTAATTAAACGAACGAACATGAACACACTTGTGTTCGTTCATTTATGTTCGTTTATGTTCGATAATTTTGTTCGTTTATGTTCGTTTAATTAAACTTAGCTTTATTTTTATTATTTATTTCCTTTTGTTAAATAACCTTAATTCATATGTTCTAAAAACTTAACCCTAACCCTAACATTCTAAACATATCACTTATTAGCCGCTCTTCACACTTCACAACCCCACACTTCACAGCCGCTCTCCACCCTAACCCTAACGTTCATTTATGTTCATGAATCATAATTAACTTGTTTTTGTTTCTGTTCGTTTATGTCATTTGTGTTCGTTTATATTGATCATTTGTGTTCGTTTATGTTCATGAACTGTTCGTTTAGGTTTAAATGAACGAACATAAATGAACACGAACACGATAAATTTCTTAATGAACGAACACGAACACAAAAATGTGTTCGATTATGTGTTCGTGTTCGTGTTCGTTCGGTTCGTTTACAGGCCTACATGTGTGTGTTTGCTCATACACCAATGCATATTTTGTGTATATCTTTATTGGATCTGATTTAGATATAAAGTTGAGTTTTGACTAACCCAAATTCCTTAGGCCACAAGGGGTGGTTTATTATTTATCACATTCATCACACTATCACACCTAATCAGATTCTACCACCTCATTTTATCATATTCCGTCACAAGACCCATACGGCGATGTTCACATTTTATTACATTTCATCACTAAACTTTTTTTTTTTTAAATAAACTAAAAACATTATATTAAACTAAAAAAAACATTAAATTAAATAAAAAACATTACATTAAATAAAAAACATAAAAATAAACCTAAAAAACAGAAAAATAAACATTAAAAACCTAAAAATAAAAAATAAATAAATAAACCTAAAAGTTACATGGCCAACCCCACTTGTGGCAAATTTCACGTTTTCGATCGATGAGAATCGACTTGTATGATTATTCGGCGTCTTCATGCGACTCCTTCAACACCTTCAAATCTTTATTTTTTTTTTCAATTTTGGACAAATGTTTCATGTAGGTGTTTTCTCTTTGCGTTTTCAAGTCCGCCAAATGCTTACGCCTTTCCCGATTCTCATCAATTTCCACCATCTTTGCCGACTTGTATTCGGTCATCACCTCCATCCAAGGCTCTTTGCCTTTGCCACTTGACGACTCGACACTCTTCCTTCGAGTCGTGGTTCTTGTGGGGTAGCGTCGTCATCAGGGTCGGGAAATTCATCATTCAAATTAAGCTCGGGCATGTTGGTAAACAGCCCGTCCGTTGATGGTGTACAATTTCCCGAGTCGGAGGTTTTAGATCGTTTTTTAGAACGACCACTCTTTCACCTTCCCCGTCCCCTTCCTCCACAAGGGCCGGTTGGCCCAAGTCCGGTTAACTTCGGAATATCAAGGGGAACCCACTTTGAATGAACTCTTGCAACTTCCCAAGAGTCCAACGAAGTAAAACCATTCCTAACGTACGCCCGTTGATAATCGTTGAGGGCCGCACGTATGATTTCCACATCCGCTCCACTTGGCCAAAGACGTTTCTATAATTTATAAAAATAATATAAAGTTAGCAATTTTTATAAAAAAAATATAAAGTAAACGGTTTATAAAAAAAATAACATCATATACCTGTGTGACGTAGAGGGCGTTGAATTTACTCATATTTTTCTGTAAATCGCTCCATTTACCGGTTATTTGATCCATCCACCTTCTCGTCATGCTGGTAAGTTGTTCAAAGTGGGCCTTCACTCGCAGCCAAAAGGTGTCGGATAGTTGTTGATTTTCGACGTGTTTATCCTCGGAAATATGTAAAAACGACTTGGTCAACGCCACTTCTTCTTCTTGCGACCAGGGAGTTCTTTTTTTTTTGGCCCGGTATCTCCTCCTCTTCTTCCTTTTCCTCTTCCTCTTGCTGCTTGCACTGGTATCTCCTCTTCTTCCGCTTCCTCTTTCTCTTCATATTCATCATCATCTTCTTCCTCAGAATCTTGGACCGTATATTTCTCTAGATCGTGAACCACATAACGGTCGAACATAGGTAGATCAATCGGATCGGGAGGTGCTTGAAACACTCCGGGTGCGATTTGGGTTGGCATGTTGGGTTGAGGGTAGTGCAGTGGACATTGGTTTGGAAACGAGAATTGTTGGGTTTGAAACATAAGGTTTTGAAAACTTTGGTTTTGATAGGATTGATGTGTAGGTTGTGGGGTTGGTGGTGCGTCTTCACGAAATCGAGCCGGTTCGCCTAAGTTTGACCGAACCTTTGGTCTAAACTTTCGTTTTGTAGCCATTTGTTTATTGCTTCATCCTTCCATTTTTTTTTATTGTAGTGTTTTGATTGTGTGTTGTTTTAATTGTGTGTTATTTTGATTTGAAATGGAAATGTATATATAGTGATTTGGGAAAAAAAAAGTTTTTTTTTTTTAAATTAAACGGTCACAAGACCGTTGGCCAGCCAACGGTCAACTCCAACGGCTCTTTTCAAACCGTGATGGCCATCACGATAAAATCTTTCGCGACCATGATAAATATGGGGGGCGGTGTTTCGCGGCCTTCATGCCATCATGGGGCGGCCATCACGGACCAGCCCCGGCTGGCCTTAGGGGATAATCATCAAAATAGACACCTGACTAATCAAAAAAGCCAAAATAAACACCTGATGCGTCTAAACATTAAGGAACGGCCATTCTTTCACGTCTACCAATCAGACGATTACACGTGTAAAGTCTTCAGTTGTCTTAATTTTTAAGGTCCCTACGTCTAAACTTTAGATGCGAGACTGTTATTTAGACGCAAAGGTGCTAACCTTTTCTTTAGACACGAAAAAGTTTGCGTGTTTAACAACACGGCCGGTCCGGGTTTAACAACATTACTCTAACCCACTCTTCTACAAGTATCTATTGTGAGATTCATTATCTTGAATCGGTCGCTATCAGACCCTTTTAGTCTTTTGTCATTCATAGGGATTCATAACCTAGGCCCTAGGGGTTCTTCATTTTCATTTACTTTTACATTATACTATTTCATGCTTTCTAGTTGTTTGATTTCTTTACTTTAATTTATCTTATTAATTACTCAAAAATTATTTTGTTAACTCCTAGTTGAGTGTAGTTTAGCTTTCTTGTATTGTCTTTAGGTTTCGATACTCGATCTTACTTTTAGTGGCGAAACTTGAAAAATAGTGGTGGGGACTGAAAATCACGAGACCCCTTTTTTTTTCAAATCGGTGGGGGCCGGGAGATCAAATCGGTGGGGTCCAGACTTAATTCATAAAAATCACCTACAAAAACCACAAACTTGTGTTTGGTTTCGATACTCGATCTTACTTATAGTGGCGAAGCTTGAAAAATAGTGGTGGGGGCTGAAAATCACGAGACCCCTTTTTTTACAAATCGGTGAGGGCCGGGAGATCAAATCGATGGGGTCCAGACTCAATTCATAAAAATTACCTACAAAATCCACAAACTGCCACCACTAAGCCAAAAAACCAGGGAACCCATGGCGAAACTTGAAAAAATAGTGGCGGTGGAATAAAATTGGTTCGAATGGGCGAACGTGGAATAAAATTTGGGCGAACGTGGAAAAACGGGCGAACGTGGAAAAACGGGCGAACGTGGGAAAAACGGGCGAACGTGGCTCAAACGGGCGAAGGAGACTGAAAAGGTGCGAAGGAGACTGAAAAGGTGCGAAGGAGACTGAAAAGGTGCGAAGGAGACTTAAAACTGACTGGTTCGACCGTTCTGATGCAGAAATGGGATTTTTGATACAAACTAAGTGTTTTATGCTTGAATCTTGTGTGTAATCTATGTGTACTTGATTAGTTGGGGTAATGGGTCACCAACGGGATGTCGGGTCGGTCTAGTGTGTCGGTTAAACATTTAAACACGTTTTAAAAAATGCTCGGTCAAGATCTGGACAATCGGGGACTAGTTAGCCTCCGGGTTAATAGTCATCAAACTTATGTAAACTCATTGATAGGTTGTCATTAGTTGGGATTATCATACACGTGTTGGAATTCTAGTTATCGGAAGACGCACTCTAAGGTGAGTTTCACGGCCCCACTCTTTTACTGGTTTTACATTTTCGGGGGAGAAAACATGCAGTGTCCTTTAAACATGTGTCAACTATGTTTTCATAAAAGGCGTTTCAACTATGTCTTTATAAAAAGGCGTTTCAACTAAGTTTTCAGGAAAGATGTGTCAACTACGTTTTGGTATTCATGAATTCATTGGGTTTGGAGTATTCATTATGTTTTCACGTATTCATTATGTTTTAGAGTATTCATTATATTACTATGCGATCTTTGGAAGTCCCGGGGGAAACCATGAATGTGCGGGGATGCACAACGGGGGAAATGTGGATAGCGCTATTTGGGCTTGACCCGCCCCACTCGTCGACTGGAGGTCGGACGGGTGCATGTTGTCTCTTAGGTATTCAGTATTCAGTATGCAGTATTCAGTATTCAGTATTCATTCGGGCACGTATTCAGTATTCACAGTATTCGAGTCCAGTAATGGTTTTCCAATCGCAGTAGTAACAGGTATTCATATGATTTGCATGCATGTGGTCTGGATTGATCATGGGTATTCATTTGGGAGTTAGTATTCAGTTGGAGTCGATTTTCACTTGGAATTGGTATACATTTGGAGTCGGTATTCATTAAAAACCTGTGAACTCACCGGCATTATTTGCTGACGTATTTAGCATGTTTGTCTCAGGTCGCTAAGGTAGCAGCTGTCGATAGGCGCACGGAGTCTCACGGCGTCTAGGATTCATGTGCATCTCATTTAGTATTTTCAGACTTTCGTACTTTTGACTTCATGTTGTAATAAAGTTTTACGCTTCCGCAGCGTTGGATCATTTATGAAAACTTAATGGTTTGATTATGTCATTTTTACGTATCATATAGTGTTGTTTATTGTGACCGTTGACTTGGATCCTGGTGTGTCACGCGCCTCGCGGTAAAACCCCGCACGTGGAAATTTGAGGGTGTGACAGATTGGTATCAGAGCCAATGGTTATAGTGAACTAGGACTGCATGTAGAGTCTAGTCTATAGCCGAGTATCACACACGTTAGACGGTCACACATAGTTACGAGTCGTGTCATTTGGAAAACATACTAACCTTGTCGGGGTGTCGGTGTCCTCATCACACAGTATCACATTATCTATCTTTTGTTACTCCTACCTTGGTTCTATCTTCTTCTTCTTCGGGTTTGAAGATGAAGGGGCTTATCGCTTATACTTGGCAGTAGTGTACATTGGGGTGCCTTCGGCGCATTCTTGAGATCTTTCCGGGTTTTGGATATCTCCCCTCTATGCTCTAATGTACATACTTGCCTACACACACACTATCATGCACTAGTACTTGTCATAGTACACTCCTGAGTGACTGTTCACTTTGGGATCTTCGTGCGATAACAGTTTCTTTTAGGAATGTGGGTATCGGGTGATTTGAAGTTCTAGCTAGGAGCACGCCTAGAGGACCATGTAGAGCGATTTGTTATTTCGGGTGCACACGAAATCATAAATCGAAATGCATGAAAATCTTGGTGGACTTCGTGTTCGGACTAATGGTCATGCTGGAACCATGTTCTGAATTCGTTTGGTCACTTGTAGCTCGATCTGTTGGTGATTTTGCGTATCTTGTCTCATGTTTGGCAGAACATGTCTGGTCGCGCTGGTGGACGTGCTGGTGGACGCCGTGGTGGCGGCGGGGGTCGCAATGGCGGTGGACGAGGTGGTGGGAACATCACCATGACTCAGGCGGAGTTGGAGCACATGTTGCAACAACAGTTGAACGTTGCGTTGGCTGCTTTCCAGGCTGCTCAGCAGACCCTGGGAAATACTAATCAAATGCAGACTGGGTGCACGTACAAGAAGTTCATGGACTG
The DNA here is from genome assembly GCA_028751855.1 of Ambrosia trifida. NCBI lineage: Eukaryota > Viridiplantae > Streptophyta > Magnoliopsida > Asterales > Asteraceae > Ambrosia > Ambrosia trifida. The sequence continues at coordinate 224,574,031 of CM054122.1, read as the reverse complement.
TAAGCCCCATTTCTTCAATGGGACTGAAGGAGCGGTGGGACTACTTAGGTGGTTGGAGAAGATTGAGTCAGTGTTTGCTATGTGTAACTGTCCCGACGCTGATCGCGTCAAGTATGCTTCTGCTACACTGGAGGGACATGCGTTGACCTGGTGGAACTCCACCACTGCGAACCTTGGTCTGGGTGAGGCCAATGCTATGCCGTGGTCCGAGTTCGTTCAGATGTTGCGAGCGGAGTATTGCCCGAGGGACGAGATCATGAAGTTGGAGCATGAGTTTTGGAATCTGAAGATGGTTGGGTCAGAGATCGAGGAGTTTACTGCTAGGCACAACGAGTTGGCTGTAATGTGCCCTGGGTTGGCTACACCGGAGTACCGGAGGATTGAGCACTACGTTGCTGGGTTAGTGCCGGAGATTGCTGGACTTGTTGCTGCTGCTGATCACACTACTATGTTGGCCACTGTTCGGGCAGCCCACAAGCTGACCAACATGAAGGTTGCGGAGGGCGTTCTACCTCCGAGGGGTGCTGCTGTGAAAGCCCCTGCGGACAACAAGAGAAAGTGGGAGAGTGCTGGAAAGAGCGCTGGGTCGTCCCAGCCACAGACGAAGAAGCAAGAAGTTGTGGGAGCACCATCCGAGCAGAGGTCTGGGGGATATACTGGGAAACTCCCGAAGTGTGGTGAGTGTGGGTTTCATCATACGGGTGATTGTGAGAGGTTTCGCTGTCGACGGTGTCAGCGTTTTGGTCATCATGCTAAGGACTGTAGGACTACTCTTCAGCTACAACCGGCACAGGCCACTACTACTACTACCACTGCTACTGCTCCTCAGGGGAGGCAGGGATGTTATCACTGTGGAGAAACTGGACACTTCAAGAGGGATTGTCCTAAGCTGAACCAAGGGACTGCAGGTGGTGCTGGGAATGAAGGCGGCGGTCGAACTACTCGTGGTCATGTCTACGTCATTGGCGCTAGGGAGAACCAGGAGGATCCTGACACTGTTACTGGTGAGTATTCTTTTCTTGATTCTCGTTATACTTGTATTCATTCTCATTCACATTGTTTGGCGATTCCTATTCATTGTGTGCATTCAGTTTGGTATTTGGTCATCGTTTTGCATTCATGGGTCTGATGTGGGTCCTCTGGAGATGCTACTTGGACGGTACCGGTGTGTCATTTATACCGATCACAGTAGTCTCTAGTAGGCCTTCGATCAGGAGGATTCATTGTTTTGTATTCACTTTGGGGAGGGCGATTCCCGGGCGTAGAGTATTCGTTGATATCATCTTTCGTTCGTGGTTATCATTTCGTTTGTGTTCTGGGAAACGTTACTTGGGTTAGGTCGACACTCATTACTGTCGAAGAGTGAATCTCGGGGCGAGATTCCTTTCAACAGGGGGATGATGTGACGACCGGGAAAATTTTTCTTTTTATCGCTTCGTTCTCTTTGACTTCGGGAAATTTTCGGGACGAAAATTCTTTCAACAGGGGGATGATGTGACACCCGGCACGTTTGGGTCAACACTTTATGAACACATAAGTCTACCTTAGCGAAAAACGTTTATTAAACATACTTGACGGGGTCAGTAGAGTCGGAACACAGTCCGTATTGTCCAGTCCAGGGTCCAATGATTCGGGAGATCATTGGGATTAGTCACACACACACACACGATACGAGTCCCGTTGTTGGTGAATTACATAAACTAATTAAGTGTATGTGTAGACTAATTGTCGTATGGTGGATTATATGCTTAGATGTGTTTAAATGATGTGTAGATAATCATCCATGCTTAAATATGATAAACATAGACTAAGGTTGCATGCTCATGTGTTAAAATGTGTTAGAATGCGTTAAACACGACGAACTGGAAAACTAGATGAAAGGGTTCTGGTTCGACCACTTCGAGTGGTCGAAGGAGGGATTTTTGTTTGGTTCGACCCTTTGTAAATGGGCGAACCAAGGAAGTGGAATTAAAGGAATTCCCTTCGACCAGAACAGGGCTCATTCGACCATGTGAAAGGGTCGAAGGAGACCACCTTCGACCATTGAAATGGTGCGAATGAGGATTAGTATAAATACCACACTTTGTCATTTTTCACCATTTCACAAACCCTAACCGTCTCAAAACACTCTCTAGCAACCTTAAACATTGGGGAAGGAGTTTTTGCCCTTGTTTTCTATAATCTAACATACAAACATCTTCTACACAAAGATCTAAGGTGTGTTCTTCATTCTAAATCATTTTTAAAGCATTTCAATTCGTTTTCATTAAACCCCAAGAGTCCAGATCTGATTCAAACATGTTTTCATGAATAAAAACCTTCCTAATATCTTTCTAAACAAAACCTATTCATAAACAATGAGTTTTCATACAAAATAACATGTGTTAATGGTGTTTTATGTGATGTTATGCATTGTTTGATGATTGATTGCTGTATAGATGTTATGACAATGATCTAGGATTGTTATTGATGATGATTTATGATTGAGATAGGTTACAATTGATTATTGATGATGTTATGTTCATTTTGGGGATTTTGGGTTAGATCTAGGGCTTGTTCATGATGATAGTGATAAGGATATGATTGGGGGGTTTATTGTTCATGATAATCTGAGTATATTAAGTTGATTATTGTTTGATTTCATAAAGTTTCCTAATTGGGTAAAGATTGCATGCGTTTGATGTGACATCTCCATAATTTGCTATTTCGGGTAACTCGTAAAACGGACGGATTTCGGGACAAAATTGGTAGGGTTATGTAGGAATATGTTAATGATAGTTGACTGCTGTGATTGGTAATGTTTCGTGATGTTTTCGGATCGTTTAGATGCGTTTTGGTGCGTTTTATAAAATGCTGATGAAAACGGGCGAACGTGGAATAAAATTGGTTCGAATGGGCGAACGTGGAATAAAATTTGGGCGAACGTGGAAAAACGGGCGAACGTGGAAAAACGGGCGAACGTGGGAAAAACGGGCGAACGTGGCTCAAACGGGCGAAGGAGACTGAAAAGGTGCGAAGGAGACTGAAAAGGTGCGAAGGAGACTTAAAACTGACTGGTTCGACCGTTCTGATGCAGAAATGGGATTTTTGATACAAACTAAGTGTTTTATGCTTGAATCTTGTGTGTAATCTATGTGTACTTGATTAGTTGGGGTAATGGGTCACCAACGGGATGTCGGGTCGGTCTAGTGTGTCGGTTAAACATTTAAACACGTTTTAAAAAATGCTCGGTCAAGATCTGGACAATCGGGGACTAGTTAGCCTCCGGGTTAATAGTCATCAAACTTATGTAAACTCATTGATAGGTTGTCATTAGTTGGGATTATCATACACGTGTTGGAATTCTAGTTATCGGAAGACGCACTCTAAGGTGAGTTTCACGGCCCCACTCTTTTACTGGTTTTACATTTTCGGGGGAGAAAACATGCAGTGTCCTTTAAACATGTGTCAACTATGTTTTCATAAAAGGCGTTTCAACTATGTCTTTATAAAAAGGCGTTTCAACTAAGTTTTCAGGAAAGATGTGTCAACTACGTTTTGGTATTCATGAATTCATTGGGTTTGGAGTATTCATTATGTTTTCACGTATTCATTATGTTTTAGAGTATTCATTATATTACTATGCGATCTTTGGAAGTCCCGGGGGAAACCATGAATGTGCGGGGATGCACAACGGGGGAAATGTGGATAGCGCTATTTGGGCTTGACCCGCCCCACTCGTCGACTGGAGGTCGGACGGGTGCATGTTGTCTCTTAGGTATTCAGTATTCAGTATGCAGTATTCAGTATTCAGTATTCATTCGGGCACGTATTCAGTATTCACAGTATTCGAGTCCAGTAATGGTTTTCCAATCGCAGTAGTAACAGGTATTCATATGATTTGCATGCATGTGGTCTGGATTGATCATGGGTATTCATTTGGGAGTTAGTATTCAGTTGGAGTCGATTTTCACTTGGAATTGGTATACATTTGGAGTCGGTATTCATTAAAAACCTGTGAACTCACCGGCATTATTTGCTGACGTATTTAGCATGTTTGTCTCAGGTCGCTAAGGTACAGCTGTCGATAGGCGCACGGAGTCTCACGGCGTCTAGGATTCATGTGCATCTCATTTAGTATTTTCAGACTTTCGTACTTTTGACTTCATGTTGTAATAAAGTTTTACGCTTCCGCAGCGTTGGATCATTTATGAAAACTTAATGGTTTGATTATGTCATTTTTACGTATCATATAGTGTTGTTTATTGTGACCGTTGACTTGGATCCTGGTGTGTCACGCGCCTCGCGGTAAAACCCCGCACGTGAAAATTTGAGGGTGTGACAAAAAGCAAGGTTGTTATGGAAAGCGGATCGGTAGACAAGTTTGACTTATAAAAAAGTATAACCAATTTTTATTTCTATAAGAAGAGTATAACTTTTAATTTTTTATTTTTTTTTACCAATAATATAATTCATTCCAGGACAAAGAAAATTACATTAAGATAGCGGCAGGCGGGCAACAAGCTGCGCCGCCGCCCCTTTCTGGATAGCAAATCCTAATCTACTAAAAACATAACCATGTCCACCCGGAGCCGAGACACTACTGTGAATAACCCGCTGGACCCTGGTCAGGAAACGGGTAGCCTCCAGTGCCAATGAGCCAAAGGTATCAAAAGCCAAAGGTACAAAAACGTGTTGGTTCTCCTCGCAGGCTTTAGCATGTTTTTCTACCTTCTTTGCCTCTGCTTTCCGGACCGCTTGCCCTGCAACAAAGCCACTATCCCTCAACCCAACTAGGGGAGATACACCCGTCAGGTCAACACAAGCATGCTTCCCCCCGGCCCACCCAAAGACAAGGAGATCTGCTGGTCGTAGGGTGGATCTCCCTTCTGCTGGATCCGAGAGGAAGTTTACAGGGGCCTCCTTCTTGGCTGAGATCCCAGCCCGTCTTAAAATGTCCCACAGAATGTCTCGAACCCAATCATGCCGATATTTAAAACCGGGCAACTCCTTACAATGAACCGCGTGTTCCCCGTATTCATCCAGGCAGGCCTTACGGCACATCGGACAGATGTCATCCTCCTGGTACATTGAGATCATCAGACGATATTTAAGAATGGCCTTGTATTCAATAGCGGACATGCTTTGGCCTAAACCTTCGATCGGGATAACAGTTAGGAAATCTTGGGCGTGGGGGGTTTGCAGGCATTCAATAACTGCCCTCTGACGGGGGGACAGACCAAAAACTTTTATGGAATTAATTTTGAATTTTGAATTAATTTATTATTTTAACATGCATCATTTCTATTGATATTCACATATTTTGTTACAAATATTAGTAAAATTGTGATATTTAACATATATATAACTTCATGAAAGTTAATTTCTTTATAATTTACCATGTTTGGGTACTCTATATTTAGACCGAGTACTTGCAATTCCTCAGTCGACCAACTTGAGAGCGTTGCCGACTCTGCAACTATAATACACGTGTTTATTTAGTCGTGTAATGTATATATTTTTTTTAAAACATAATTGATTACTAATTATATAATATTATATTTATCAACTCGTCTAAAACACGGGACTCTAACCCAGTCATAGTAATACACATATGCTAAATCTTTTGATAAGGACACATGACCTTTGAACAATGCAAAATTAGGTGTAGAGTGGCTTTCTGTCAGTTTCCTTGACTAAATACAGTATATTTCATTTAAATGAATTAGTTACTTCTAGTGTAACCAACTAAAACTATTGGTGAGGTTTCAAACCATGGGATGTGACGTTAGAGTAATCAAACATGTAGTCGTTATGCTTTCGTATTTTGTAGCTTTAAAATTATGATACTTACTTTCAAAAATAATGTTTACTTTAAAATTATGATCGTTTAAATAAGGCATTTGTTGGAAAGTTTAAAAGGTGAATGGAGTTTTAAGTAAATGAAATTATAATTTAGTGAAATTATAATTATTGAGGAAAAACTCTTTAATAGAGTTAATTCATTTGTGATACTTGATTATAGTTTTAAGACTAACATTAAGTGTTTAATTATGTTAGACTCTTTATTCCCCATTGCCTCTTGTATATATTAGAGACTTTTGTGTCATATATGATATATGGGAAAATGCACGTAAGAATATACATGAGAAATATTCACTAAGAAACTCTTGCAACACTCATGATTCTAGAGTAGCAACCAAGTATCGATTATTTTTCAGGCAAGTGGGATAGTCCGGCAGTGCACCATCGTCACTGTTTCGAACCGGTGTACCCTGGGAACAGACGACGAATCTGTTTAAGGGAATTGTGTCAAACACAAGCCCGGTTCCTTTTTCTTTGATTTTGTTTTTCTGTTACAGTTCATTGCAGAAAGTACAAGGACTTGGAAACATGTGAGGTTCATGTATGAAAGGCATTGCGACGATTATTATGTAAGTTTTCCAACAAACTTAAACAGATTAGTAAAACAGACTTTCGTGTAGATTGGGAACCAATCTTTAAACCTTCTTCTTAAGGACTTTTTGGTTCGCGAAAGTTTGTAAATATTTTTCTTTGAAATATGTTGTGGTACATCGAATCGGATTAAATTTGTGATTGGATTGAAATCTTTAATCTGAATATTCATGGTTTTTCGGGTTCATGGGTTTTGTGTCGTGTTTAGATAAACCGGATTATTAACATATATTTAGATGTTTTTGAAATACTAAAATTCTAATAAGAGTATTAGAAAAATCATAATATTTGTAAACCCATGAAAAACATTTGATAATGTTTTCTTTCTAGTAAGCCTATTAGAAAGTGTAACAACCGGCAAAAAATAAGGTAATTCCGTACAGATTAATTAATATATGATTAACGTAATTAAATGCAATTATGTGTGATTTAATTATCGAGGTCTTAGGGGATAGCAATTTCCAAATAGTGCATAGGAATGCATACGTTTAATGGTAAAGCATGATTGGATCATGTGTAAATAAGCTATCCGGTATGGACGTTGGCAATTACCCGGTAATAATTAAATAAACGAAACGGATCCCGGACACCCAGGATATAAAATAAAGGGTATTTTCATAAGATATAATGAGTTTTGGAACTCCAAAACCATAAATGAAAACGTCTTGTACAAATCTCCCGGTAACGAATAAAATGCGCGTACCGCACCCGATACGCGTATAACTCATAATTTCACCCGGCAAAGGCCTAAATAATCAATCAACGCTTAAATTAGACTATATTTAAGGGTTATTAAAGGTATTTTTAATGTCCGGATAACGCGTGATTAAAACCCGAAAAATACCCGAACGACACCCGAACGACGAGGGATTTAACTTAACAAATATTGGGTAAATATTTGGAGTTGTGGACCCCACCTAAACCCACAAGGGGCCGGCCTAATGGCCATATTATCTCCCTTGCTTTGTTGTTTTAATAATAACCTATATACCTAAAGATATTAAGCATGCATGGAAGATAAAAGTTGTAAGAAACATGGAGTACAAAAGTAACCACCCTCTTGTCCCCTCCCTTGTATAATTTTCGGCCCTAGGCCTTAATAAGCCAAAACATTGCAAGTAATCATGGTCTAAGAGCATACACATGCATGGTTAAGTCTTGTATAAAGATCATGTGTGATCATAAGGATTTACCAAAGATTTACAAGCCACCTCTTTGGCTCTCCCAAAACCTACGGCCATCATCACCATCCCACACCCATCCAAGATCAATTTTTGTACTTCATAAATCTCTCATATCTTTAGTAATAATCACAAGATCCATGGAAGATTACATGTGATAAGGGTATAAATAACATGTGTTAGGAGATTGAATAACAAAGCAAAAACTCTTCTTCTTCTTCCTTCTTTGGGCCGTGGATTTCATACCTCCCCCATACACATTTCTTTCAAGTTTTTACATCTCCAAATTACTCAAAACAATCCATCATCCAAACCCCTATTGTGTGTTTCAAGAGCTTGGAGCTAAACCACTTGGAAGAACACACTAAACCCCTCTCAAATCCAAGATTTTTGTCTTCCCTAGCCTTGTGCTAGTAGTAAGCATTTTTAATCTTGTTTTTGATTGTTATTATTCATGTATGTGTTCCTAGTAGCAAGTTGTACATGAAGGGTTTAAAAATGGTTTTGAACATAATCTTTAATAGGTTTTCATGTGTAAAATGGAAGATTAAAGATATGAAAATAAACCATGGATTTGTTGATGATGATGTATTAGTCTTGAAAATATATAAAGTTTACATGTAAGACTAAGTAGGATGATGTTTTGGTTAAAATTATGGAAGGAACTTGAATATGTTAAAAATAACTTTAAATCATCTTATTATGATCTTACATGGTATAATATGTGGTAAAACATATTAGAAGTTCATAAATGAAGAAAATGGAAAATCTAAGTTAGCTTACTTAGATGAATGATATTTTGATAAAATGAAGAAATACATAAAACACACATATAATTAGTCTTCCATATGAAATACAAGACTAACATAAGTGTTTTGATACAAAAATAACTTACCAATAAAAAGTTGAATCTTCAAAGTTTACTATTTTGAGTGAAAAATGTTAACTTTGGAAGTTAGAATGGAAAAATGCAACTTTTGTAAGTTAAGGGACTAAAGTTGTAACTTTGAAAGTTAGAGGACTAAAATGGATATTTTAGAAACTATTAGTCCAAAAATACAAGTATGGAAAGTTTGGTGTCAAAAATGTAAGTAATAAAGTCTAAGGATGATTTTGAAAATACTAGTAGAAATACTTGAGTATTTTGTATAAAAGTGTATTTTTGAAAGTTATAAAAATATAAAGGGTTTTAACACAAGGATTTTTATAAAATAGAGATTTTATAAAAATATTAAACAAACTTGGGAAACTTGTACAAAAATGAATACTTTTATATAAATGGGAATATAAAAGTGTTGGAAACATTTTTGTAGTTAAGTTAACAAGTTGGGTTTGAAATACATAAGTATTTTAAACCATCCAAGTGACATGTGAAAAGAGGAAGAAATATGGATAATATTTCTATAAAATACATGTTGGGAAAAACTTGGAAAAATTAACTAATCGAGTTAAGATATCGAACTAAAACGCGTTAACGAACCGTACCCGGACAAATCATGAGAAAAATGCCATTGCGGCAAGATAAGAAAAAAATATATATTTAAGAAGTAAAATATATATATACATTGGGTGAAAACTAATAAACACTTTACTAAGTGTTAAGAGAATTATTCGTGGGAGAAACACATGACATAAACAAATAAGACGTTAAACAAACGTATATACTTAACAAGAAAAATTACACATTTATATATATGTACGCTCGTCTCGGCAAAATTCTAGTATATCTACTTAATGGGAAAGTAGATATGTGGGAAGGAAAGCCGCGACGAGAAGACAAAGATATATATATGTGTATGTCGTACCAACGATATCCTAGTATATTTATTTGAATGGGAAAATAAATATACGGTATGGTGAGTTGAATCGGACGTTAAGAATATACAATCGAACGACAAGATCTTAGTACATTTGTTTAAATGGGAAAAACAAATGTGCGGCAAGGTGAGTCGGGTCGAGTGTTGAAATATATATTATATCGAGCGATGCGATCTTAAGTATAATTATTTAAATGGGAAAATAATTATATGTTAAGTGACGTCGAGTCGATGATAATAAAATACAAGTTAAGGAAATATTAACAAGAGTAATATATAACTTGTAACACAAAGGGTAATGTAACGCCAACAAAACCTAGGATACGCGCCTAATTAAACGGGATTTGGAACAACTTGTGGTCGGGAGTTGGGTGTACAACTTGCCAAGGCACATGCACTATAGGAATAGTGACTTATACGTCTAGGACGTTTGTAGGTGCGAGACCACCCACTTGCTATCTACCTTTGAGCCAGACGCAGTTTCAGGTGAGTTTCACGGCCCCATTTTAAACTATTTTTACGTTTTCGGGGGAAAGATATGTTAGGGAAATGTTTGACGGGTTTATTACTTGAGGTGTGACCGCCACTCGGGGTTGAGTCCTCGCCTCTATAATCATTTATTCGGAGATTGAAACCGGAGGAATATTCGGATAGTACTATTGGTGCCTGACAAGGCCCACCCCTAATCGATAGCGTCGATTGTGCATTAGGTTATGCCTGGGGTGCAAATATTCTGAATTTAAGTCGTGGGAAACCGAGTAACGACTTGGAGCGGGGCATTTTATTATATACGTCTTGGTTTGATTATAGTCTCAAGTAGATTTATAGGAATTTGCAACTCCTATATATTGTCATAACATGGTACTCCCAAGTAATCAAGTTTTAGAAACTGAAAACCTGTGAACTCACCAATATTTTTATATTGACGAAACTTTTAAACATATCTTTCAGGTAACTAGATGAAGAAAGATCAGGCGAGCTGGGTCGGAGAATCTCCCAATGCGGCGTTGTATATTTTGCGGGGTTTCACCTTTATTTCCCAAAGCTTGGGATATATTTGAGAAACCTTGATGTTACTTTGAAAACAATTTACTTTTGTGTAATGTTTTGGAACAAGTAATGACGCCTTAATAAATGACCCATTTTCTTAAATTACTTGCGTTTAGCAATAACCTTGACTTTATGCTTTTGAACCGTCGCGCCACGTGTTTCCGCCGTTGTCGTGGTGTGACAGAAAGATAATTTCAAAGTATTTGAAATGTTTACATTTTCTAATAAAAGTATTGGAAAATTAAAAGGTTTCAAAATAGAAGGTTTTGAAACATGTATTTCTAACAAGCGTGTTAGAATCGACGACGTTGAAAGAATAACGTGTCATGAAACATTTCTAATAAGCGTATTAGAAATAATTGTTTACAAAATCAAAAGTTTAATCTTTAAACTTATATATTGATTTTTCTAACATGTGTGTTAGAAATTGATGATTTTGTAAAGACAAAATAAGATGTTTATATTTTCTAACAAGTGTGTTAGAAAAGATTATTGTACAAAATACACAAACGTGTTGGACATGATAGTAAGAATACTAATTAAAACTCCAAAGTTGAAACTTAAAAATAATAAGAATACCATTAAGTTGGGTTAAATATTCTTAAAGGTCTTAATGGGGTGTTTCAACTCATGGGTTTATGGAGAATTGGGTGTTTCAACCTTTTCAACATTTAACCGGTTTGGTTAAAATTTGACAGTTTTGAACGAGCGAGTTTGAAACGGGTATATTTTGGAAAATCCAAAGTTAATACCATTTATGTAAATGGTTTAATTTTCTAACGAGAGTGTTAGAAACGGTTTATTTTGTATAAACCAACAAGGTCTAAAATGATTGTCATAATCGTGTATTTCTAACAAGCAGGTTAGAAACGGTTGAGAATATAAACCAATGACCTTTAAAATGATTTTGGTAATCATTTATTTCTAAATGAGTGTGTTAGAAAAAGGTCCATATGATAAAACGTGTAATCGTTTGTATTCTAACAAGTATGTTAGAAATGGTTAATTTTGAAACCGTATATGTTTATATGGTACACGTATAGTTTCTAATGAACGAATTAGAAATGGTTAATAATGAAAACCATATACTCTAACAAGTGAGTTATGAATGGTTTAAATAATAAAACTATATTAGAGTTTATGGTTTTGATTTGTAATCAAAAGATAAATATGTATAGTTTATGGAAAATACTTGTAAAAGTAGAAATGTGTTGTATGAGTAAAACATGTCTTTTACAAATTATATATGGTTTGATACTTGTATGAGAAGGATGATGACTTGAACCATATAATAGTCTAGAGAGACTATTTAGTGTAAAATAACTTGATGTTGTTTTAGACATATTTACTTGTTCGACTACTTGTGAGTAGTTAAGTATAAACAACTGTGTTGTTTTAAACAGTGTATTGAGGGAGTACCTCGAAACATGCCACGAGACGATATAATTGCTATTATTTCGTCGAACGGTAAAGTGTTGAAGAGAATAACACTTTGAGATTTGATGTTTATATATCTTTATATGAATCCGTTTAAATATATATGTAATATGTTATATATATTTTGGATTATATTGAAATTATAATTTGGAATCTTAATGTGGTGGATAAAGAGTAAACTCTTGGAGAGAGTTTCATGTTTTCTAATAAAGTTTTTATGTTACTTTATTAGAGCTTTTATGTCAATTTATTAGAGACTTAATTTTATAAATAAAGCCTCTAATTAAGTGACTAAGAAGAAAAACTCTTCATATATTCCCATTAAGATAATCATGATCAATGTGGCAAGTGTATTGAAGTTAAATACACGAAAACGAGATATGTCATCTAATGTTGAGAGCATTTATGTAGAAATGCACAAATGTAGTTTTGATGACTATAACATATGATAGAAATATATGTTATTATTCATAAGTCTTTAATAAATATTGCGAGATTTATTATAAAAGACTTAGAATAGTGATGGATGTGTAGAGTCTCTACAAACCATCAATGTTGGTTGAATTATATGGAGGATTCGTGATATATTTTGGGAGAGTCACCCCATAAATAGTTTCAACAAAATATATACATATCACTTAGGCATATGTGAATGTCATGTCGTTGAGTGTCAATCTAATTGACTTGTTGATGATGAATATGTTCATCAAAGTGACTTATGTTAAGACTTATGTTTAAGTCCTAAAGAGTCAATGGTGAAGCCTTGGAGATTAAAGGCAAACGAGACTTGATTCTAATGGATAGAATTAATTATGGTTTTGAAGCATTCTTTAAACCAAGGTTTTGGAATGGTTAACAAAATCTCATTTTGTGTCTAAACTAAGATGTGAATGTTAAGAAGAGATAGTGAGTTATCTCTTAAGGCTGTGAAGAATCAGAATGAGGCATCTTCTGTTCACATGCTAAGTATTCGTAGTCTAAAGCATGCTAGACTAATACTTGTTAATTTAGATGCTCCACGGAGAATAAATTAACTTTGAACATTCAAATATATGTGACGACATAAGAATGAATTTTGTAAAAGCAAATATATAATTCATTAAAAAGGATGACTCGAAAGGACCGAATATATAGTTCATTGGTTATGATACTATTTAGCTTAATATGAGGAGAACTTATATAGCTTAGAAAACGGTTCGTGTGAAAAATATGGGTTGAGTAATATAATGGATGACCTCAATAACACAAAGATATAGATAGTCGTTATCTTACCACGAGTGTCTAATGTCATCATGAGTGATATTACTCAAACTTAATCAAAGTGCAAGCAATGTGGGGGAAAGAGCAATTTAAGAAACAATCCGTAGGGATGTAAAAATGGTACTTAAGAACTTTTCAAGCGACATATGAAAGGAAGAAACTTTCATCACCCCATTTGGTAGTTATCCAATAACAAGTGTGGAGGTGACTTGCATTTGAAAATAGAAGGTTTGATATGAACGAATGTGATTTTGGGAAGTACAAATCACACGAACCTAAAACAGACTTGTTATAAGTCAGTCCTATTATGTGGACATAATTCTTGAGAAGTTCAATGGAAATGACTCTAATGTGGCTAGAACTTTCATTGACATGAGTCAACGTCTAGCTAAGAATCGAGGTGAGCCTGTTAACCAATTAGAGTACTCAAGAATTATTGGCAGCCTGATGTATCTGATGAGTTGTATCAGACCAGACTTAGCAAGCAAGCTAAGTAGATACATGAGCAACCTACGTTCAATTCATTGGAATTACATGACACGGGTGCTTTGGTAATTAGGATACATACGTGACTACGGGCTGAAATATAAAGATATCCAGCAGTTATTGAAGGTTACTGTGATGCGAATTGGATATCTGACACGAATGATTCCAAGGCAACGAGTGGGTATTTATTCACACTTGGAGGTGTTGCGATAATGTGGAAATTACCTAAGCAACCGTTTATTGCTTGATCCACGATGGAATCATAATTCATCGCTTTAGAGGATGAATAGGAAAAATGGCTACGTCAATTTGTTAAGGATATACCTAGGTGGCCGAAGCCGGTATTGGCCCAATGCATAGGTTGTGATAGTCAATCGGAAATTGGCAGAGCTCATATCACAATGTGTATCAGTAAGAACAGGTATATAAGACGTAGGCATAATACGGTACGACAACTAATCTCTATAAGAGTTATCACTATTGACTATGTGAAGTCAAAGGATAACATCGTGGATCCGCTAACAAAAGGCTTAAGCAGAGAGTTAGTTCAGAAGTCGTCAATGGGAATGGGGCTAAAGCCCGTTAAAGGCTAGGTTTATGCGAAGGAAACCTAACTCAGCTGACTGGAGATCCCAAGATCTGAGTTCAATAGGACAACCTAATTGTATGAACTGGCGAAGGTCACTGTTGGGGAGAGTTGGTGAAAACTCCACATATTAAAAAGGGAGTTTACTATAAGATTTAATAAGCTTCCTAGTCCATTCCTAAAAAGTGACAAGGTTGAGGTTAAGCTTATAGCTTTTAATGATCTGACTGAGGTAACCAGTCCCAGTAGATCACCTATGTGAGAGAGAAGTGGGGTCGCTTCGAAGGGTATTGTTGGGGCACAATACTTAATAGCTCTCGCAGAACCAGGCACGTGTCCATGACCATAACGGACACAACTATGAGGACTAGACGTTGTCAGAGAGAGTCTTGTGTGAAGCGTATTGTCGTCCACACAAACGGCAGACGAGTTCAAAGACATCGCGTTCTACTCAGAGCCAGTGGGCTAAGTGCGTTTCATAAGCGAAGGTTCAAAGGGTCACACCTACCTATCGTATGCAAAACTCAACTGTTGAAATTTAATCGGAATGAGGTTGCTTCTCAGAATGACTCCTATTCATATAGGGGTTTGTTCGAAATATGTGTGTTTTGATAAATCTCCATTCATGTGGGGGATTGTTGGAAAGTTTAAAAGGTGAATGGAGTTTTAAGTAAATGAAATTATAATTTAGTGAAATTATAATTATTGAGGAAAAACTCTTTAATAGAGTTAATTCATTTGTGATACTTGATTATAGTTTTAAGACTAACATTAAGTGTTTAATTATGTTAGACTCTTCATTCCCCATTGCCTCTTGTATATATTAGAGACTTTTGTGTCATATATGATATATGGGAAAATGCACGTAAGAATATACATGAGAAATATTCACTAAGAAACTCTTGCAACACTCATGATTCTAGAGTAGCAACCAAGTATCGATTATTTTTCAGGCAAGTGGGATAGTCCGGCAGTGCACCATCGTCACTGTTTCGAACCGGTGTACCCTGGGAACAGACGACGAATCTGTTTAAGGGAATTGTGTCAAACACAAGCCCGGTTCCTTTTTCTTTGATTTTGTTTTTCTGTTACAGTTCATTGCAGAAAGTACAAGGACTTGGAAACATGTGAGGTTCATGTATGAAAGGCATTGCGACGATTATTATGTAAGTTTTCCAACAACATTTACTGTTACGGTTAAAGGTGATTGGAGACGTTGAAGAAGATGATAGGATTTTTAATTTCCGGATAATGGTACACAACTACTAAAAGGCAAAAGCCTCTAGGAAACATTATTTTTTTTGTCGAACAGTCAAAGAAGAAATTTTATTAGAAACCATCAGGCATAGGAGCTAATAACCAAACAAAATTTTTTTTTTGAACGATCAACTAAAGTATTGCCGGGTACTCTGTACGCGGCCCCCAATGGCCGAAAGGGGCCCCAGACGGCCTCTAGTCTGTACGGACAGAGCCCTTCGGCCCACCCGTCTCCTGTTCCAGGGAAAACCCGGCCCACAAACCCGCCCGAAGGCACGACGGTAGTGAACCGGTAAAACCTGGAGGGATCAGGAGTCGAACCCATGACCACAAGGGTCAAGGGTCTCTCCATCACTTCCCAACCACCTACCCCACCACAAGGGTGGGGGTATCCATCACATGCCTCCCAAATTACATCAGTTTATACTACATCATCACAATTCCACAAACATACATGCTCAAAAAGCAAAAGCAAAAACAATCCCAAACAACAAAAAGCTAAGTTGGAAAATTGATCCCTTCAAACCTAAAAATTGAAAATAGTGATTAATTAATAATTGTGCATATTATTATTAATCCGTTTAAAGTTTCAAAAAAAATAAAGAAAAAAAACCATTTGATTAATTCACTTCGACAAGTGGTAGTCACTAGTTTGGTTATTTCAGTTGGCATTTTTTTACATCTATTGTATACGTGAGAATTTGAGGTAAAACACTATACCATTAGACTGTTAGACTGGGTGTTATGGGCTACTGTCCCAGCTATCTCAATTTGGTAAACCTTGTTAAATGTTAATGCCATAACCGACGTTAGACTTGTTTAGTGTTGGGGCCATTTAAAAGCAACTAATCAATTTTTATCATTTTTAACAACTGCTTAAATCATAACATGATAGTTTAAGAGTGAGTGAGTTAGAGCTTCATTTTATAAATGGCAGTGATGTAGTTTTTTAACACCCCCTTCCATATTAAACCTAACGCCCAGTCCTAAGTCATGAGCGTAAACCGTATATTTATTCCTAATAGATAAGTAGAGTTAAAATCAAATACACAGTGGAAAAAACAGGAAGTCATAGGAAGCGTATCAAACGAAATCCGATTCATTGTGGATTTTTAGGTTTTCGATTTTGTTTTTAGGTTTCATCGAACTTTACGATCTTAGTTTTTAGGTTTTCGATTTTGTGGATTTTTAGCATGTATTTTTTAGAATTTGTATTATATCATTATGTCTTTTATGTTGTATTGTATCTTTTCTTTATTTCAATCGTTGTGTCATTTTTATAATTCATTGTGTCTTTTTTATTTGATATTGTGTTATATTTATTGTCATTGTGTTGCATTTCGTGATCCATTGTATTTTCAGTATCCTTCTCACTCACCCATTGTGTAGAATAACTTGATACTAGATAAGTATATATGGTGCCAAATTCCAAAATTCCATGACCTCCTGAAGAAACAATAAGTATCACGGTGATTATCACTAATCCCCGTGTGGTTTATATTTACGTAACATCAGGTATAATCCTTTACCCAAACCTCTAGGTTTAACCCGTGTGAGAATAATGAGTGAGTGCGTGTGTGTGAGCTAAATAAGTAATGACACAAGATGTAAGTGGTTCGGTCAGGAGTGACCTACGTCCACTGTAACTAGCCGGAATATTATTAATGATCGAGTATTACAAGATACTAGTATTAGGTTACAATGAATAATTTCGGATCCTTCTTCAAGGAGATGACTACCCTTATTTATAGGCGAGCTTGTGGGCCTGATTGAGAGGCCCGTGAGAAGTTATCCTTACTTGGGCCTAGCCAAGGCCCAAGTCCAGACTCTTCAGTAAAATGGCGGGAAAAGGCGGATCACTGTGGATGACGTCAGGCTGCAGCATGATCGTTGCTCGAGGCGGACACGTGGCAGCCTCCGACTGGTGAACAGTGGCCTTACCCTGGCTACAGTTGTTGACCCTGGCTACAGTTGTTGACCCTGCCTTTACCACCTGATTCGACGTCTGACAGTGGCAGGGGATGTCCGCTGGTTACTGTTGACGACGGCATGGTGGAAGCGTGTAACAACCGGCAAAATTAAGGTAATTCCGTACTAATTAATTAAACACGATTAACGTAATTAAACGTAATTATGTGTTGATTGTTTAACTGAGGCCTTAGAAAGATAGCAATTCCCAAATAATGCATAGGAATGCATAAGTTTAATGACAAAACATGATAGGATCATGCGCAAGCAAATCTATCCGGTATGGACACTGGCGATTACCCGGTAAAAATTAAATAAGCGAAACGAACCCCGGACACCCGGAATATATAATAAATGATAATTTCACAAAATATAGTGAGTTTTGGAAACCCAAAGCCATACGTGAAAGCTTATTGTACAAATCTCCCGGTAACGAGTAAAGTGCGCGTACCGCACCCGATACGCGCGTAGCACGTAATTTCACCCGGCAAAAGCCAAAATAATTTATCAGTAATTAAACTGGACTATATTTAAGGAATATTAAAAGTATTTTTAATATCCGGAGGACGCGTGATAAAAACTCGAAAAATACCCGGACGGCACCCGAACAAAATTAACTTAAACATAATAATATTGGGTATTATTTAGCAAAGTGGACCCCACAAAAACACCCCCTTGGGGCCGGCCTATGGCCCACCAAGGTGAGATAACTTGTGTTAACTAGAAGAAATCATTAGGAGATACTAATCATTTGCTTGCATGGATGTGCATTGGCTAAGAAAAACCCACTAATCCACCTCCTTCTCTCTCTAAAATCTCGGCCAAACACCCTCTTGTATAATCTCCCAAAGATTTTTCATATCCCATTAGATCCTACATAATCCATACAAGATACATATAATCTTATGGATTTGGAGAAGATTATATAAAGATACATACACAAGCATACTTGAAACAACAAAGGAAAAACTTCTTCTTCTTCCTTCCCTTGGCCGTACCATATCACCCCCACATCAACATTGTTCTTTCAATTTTTACACTACCAAATCACCTCTAGATCATTATCCTTCAAAACCCCCTTTGTGTGTTCAAGAGCTTGGAGCTTAACCCATTGGAAGAACACACTAAACCCCATCCAATCCAAGGTTTTTGTCTTCCCTAGCCTTGAGCTAGTAGTAAGTTTTACCTTGTTTGATTATTAATGTTCATATTATGTGCTTTTGTAAGCAAGTTGTACATTGATGGGTAAAGATATGGTTTTGAAACATAAAGATAATGTGTCTTGCTAGAATGAAAATGAAAGAATAATAATATGAATAAAACATGGATGGATATTAATAAATGTAATATTTTGAGAAAATGTAATAATATGAACATACACTTGAGTTGAAAGATGATTAGAACATAATTTGTGAAAAGGACTTGAATATGATGAGAGATGATTTTAATCATCATAAAATGACTAGTTGATGTCAAAAATATATTAAAATGGGTTAGATGATCATAGGTGAAAAAGTTCCATGTTCAAAGTCTACTCACTTGGATGAGTGAAAAGTTGATATTTTGGATAAAAATATGAAACACACATGTTAATAGCATCTAGGATGGATTATAAGATTATTAGAAGAGGAATGAAGTAAAAATCATCAAGCATTAAGAAAATGATTCTTCAAAGTCCACTAAAATGGAAGAAAAATGCTAACCATGAAAGATGAGATGAAAGATGCAACAAGTACAAGTTAAGGGACAAATATTATAACTTAGAAAGTTGAGGGACTAAAATATGTATTTTAGAAACTTTGGTCCAAAAATGCATAAACGGAAAGTTCGGTGTCACAAACATAAATAATAGTTTTTCCAAGTGTAGTTTTGATAAACATGAGAAACTTACTTATGTATAAATTAAAAGAGGTATTTTTATAAAAATATAAGTTTTATAAAAATAAGAGGATAAGTTAACATAAGGATTTTATAAAAATAAGGTTTTATAAAATATTAGTAAAGACTTGGGAAAACTTGTACAAAGATGGATACTTTTATGTAAATGGGAATATAAAAGTATTGGAAACATTTTTGGAATACAAGTTGAACAAGTTGAGCTAAAAGTACAAAAGTATATTTTTCCAAGAAATATACGTTCGGAATTGGAAGTATGAATAATATTTCCATAGAACGCATATTGGAAGAAAATGTGGAAAAAGCTAACTAACGGACTTAGTTACATGAACTAACGAAAATGGATAAACGGACATATGAGAAAAATGCCATTACGGCAAGATAAAAATATATATATATATATATATATATTTTAAGGAAATAAAATATATATAACAAGGGTGAAACGTGCGTAACACTTTCCTAAGTGTAGAAAGAATATTCGTGGGAGAAAACACAACATAATGAATTAAAAACGCTAAACGACACATGAACTTAACAAGTAGTATTCACGCAATGGTATATGTACACATGCTCGTTTCGACGAAATTCTAGTATATCTATTTGAATGGGAAAATAGATATGCGAGAAGGAGAACCGAGACGAGTAGGTGAAGTATATCTACGAACACGTGAATACCGACAAGATCCTAGTACATTTATTTAAATGGGAAGATAAATGTACGGCATGGTGAGTCAAGTCGGGCGTTAAGAATATATTACCAAACGACAAGAACTTAGCATATTTATTTGAATGGGAAAATGAATATGTGGCAAAGTGAGTCGGGTCGGGTAACAAGAAATCATATTATATCGAGCGAAAAAATCCTAAGTATAATTATTTAAATGGGAAAATAATTATACGTGGGGTAGAGTCGTGTCGAGAATAATAGTATACAAGTTACAAAGAATATTAACAAGAATAATATATGACTTGTAAGGAAAGGGTAATCCATCGCCAATGAACCTAGGATACGAGACTAATTAAACGGGAATTGGGATAAAACATGGTCGGAAAGTTGGGTGTACAACTTGCCAAGGCACATGCACCATAGGTGTAGTGACTTATACGCCTAGAACATTTGTAGGTGCGAGATCACAAACTTTACTATTTTCTTCTTTGAGCCGAGCACAGTTACAGGTGAGTCTCACGGCCCCATTTCTAAGCTATTTAACGTTTTTACGGGGGAAAGATATGTTGGGATTTGTTTGACGGGTTGGATACTTGAGTTGTGATCGCCACTCGGGGTTGAGACCTCCCTACTATAATCATTAATTCAGGAAAGTGAAACCGAAGGAATATTTGGATAGTACTATTGGTGCCTGACAAGGCCCACCCCTAATCGACAGCGTCGATTATGCATCGGCGTATGCCTGGGGTGCACGTATTCTGAAATCAAGTCGTAGGAATACCGAGTAACGACTTGGGGCGGGCATTATTAATTGTCTTGGTTTGGTTATAGGCTCAAGTAGAATTGTAGGAACTTGCAACTCCTATAAATTGTCATAACAAGGATAATCCCATGAGATAAAGTTTTATTAAACCAAAACCTGTGAACTCACCAATATTTATATATTGACGATTTTTAAACATATCTTTCAGGTAATTGACAGATGACGGATGACATGGCAAGCAGGGTCGGGGGAATCTCCAATTTGGGCGTTGGATGTCGCGAAGGGGTCTCGTCTCTCTATCCCAAGGAATTCGGGATATAGGGAGGAGCCTCCCTATTTATATTAAAAACAATTTTAAGTTATGTATGAATAATTTGACGTGATTTCTCAACGTTTGAATAAATGCCCGTTTCTTTAATTAATGTTGTGGTTTGCATAAATCTTGGCTTAATCCTCTTGAACCGTCGCGCCACGTGTTTCCGCCATAGGCTTGGTGTGACAAAGCGTGGGCACAGTCATGTCGCCGTTCCTGCCAGTAGTGGTTGTACCAGCCCTGCCACTTGTCATCTTGCCATTGGCGTGTACTCTGTCAGGACCCTTGCTGAATCTTCCTTTTGTGATCTTCTGTACCTCGTACGAAAGTAGTAAGGGAAGAT
This sequence comes from Ambrosia trifida, assembly GCA_028751855.1. Classification (NCBI taxonomy): domain Eukaryota; kingdom Viridiplantae; phylum Streptophyta; class Magnoliopsida; order Asterales; family Asteraceae; genus Ambrosia; species Ambrosia trifida. The sequence continues at coordinate 224,552,569 of CM054122.1, read as the reverse complement.
TCCGCGCGTGGGCATACGCGCTTATCAACTAATGTGTGTTACTTATCATTTGGCGACCTTGCGCGCTGGCTTGCTTTCCGCCTCGCCAGCGTTGCGAAGGTAACATAGTGTAACACCCCAACCGATGGCGGAAACATCGGGATGTCACGTATTGATGATTGTTCAGTAGCTCATGGTAAATAATAAATTTCATTATATGATTTAAATAAATTACATACAATTGTTCTACAAGAATTCGTACATCAAATTGAATAAAACTATGCACACATCTTCAAGCATTAATTCAAATCTTCAAGCAAGTAGAACCTGAAACATGTTAAGTTGAAAATATTTTGGGTCAACAAAAGTTGGTGAGAATTACATAGGTTTTGATAATCGAATAAAATTGTTGTGTAATTCATGTGTCATGGCAATCTAGTCCATATGTGAAAACATACTAGAAGTAAATCGAGTGCATAATCAACCCTTGTGACTGTTGTATTGTGGTACATCCCATACGCTCATGGTTCACTCGTTTATATTGCAGTAACAAACACCCACGCTACCTTTGTAGGAGGCACGTATCCGGGTGGGATTGTCAGTCCAATAGATCTATCAATGTATACCGTCGGCTGATCAATGTTAATGATTATGCTAGAATTGTGCTTACCCTAGTCATGTTCAAGACATAATGCAACATAGAAAAACACATAGACACATTGATGATTGAATTGCATAAATGATGTTGTAACATGTTTCACCCCAAAAATGGTGATAAACAGAAAAGGGGCTATGTAAAACTCACCTTGATTGTGGTGTATTGGCAAGAATTCAACAGGAAATCAACGTTTTATACTGGCACCTCTGAAATAAGGATTAATGATTTAGTTTTTATTAATTTTATGTTATATTTATAGTCACTTTTGATTTATTTTATTGTCACTGTTATTACTTTAATATTTAAAAAAAATTATTTTACTTAAACCAAAGCTTCACCTAGTTCGGTTTGCAAAATAGAATGCCAAAAAAAATTGATTATGATCAATATTTATATCGAAAACCTTAATTGTAAAATTTTGAAGCTACTTTTATTACTATAAAGAAACTATTATTTTGCACAACCTTTGGGGTTTAAAGGTCCAACTAAATATATATATATATAGAGGTCAACCGAATAAATTGCAGTTTCATGAATGTGGAAGATGAGATAAACAAACGATAGGATATTGAAATAAAATTTGTATCATCATTGAATTTGAATTATATTTGCTTTACTACAACATGTCTTGCAAACTAAAAAAAAAAAAACATATGACTAGTTTTTAGGTTTCATATGTACGTATGTATGTGAGTTATATGAGTAAAGGTTTCATTAAAAATAATAAATAAGCAAAAAAAATCCATCAAGGGGCACAAGCCATAGAACCTCAAAAGCTTCATCTCTATTTTACAGTTGTCCATTTGTCGTGATAATATTATCCTTTATGACCAAATTTACTAAACTGTTTAAAAAGTTTTTATATGGCATTCTAAATAACTTGAAGCATATAAAGATTACAATTTGGTTAATGAAACGTCGAGTATGAGGGTACAAAATAACCTTGAATTTGTGCTTGTTTGACGTCAGTGGGCTTGACCAGAATACCGAAGAAGGTGGCGATGGTGATAATAATGGAGCGGTTTGAAGTTGGATTTAGAAAGAGGGGAATGTTTCATAGTGAGAGGTGGGGGTCAATGATGTGTGATGTGCGGTGTGTCTGAGCAGGTTGTGGTGTATATATAGTTGAGATGCGAGCTCGGATTATGGGAACTCCATAATTTGCGTCGGTGCTTGTTGACCTGTTCTTGTTAATGCATGAATCTTGGCTAACTTGTGGTTTATTTGTTTTTCTTGCCATATTTCAATGAGAAGAAGAAAAAAAAAGGATAAATAAATAAAGTTCATTCACCTTTGCATAAAAAGAAACATAATATTTTGAGCTTGTCCCTAAGTTGGTTCATAATTATAGAAGTTTTCAATAAGATTTTGTTTTTTTTTAATTTATTATTATTATTATTACTATAATAATTTTTTTGAATAATTTTAAAACTAGACATGGTTGTTTTTGTACAAAAGAGGTATAATATAGGTATAGTGGTGATTTTACTAATTCAAAAATTTGGGGAAAAATTCGCGATGTTACACATAGCGCCAGGATTCCGGTTTATGGGGATAGGGGCTCCGCCTCCCTCTGGATTAGGCTCCCTATCCCTTCAACTCCACATTGTATTTTTCCCTTTCTTTTTTTTAAGAAAAAATAAACAATATATTTTGAGATCCTTTTAAAAAATAGACCGATCCTATCAAACCAATTTGAAAGAAACAAGGTTTTGAGAACCAGATGAGACCTACCGATCATATCAGGATCTAGGGGTCAAACCGGGGAACCATGGGGTTAAACCAAAAATCAATTAAAGTCTTTCTATTTTACCCTATTTACTTTTATAATATATACGGCCTCATCCAACTCTTACATCTGGTCTGAGTAATAATCCAATAAGAATACTGATTCGTCGTATGGTCCAGTCCTGAAAACCTTTAGGCTACACGGTGTGGTCATGGAGTGAAGGGGACATGAAACGACATTTGGCAGCCACATCAACTACCAATAAAAAATTATCTATAACCAAAGAATCAACCACAACCATCCACCTCACCCAACCCCACTCCTCCAAAAGTCTCCCCAATCTGACCTGCGCCACATACAGTGTGATGATGATAACATGAAAAGGCTCCACGTCATCTTCCACGCACCACACCGTAGTATTAAAAGAATTGACCACTAGTTTAAGGTTCATGTATTAAACCTATTTAATGCATACATGAGTATGAGTTTGCACTCTTTTCTTCAACTTAATTAATACACATGTTTGGTCAAAATTCAACTTCTATAGCCTCATGGAACGAAAACCACCATTATTATTTTATTAATTTGGAAGGTTCTCTCTACTGGCTGGCGACCAACTGAAACTTTTAAATTTTCTTCCCAACCTATATCCCAGAACTCAATTTTCATTCAGTCATCATCATCCCTGAATTCCATACGTTTAAAGCTTTAAATCAACCTCGAAAACAAATGGAGTCCTTAATAATACCCACATGGCAAGTCTTGTTTTTGTGTGGAATCTTGACATGGGTTGTAATATCTTCCATCTTTAACCTGACCCATATCATTAGATCCGTAACCCAACCATGGGTTTCGAGTTATGTAGCCTCTGGTCTACCAGTTATCATTCAAATCCAGGTATGCCCACCAACTGTTCGATCATATGTCAACAAGAGATTTTGACTTTCTTTTTTTTTTTTTTGCTTCAAAGTTGTTAGCTTTTGCTTTTCTTGGAACTGGGTTTATTATTGATTGATGGTTTAATATAAGTGTTTGTTGAATTTGTGCAGAAGTACCAGCATACTTTCTTGGATGCTTTGTTTGTAGGCTTGTCTTCAGTTGTTTCTATTCCTTTCTATACTGGCTTTCTTCCCTTGTTATTCTGGGTAATTTATCTTTTTCTTGTATATGAAAGATTGATTCTTCACACATTATAAAACATAATTTATATTATAGAAAAAAGACAACTTTTTTTGTAGTGATGAGTTGGATTAATTGGGTGATGGTTTGATGGTGTAGAGTGGACATGGGAAACTGGCAAGGCAGATGACATTTCTGATGGCATTTTGTGATTATACCGGAAACTGTATAAAGGTATGCCTCGAGTTTGTTCTTGTTGCGTTATTTGTGAATGTTGTTTTTAGGTTTGTATTTGATTGTTTGTAAATATTTTCTATGTTGTTTATGTTTATAGGATGTGGTGTCAGCTCCTAGACCTAGATCACCACTTGTGAGGACATTGACAGTCACTAAAGATGAGAAAGAAAATGCAACGGAATATGGATTTCCTTCTTCACATACTCTTAATACGGTCTGCTTATCGGGGTATGTAATATGTTCTTGCTATTATGCATGTTCAATGAGGTTAAAGATAAAAAATATTGTTTAGCAATTAGCATTAACGTAATGAATGTTGAACTTTCAGCAATCATAAAACAAAATACAGAATTCAAAATTGCATTTACTATGGAAATCTTATGTATTGATTTGTGTTTTTTGGATATTCAGGTACCTCTTGCATTATGTCTTGTCATACAATGAAAACACGGATGCATCCTTTCAACTAGCAGCATTTGCATGTGTTTGCTTGTTTGTGGGACTTATTGGGTTGGGTATGTTTCAATATTCGTGTTATTCACTTCTTTAGCTCATATTTGATCAATAGATGGCCTGGGTTTTAAAAAGTCTAGGTGCGAGGCGCAAGAAAAGCACATTTTGTCACTTTTTTTTTGGTTTTTTGGCCCCGAGGCACGCACCTCTTGTACACCATGTGTTTTTATGCATAAAAATGTTGTACCTTGGTGTTTCTGGCTTGTACATATAGGTAAAATCATATAAAAACCTTATTCATAGCTATATTTTGGGTAAATGAAGCTAAAAACCTATGGGATATATATGAGATATATAAAAAAATTTATATAATTAGTGTGCGCTTCGGGTATGAAAAGCCCACTGCTTTTGCGCTTGGCGCTTCGCGCGTGGCGCTTAGACCTCGTCGCTTTGTGCGCCTAGCGCTTTTTAAAACCAAGTAGATGGCTAATTGTCTGCCTCATCTTTATCTAGGACGGATATATCTCGGCATGCACAGTGTGGTTGATATCTTTGGTGGTCTTGTGCTTGGATTTGCAATACTTGAATTTTGGCTATGTATTCATGAACATGTCGACAGTTTTGTAGTATCTGACCAAAATGGTATGGATTCTTGTACTTAGTTTAATTGATGCTTCGAATTTCTGCATTCATACATTATCAGTTTATAAATGCATGTTGAAGGACCTAGACCACACAACCTAATAGCGGCGGCAAAATGGGTATGTTGGGTAACACATCAAACAACTATTTTTTGGTAAATGTTGGTTCACCCTGGAACACTTTCTGTCAAAAAAGTATTTCATAAATAATTACTAATTAGTGCTTAAAATTTGATTGCAGAAGTTTCATTATTTCAGTAATAATCAATTTTGTGAGTAGTGTGTGATTTAGTTGGTTTTTGACTTTATATGCACCAAAAGATCCCTTTTCCTTCTGATCTAAATATTTTGATTTTACGCCTGTTAGATATAAAACATAACATTTTAAATAAATGGGCCACAATGACCATTCATTATATTCAAACAAATGATGTCGCTTTAGTAACTAAAAGTGGTAATGTGTAGCTCTTTGCCTCTTCTATTATTGCAGTAACATCCTTTTGGGTTGCACTCAGCATCCTTTTGCTATTTGCCTACCCGACACCAGAGCTTCCAACTCCAAGTTTTGAGTTTCACACGGCATTTACAGGCGTGGCGTTGGGAATTGTAAGACTATGACTCTATTTGGCTATCGTATACTCCTACTTCCATAAAACTGCAATTTTTTATTCCCATTAGAGCTTCACATGACAATTGCAATAATTACATTTTGAAAAAGTTTTTTTTTTTTCACTTATACACCTTTTTGCAAATCGTGTCATTGCAAAAATGTCATTGACTCATTCTTGATTTAGGTTTACATAATTTTGCAATTTGTCATTATTGATCAGTATTTTAAACACGTGATGAACAGTCTAATAATTTCTCAAAACAATGCTTGATGTCAAATATTTTCATTATTATGGAACACGTAAGGTGCATTCTAAGGAAGTATCTAGTAGTAATAAATCCTAAATAGGTTTGTAACGTGCATCACTAAGGTGCATTCTATGTGTCATGATCTAATGCGTTATGTGGAAACATTTATAATTATACTGTACAAAAAGCTGATCTATATGTCATCCAGGTGACCGGGGTACAACAGACATATGCCCACTTCCACCATGAACACGTGGCCCGTGTGTTCACCCCTGAGCTCCTCATTGCCGCATTTGCTGGTAGGATCCTAGTCGGCATCCCCACCATACTGGTGGTCAAATTCTGCAGCAAGGCTCTAGCAAAATGGATTCTACCCATTACAGCTAACGCATTAGGCATCTCTATAAGATCTTCAGGCTATGTCCCCGCTTTGACGGCTTCTTCAACCGCCAAAGAATCAAACAAAGTCAAACAGTCAAATGGGTATCTCCAGAAAATGTTGTTTTTCAGTAATCAGGATTCATTTGATGTGGATACAGGTATAAGGTTGCTTCAGTATGCTGGTCTTGCTTGGTCTGTAGTAGATCTTGTCCCTTCAATATTTTCTCAACTCAACTTGTGATATGTACATATCCTAGTTTCCAGAACATATTTTTAAATTGACAAAAATACCCTTGTAGGGCATTTTTGTCAATCTAGAGTTTTGGTTTGGATATGATGAGCTAACCTTAGCTGATATATAGAAACATTTATATACATATGGTTGTAAAATTATTTTTCTTGTTAATATTTGTATGATTTTATGTAAAGTTATCAAAATCTGAATGGCTAGTTGTAACATGGAAGAATGTGATGATAGAAATCTAAACTAGAAGTCTAATCAAAATAAAGTTCCTCCTTTGTATCCCTTGATTAGCAGAAAAATTAGTCTGTCGAAGGGTGAAAGCGCCCGAACCCCCTCGCTATACATACTAAAATTGTATTTCTTTTGATGGTTGCATGCTCTAAACAAGGAATGCGAACTAAAAATATCATATGTTCATAAGTTACGGTCGGAAACAAGGCTTAATAACCAAACATGGTTGATACATAGTGTGACTGGACGCTGATCTTCAGTCGAGCGAAGATTATTATAAAGATTATTAGCCAATATAAGATACATGGTGTATGCATGGTATGACACCCAATCGAATGTGCCCAATGGAATCAAGATACAACTTCGATAATCATGGTCGATTAGTTGCTTAATTTGTTTCTAGCATGAGTCTAGGAATGATCTTGTCAATTGATGACGAGGATCAAAGAACCATTTTGCGGGAGCCAATTGTGACACCCGACAAATTCTGATTAACAACGTTGTCTAGATGAAAGTCTACCTTAGCGAGTCACGCGTATATTATACTTAACTGGGTTAGTTAAGTCGTGTTACGGTTCGGGAACTATCGGTTTAGTCTAGAAGATCATTGGATGTTGGTCTAGAGGTTCATTAGATGTCAGCCCTTAACCAAGTGTACAAACGGTGACGAGTTGTAGGATCGTCAGGGCATACGGAACACACAAGCCTCGAGTCCCGGGAATTGGTGAACGAGTGTGAATATGTGTATTTACAAGTGTTATGTGTTTACAATCATTATGTGACTTGTCGGTATGTGAATATGTGTTAACATATGTTAAAACGGGGTTTAACGCGCAAAACACACGGAACCAGCCCCTATAGGCGATTAGGGAAGCCCAATCGCCTATAGGAGGGGCGAGTGGGCAATCTTATAGGCGATTAGGGGCCAAATGCATGAAGTTTCATGCGATTAGGCCCCAAATGCATGAAGTTACATGCGATTAGGATCCCTAATCGCGTGTAAATGCTGCACAATCGCTAGTTACGGGCTGGAGGACTAAAAACGACTATAAATACCATACTTGACCTCCTAAACTTCATAATACAAACCCTAGTCGTCCCATAACCCGCCCCAACACACACACAACCTTTGGAACGCGATTTTTGATCAAAACACAAGGTTTCAAGCTTAATTCATCATCCTTTCACAAATCTAAGGTTTGGTTTCCATCCATGCAATCTTTATAAACGTTTTTACTCAATCCCTAATGGTCCAGACCTGTTCTAAAACGAAAAAGCTTTCTGAAAATCGTTAATAAGTGTTGTTAATCGGATTCTAACAATCATACATGTGTTATGTGTGTTTATGATTAATATCTATGGTTTTTATGATTCAAGATGAGTGATTAACATGTTATTAGGTTAGTTTCAGAATAATATTGATGTCATGATAATAAAATCTGAGTAATTGATTATTAGGGTTATAGTTATGCATGTTAATGTGATGTTGCATGCTATGTGAATTGTGTTTGGATTACGTGGTTGCAATGCAGGGCTGATAATACGAGGCAAAACGAAGGATTTTAGTTTAAACATGTTTAGAATAGTTGTTGGGATGATATTGGATGGTTACACACGTTCTGGATCTGATTTGGAGCGTTAAACGCGCGAAAAACTGGAACAGCTGGGTTACTGGCGATTAGCAACCCTAATCGCCTATGTTAGGGGCGATTAGGAGGCTAATCGCCTATGTTTCATGCGAGTAGGGGCTAATTGCTAGTAGATACATGTCTTATGAGCTAATTGCTAGTAGATACATGTCTTATGACCTAAATGCTAGTAATTACATGTGGTATAGCCCCAAATGCTAGTAATTACATGTGGTATAGCCCTAAGTGCTAGTAATTACATGTGGTATAGCCCTAATCGCCTATAATAGAAGCGATTAGCCTTCCTAAATGCTAGTTGACCAACCTAAATGCTAGTTGCTTTTCCTAATCGCGTGTACTGCTGCTGTAAGTGTAAATTAGCATTCCGAGACCCGATTTGACCTGTAGGAACATGCTAGGAACCCCGTAACATATCTAATAACTTGGTAACATATGTTTGGATGTAATTATGTGATACGTGAGCTATGTGCTATAACTTGTTGTGCGTTAACGTATGTTAAGTGTGATTGCATGATTGTATGTTTGAGAGCGTAAACATAACACGGGGAGTCTTGGGTCACCAATGGGATGTCGAGTCTTGTACTTTGGGTCAGTTAAACAGTCACGGTGTTTTCAAACGAACTTGGTTATGGTCTGGACATATAGGGACTAACTAACCTGCGGGTTATTAGTCTAAGTACTTGTAACTGTCATATGTTAGGTCGCCGCTTTACGGGACTAGCATAGCTGCTGAGTTATTCGTATTACGAAGTAACGCAACTTAAGGTGAGTTTACGGCCCCTCTTTTAAACTGGTTTCACATTTTCGGGGGAGAAAACATGTGTTAAAACGATTATTTGGTAACTACTGTCATACTATGGGTTTCTATTGTGTACTACACGATCTTTGGAAGTCCCGGGGGGAACCATGAATGTGCGGGTTTGCACAACGGGGAAATGTGAATAGCGCTATTGGGAGTGACCAACCCCGCTCGTCGACTTGGAGGGTCGGCGGGTGCATATTGTCTCAAACAGGAACAACAGGAACAACAGGTTTACTACATCGGGCACATATTTGGTTTACGAGTTAGTAATGGTTTTCCAATCGTGGTAGTAACAAAACATACGCCTAGCTAGCGTACACTGGTTTTCGATTTGTTATAGTATGGACAGGTTGACTGGGTACTTGGATTACAAAACCTGTAAACTCACCAGCATTTTTGTGCTGACGTAAACTTTTACATGTTTTCTCAGGTCGCTAAGGTAGCACAATGGAACTAGGGCGCACGCGTCTGCACGGCGTCTAGTTAGGATTGCATGGTTTTCAAACATTGAACATTTGGTTTACTTTTGGATTATGTTATGAATAAGCTTCCGCTGTGATTGGGGATTTTAAACATTGTTTTTGAAATTGCATTATGTTTATTTAGACTTGTTTATTGTGATCGTTGGTTTGGATCCTGGTTTGTCATACGCCTCGCGGTAAAACTCCGCAAGTGGATTTTGAGGGTGTGACACCAATGTTGTCATATGTCTGATGTCTCATAACATGATAACAAGCATGAACACTGCATTATTTTCTTTTAAATCCACCATTGGAGTTAAGGTACTACAAACTATGTAAGGATAACATATCATACGCATATTTGGTCTAGGTTACAACCCCGTGTATTACACGAGTTAAAAATATGTAATTTTATATACTAAGACCATATGTAATGAGCATTATGTGGGCATAATGAGCTTGATAACGCCCTTAACACCGTCCTCCTATGCATTATAGGAGCATTTTTAGTATAATGTCCAAAGAGAAGAAAAATAAGGAAAGCATTAAAAGAGATTAATTATTACACATTCTTTGAAAGAGCATTGTGATGCTAATATGGCGAAAAATGCCTCTTAGGGGCATTAACCATTACCCATGGTCTAAGTAGTAAAACAATTATATTTTTAAAAAGGCCATGTATTACACAAGCTGAATAAACCAGTGTCATGCACGGTTTGAATAGATATAATGTAATCAACTAATCGGTTAACCCAGCCAGTCGACAAGATATGTCTTTAAAAAATTAAAGTTTGATATATTATTTATTATTATAACATTTTACTTTTTTATCTATTATAGATTTGAAACATGTGTAATACACTGGGTTGGATTAGATCAATACAATATTAAATAGTTACTAATACATAAAAAAAATATAACATTCATAAAAAGAATATTATTAAATAATTAAGAGAGAAGTGTAAAATAATGATTTTGTATTTTATTTAAGGTCATACGTAAGATCACTATCCTAGTCATCATCACTATCCTCCACGTCATCGCCACACCACTTGACCATCCATCACTCACTGCCCACTATGATATGGTCATTATCCTCCTTCCCTTTTTAACATTTTTTTAACTACATTAATTTTAATTTATTTTTCTAAAACAACAAATAAATGTATTTTTTATTATTAAAAGACATTTCATTAATTTGAAAATAAAAGTACATAAATAATATAAAACGGAAAATTACATAATTTTAATACGCAACTTAACATAAAAAACTAAAGACCACATTTTTTAGCAATTTTTCCTTCATTTTTGCCAACAGTTCCTCGATCAGGTAGTGATTCGATGTTGGTTGTTATTAGCTTGAAGTCTTCATTATCGGTATCTTCTTGTTGCAACTGAACTCTGCAACATGGAAGGGCCATCTTTGGGGCTTCATCTCAATATCAAGAAAACTAAGGTCTTTTGGCCAATGTGTGACAGGTTGAAAGTTCAGGAAGGACTTTTCCCAAGAGGGATTGGTAGACCAGAGAGAGGGGTTAAGCTCCTTGGTGGGGCTGTTAGCCGAGATCCTAACTTTATTAGGGAGTTGGGAGGATGGTGGGCCTCGGGTGCGTTTGACCTTACGAAACTCTTGTCATGCCTTAGGGATCCCCAAAGTGAACTCTTTCTGCTCGGGTCATGCATGGGGTTCACTAAGTTACTTTTTGGGTTGCGGACTTGTCAATCTTATTTGATGATGGATGTGGCATCTCATTTCGATGATGGCCTCCGGGAGGCTATTGAAGATATAGTTGTGTGTGGCGGCCCCTTCTTTGATGACCTACAGTGGCGATTGGCATCCATGCCGATGCGCCTAGGTGGTTTGGGCCTCCTTTTCAGCCCGAGATGTTGGTTATCATGCCTTTGTGGCGTCTAAAGCTCAGTCCTGGAAACTATAAGATCATATCATTCGGAACAGTTGGGTCGTCGGGCTAGACTTGGACTATCAGTAAGCACTCGAGCTGTGACATCCGTCATTTTTTTTTGTATAATAATATTAATAATAATAATATTCCTAGTAATAATAAAATTTAACACTCATTTGAAAACCCAACACATAACCCAACCCATTAATCCTCCTTTCTTTCCTAAACCTTTTTGAGCCCAACCAAACTGGCCCACTGCACAGGCCCAGTAGAACCAACCCAAGCCCAGCTTGCCCCTCCTTCCCTTCCTTGTACCTGTTTTTAAAAAAAAAAAACACAAAACAGCTCCTGCCGGGACTCGAACCCGGGCAGAAGCTGTACTACCACACACCCCACGCACACTACCATCTGGGCCACAACATCATCTTGGTTTAATCCCCACTCATAAAATATATATACACACACAAGCAAGCTGATTCCTTCCTTCTTCTCTGCTTGTTGCGCGAACAGTATCCACACACCAACCAATTTTTCTTCAACTCCACCCTTGACCCTTTTAAATGAGATATTATATTTGGAAAACATTAATAATTAGTGGGACATAGTTGACCAGCAGTAACCCACGCAATCACTAATCACAATTTCAGCTCTAATGAGCTTGATTTACGCAACATTGACCATTCTTGGTCAAACCATCAAAATCTTCCAAAACGAGCATGGCACTATAAATTGAACGTTCCTAGAGAGCCTAAGAGTACAAATGAACAAACCCTCACACTCAATTTCTGTTTTAATTCGCCTTTCGAAGCATACTAGCTCGGGTTGACTTTTCTGTTGACCAAACAAATTCGCACGATTCGTTATTGTAAGTAATATTTTTGTTATGGGTTTTGCTTATCGGCCATAGACGAGCATTAACCCCAACTTTACAGGGGTTAATAATCGTCGAATCATTGTATTAAGAAAACTAGGGTTCTTAGTCATTTGAATTGGGGAAGATGATTGTTTTATGGCGTTATATAAATAAAACGCGAATTCAAATTAATCAACAAACAAAGACCCAGACCAGCTGGTCTGGGCATGCTGTTGCTATTACACAGGTCACTGGTTCGATTCCCAGCAGGATCAACCATTATTTTTTTTTTCCTTACATCATTTAAGCTTATATATTTCCTTTGTATTTTTTTTAAATTCATTTTAAAATACTAAAACTTCCTTATAAATTCTACAAAAATTACTATATGTTATTGTGATTGAAAAGTTCATCATCCAATTTTTAGTTTTTCAAAAATTATTTATTTATTATATATAATAAATATTACAAGTTTATTCATTTATAATCGTAAAATTTAATTAAAATATCTAAACGATTTTACAAACTTCCACAAAAATTATCCTAGACTTGTATAACAATATAAATTTCAGAAATAATTTTTATTTCTGAAAAACCGTTTGTTTAATATTTTTAATCAATTTTTGTTAGTTTTAATCATAAATAATTCATAATAAATTCATTTTTCAATATTTTTGTACTAAAATTTTACATAAATTATTTCTATCCATTTGGAACAGAAATACAATTTTTAATTCAGAAATTCTTTGACTTTAATATTTTTAGATATTAAAGTCATATTTTGACAATTTGAAATAATTAGATTAAATATTCTATTTTCAAGAAAATAATTTTATAAAAATTATTTTCATACTCAAGACCTTATATTGTGACTATATTCAACTCAAAATTTTACGAAGAGACTTTTATTTATTTATTTATTAAATTTCTTATATTTAATAAACAATTTGTTTATTAATCAAATAAACGTTTATCCCCAATTCGAAGCCCTAGAAAATACTTATGGTGCTCTTTACATACAGACATAACTTTGTGTTATGGTGCTCTTTACATACAGACATAACTTTGTGTTATGGTGCTCTTTACATACAGACATAACTTATGTTATGGTGCTCTTTACATACAGACATAACTTATGTTATGGTGCTCTTTACATACAGACATAACTTGGTGTTATGGTGCTCATTATCAAATTCATTGTACAACTTTACATGTGATCTTTGTCTTGTTTGGTTACTTGCGTGTTTACATAATGCCTTGGTGATGCTAGACACATGAATTGTACTACTTTTCAAAACTTATACTATACGTACAAAACTAAGTAGTACTCACCAACATCATATGTTGACAAAATTATTTTCGTGCATGTTTCAGGATAAGCTGCTTGACGCTTCACATAGGACCTTGGACTTAATTTAAATTAATCAATTATCTTTATTTTGTTGTATTGTATTGAATTTCACATGTTGTAAAACAATATTCAATAATCAAATATTTACATTTTAGTACCATGAGCTTTTGAACAATCGTCACTACGTGGCACCTCGATGATTCCGCCATCGGTTGGGGTGTTACAGATTGGTATCAGAGCCATGGTTATAGGGAACTAGGTTATTAGATAAAAAGGCCTAGACTATAACCGAACTTCAACTTTCATGCATTATATTTCCTAAACTACCCTACCCCTCATTTCCCTCTACTTTCCTTCTTCCATCTTTCCCTTCTTCTCTCTCTCCATTCTTCTCATCTTTCATCATGGTGCGTAGAGATGGTGTCCTACAGGGAGTGGAAAGTTTACATCATCATAGAACGGGAGCAGTACCTTTTATGAAGACACTCTTAGACATAATATCTACTCTTATTTTACTCCTTCGAAGTTGTTGAACTTTAATGAGTGTGATAAGGACACGTGCAATCTGGAAGGGTGGACGCCTGTACACTGGGTTTTCTGGCATAGGCAAGCATAGCGCATAAATCCATTTACGGACCTGTTATGCTTACCTGGGGATTCCTGGAGTGAGTGTCCACTTATAGGCTAAAGCATGTCTTCTTTGATCACCATTGGGTTCAATTCCTTTGAAAAGTCAACGTTCTTGTTGAGCTTTACAGCTAGACAAGGGCACTCCAAGCATTTTGTACAAGTTTTTCCAATAATACCCTCTCGTTTCATATACAATACTTTGCATATCATGATTGCTTACAAGATCATATCTTCATAATCATCTGTATGATTATACACTTACATCTTCTAATCTCATGATTATTAATTGACTACCTCATAGATGTCTGCTCGCCGCATGCTCCGTGATGTCCGTCGACGCCCTGTTCATGCTTCTGGACAACGTTCTGACCGTCGCCTCGCATCTTTAGTCACTGAGCAAATTGCTGCAGTAATCCCAAACCTTGTCAGTGAGATAACCCAGAATAGTAACAACACAGGGAGTACGACTCAATTTCGGTGCACTTTCAAACACTTTAACTCCTGCAACCCCACAAAATTCACTGGTGAGGAGGGTGCTACTGGCCTCCTCCAATGGTTTGAAAGCATGGAGAGTACTTTTGTGAACAGTGAATGTCCTGATGAACTCCGCGTTCGCTATGCTACTAGTGTCCTTCAAAAGGGGGTGCTAACCTGGTGGAATGGTGAAAAGCGCAATCGAGGAGCTGATGTTGCTTTATCATTATCTTGGGCAGATGTTAAGGAACTCATGATCGCCAAATTCTGCCCTAGGAACGAAATCAGGAAACTGGAGGAAGAGTTCCATGGACTGAAACAAGACAGTGGTGAGAATCTTGCGTATAATACTCGATATCACGAACTTAGCATACTGGTTCCACACATGGTCACCCCAGTTTCTCGATCAATCGAAAAATATATCAAGGGATTACCTGACCTGATTCAAGACGTTGTCACTGGAGGCACGCGGTTCATTGCAAAGAGCTTATCGGTTTCAAATACCGGCATGACTGGGTGAGGGATGTTTTGTGGGACATCTTGAGAAGAGCTGGGATTTCTGCCAAGAAGGAAGCCCTTGTGAATTTTCTAACGTACAATGTGGAAGGGAGATCCACTATGCGTCCAACAGATCTGCTCGTCTTTGGTTGGGCCAGAGGAAACATGTTTGTGTGGACCTCATGGGGGGTATATCCTTTGGTTGGTTTAAGGGAAAACAGTTTTGTAGCTGGACAAACATCGAGAAAGGCGGAATTGAAGAAATTGGATAAGCACGCTAAAGCTTGTGCAGAGAACCAACATGTCTTTGTCCCCTTGGCCTTTGACACCTCTGGCTCCTTGGCACCAGAAGCTATCCGTTTCTTGACCAGGGTCCAAAGAGTTATCCACAACAATAATTCATCTCTAGCGGGCAAGGGTTTGTATTTGGTAGACTAGGGTTTGCAATTCAGAAGGGGGTGGCGGTGCAACTTGTTGCTCATCTACCTTCTATTTTGATGTAACTTGGCAAATTTTAGAAATGAAAATCCATAAACTTTTAATTGATGATTTTTTTTTTGTAGAGGAATAATGCAATTTGAGGTTTTAGATTTTAGACACTAAACATTTTATTGTTGTTTCTCTTTCTTTATCTTTAATTTTTTTCTTCATTACCCTTTTTTTTCTCTTTGTTCTCCTTTTAATATTTTATTTTTCTTCATTAATAATATTAGTATTAAAAAAAATTTGAACAATCAAACGGGATTTTATTCAACTTTTAGAACTCGCCACAAAATCGCCTAGGAGCACCTAGCCAGAGGCTACCCGGGGGCCAACATATTACATCCGAAATACCCACAAACATACACTTTAATTATTCTTGTTACATGAATACTTTGAGTCGTCTCTCTAATTTTCTTAACGTTTTGATACTATTTCATATACTAAAACGACACCCTATATTTTTATCTACTTTATATCTTTTTAGGCACATCAAGTTTTTTTTTTTCTCTTTTGGATGCTACATCGAGTACTAGTAATGTAACGGAACGAACTAAACCGATACCGACCAAATTCCCATGCGTATCGCGGAATATCCTGCTAGTAAAATTTCTCATCATTTAAGTGTGTTATTAGTTGTAGGGAAGAGATATTGTACAAAGTCTCTTAACATAATTAACATAAGAAGCATAAGAAGCAATCTGGACCATTAGATTTCAAACTGATCAGATCATATAACCATAGGCGTTTAATCAAACTAGGGGTAAATTAGTCATTAGAAAAATTAAACGCGTTTTAAAAAATACGAATTAAAACCACCAATTCAAACACCACGACGGTTATTACTAAAATTCATAAACAAAATCATCAAACCATCATTTAATTAGGGTTTATTACACCTCCAAATCAAACAAAAAACACGCACAAACAAATCAAACACCCAGAGTGACGAAGAACAACAAAAAACATAGCATAATGTGTTCAAAACGACAATCAGGTGCGTTTTATGATTAGATTATCACTTTTTCCTGTCATTTTTATTCTCGTTTTGATAATTATTTTTTTTAAAATGGAATCAGACAAGGAAGTCGAAAGAAGAAGAGAAGCTAAACATATCAAACCAAAGTCAAAACAGAGTAAAGGTATAGTTGATTCAACAAACAAAATAGCACTTAATTTTTGATGAGACACACCTAGGTTATTTAAATGTTTATATTACTTGCTTAATTACATTCAATTTTTATATTACATTTCAACTTTACAGTCTGTATGTTATGTGTGAGTGCGTATGTATTCTTTGTTTGAGTGCGTTTGTATATTTAGTTTTATTTAGGTTTGATAAGTGAGTCTGTATGTTTATTATGAGTGAGTCTGTATTTTTACATATAAGTGCGTCTCAAAAATGATATGAATGCATTTGTATGTTTAGTATGAGTTCATCTTTATGTTTAGTTTTATTTTATGATTGGTGAGTGCATCTGTGTGTTTAGTATGAGTGCGTCTGTATATTTAGTGAGTGCGTCTGTATGTTTATTTAGGTTTGATTAGTGCGTCTGTATTATTTTATTAGTGTGTCTTAAAATGTTGTGTTAGAATTAATTGGTGCGTCTGTATTATTTTATTAGTGCGTTTAAATCACTAATATGTTAGTTGTTTATGTAGAGCCAATTGTACCATCAGATGATGATGATTTCGAATATCAACCACTGAAAAAATTAATTAAAATTAAAGAAAGGGTTGTCAAAGTAAACAAAGAAGCTGCTAATAATTTGGAAGTTGATATTGAAAAGATGAGACAGCAGTTGAAGAAACAAAAACAAGTTGTTGAATCTTCATCAGAATCATCTGATGAAGATTTTCAGAGGCCACTATTAAAAAGGTGAAAATAGATGCACCTAAGAAGAAGGTGAAGAAAATACAGGAAATGAAGTTTGTGCAATACATAGGAAAAAAGTTAAAAATAAGATGCTCTCCTGCTGAGTTTATTGAAAGCATCCAGGACTACACGGATGAACAAAAAGAAGAAGTTAGAAAGATGGGGTTTGGATCTGTGTTGGACATTAAAATTGAACACATATCAACAAGCTTGGGTTACCGGTTGTTAGTCAACTATGACGAGGGAAGGAATGAACTAAATGCAGGAAATTGGAAAATCAAGATCACACCTTCATTGGTGCATGAAACTTTTGGGATACTAGTGTTATGGAACACATTTTTCGGGGAGATCACAAAGTCAACCACAATAAATCAAAGCTTTCTGTATGGCGTGGATGATGAATATGAAATTCCAAATTTGGATTGGTGCTCTTACCTGATCAAATGTCTGAGAAGAACAAAGGCAGGATGGAAAGAAGACCAGTATAATGGTCCAAGTGTAATGCTGAGTGTAAGACTTCAAACGCACTAACATTATCTATTAAACGCACTTGATTTTTTTTGATTGACGGTTTTGGACGCACTTACCTTTTATTTAAACGCATTTATGTTTACTAACACAATTAAACTATTTTGAAATAAGCAGGTTATCTACACACATGAATACAACAAGAGACATCCTTCTGACATACAAACCAACATACCGGCAATTACTTACATCACAAGTAGTTCACTTGCAGAGATGGAAAATCATCTTTATAACAACGGGCCGTTGACTAACATTGAAGATGATGATGGAGATGATCAGGGTGATGCTGATAAGGGTGAGGAAGAAGAGAATGAGGAGGATGACGAAGAAGAGGATGACGATAATGCGGATACTGAAGAAAATGAAAATCTGGTTAGTAATATCCTGGAAACCTTGATTGAAATGCAAGGTGAAAAGGATGGTGATAAAACAACAGCAGCTTTGGATAGTGATGATTACAATCTGAATATGGGACCGAGTCCACCGAGACGAGTCCAAGTTGATGATGCTGATGACACTGAAGATTGGAGAAATTATGAAATGAGTACACAAACTCAACAAATGTTTTAATACTGCAACACTCAACCAGATCTGAGTTATAGACAGGGCATTAGAAGAGAAGAATATGAGTCAGCAATGAAAGCCAAGAAGGTATATATTTAAACGCACTAATGTTACTTTATAGACGTGCTCGTGTATTTATGCTCAGTATATTTGTAAAAACTGAACAACACTTCAGACGCACTAATGTTAATTTATGGACGCACTCATGTAATTCTGTTTAGTATATTTGTAAAAAACTAAACAACAGTTTATGGACGCACTAATGATTTTTCAGACGCACTAATGTTTTTTCAGACGCACTAATATATATTTTTGGACGCACTAATATTTTCGACAGGTTTGGATAAAAACCATGGAGAGAAACATAAAAAAAATATGAAACGATTCAAAAGGAGATGGAAGAAATGGTTACAGAGGCACGAAACAAGTACTTGTGGGTACCAGAATTGATGAAGTTGTGCGACAAGTGGGACAAATTGAACAACAAAGCTAAAGACGTTGAAGCTGAGAATGTTGAGGCAGTAAATATAATGGAGCCTGAAGCTGAGTTGGAAAATGATGATGAAGATGTCAAAGGCAATGTTGAAGCAACAAACCAAAATGTTGATGTGAATCAGGATGGGACTGACTTGGTAATGGATGATCAGGCTGGTGCTGCAAACGTGGAAAATGTAACTAAAGAAGATGAAATAACTGATACAGCTATTGGCGTGCTAGAAACAGTTGAACCAGGGGTGTATAGGGTAAGAGATGTGAATGAGGAAGTGAACAAAGAAGCTGATAGAGATTTGGAGACAGAGAAAACAGAAAAACTGCATGATGTTGCTGTGTCATTAGAATCACATGAGATAACAGACGCAACATTTATTCAACTTCAAACAATAGAACCAACTGTGCATGCAGATGCGAATGAACAAGCAACACCCAAAGAGAAGCATGCTGAGAAAGAAAAAACAACAGAAAAGGAAGCACAAAAGAAAGATAAAGGGAAAGCAATTGCTGGTTATGAAAAGCCAGCTAGGGACAAAAACCCTTCATGGGCATTGAGATCACCATACACAGGGAAACAAGTGTGCACTGTTGAGAAATTAACAGAAGATGAAGTTAGGATAACACAATACATGTTTGCACCAATTAGAGAGAAAAACATAAGTGTGTTTTTTCATTTTGTTTATAAATTATTATTCATTGATTACTGATTTCTTTTAAAAATATTTAGATTTCATAAAATCTGTTATGCGGATCAAGGTGGAAATGAGATCATGAAAGTGATCTTTGAAAGTTTACATCCTGGGCTATTGCTGTGCACAAATGCTAGAGATGTATGGACATATATCCTCAACTATGAAGAAAAGGAGAATATAAAGAAAAAGAAGGAAGGGTTTATACGAAGACTATTTCTCTGTTCCAACATGATGGTATGAAAAAACTTTGAACTTAGACGCACCATATTAACATTCAGACGCACTATTTTTTGAAAAAAATGTAAAAAAATTCAAACGCACTAATATATATATATATATATATATATATGGACACACTCATCATATGTTTATTAATATTTGAAAAATTCAAACGCACTAATGTATACGTTTGGACGCACTTGTTGGTTTTTACTGTTTTTTTTTTTCAGCCTACAGACTTCTATAAAGAAGAAGTTCAATGGGAACAAAGAGAAAAGGTTTACCTTAGCAATTTGCAGGATATCTTCAGGAAGATCGAGGCAAAATCTTTATACGAATTCGACATGATTCTGCAGCCGGTGTGGATGGACATGCATTTCTATGTCCTAGCTTTTGATGTGAGGAATGGGACATCAGAGTTGCTTGACAACTCTAAAGAGGGGGATGACCAAGCAAGAAGATATAAAGGCGTTCCCGGAATATTGGTATGTTTCTATTTATGATAATAGAAAATTATATAGCTGGAAAAAATTATGATAATAACCTAATGGCTTTGTTAAAAAATGTTTGTAGAGACACACTTCGTACCGGTTGTTGAAGAAAACATGTCCTACAACACCGGCAATTGAGAAACTTGTAACAGATAAGATTATAACAAGAGAAATGAAATGGAGGACTGCTAAAAACATAGTAGACTGTGGCATATTCGCTATGCGACACCTCGAAACCTTCAAAGGGTATGCATTTTGGAACTGTGGATTTTCCAGTGAATCGGATTTTCAACAAACACAGTTGGATGCATTGCGGTTCAAGTACGTGGCAAAGATTATACTCTCACCTCACAACATGCTCAGGGATGAAATAATTGAAGAGGCAAGGAAGTTTGCAAAAAGGCCAGAAAAAGCAAGGAAAAAGATGTTACAAAATGCCATGGCAAAATTAGAGAGAAGGGTGGCTGCCATATAAATATTGTTTTGAATGCTTTTTTTAAACATCTTAGTTACTGATTTTGATTTTAAATATGTTATTTTGGACGCACTAATCTATAAATGATTTTGGATTTGTAGTTAACATTGATTTAATATGAAGTTATGTTTGGACACACTAATTTGCAAGTTAGTTTGAAATTGGACGCACTTTAAAAAAAAAGATTACTGTGATTTTAATCAAACGCACTTGATCATTTGTTTTATTAAATCAAACGCACTTAACTACAAACACACATCATAAAACAGGTAATATAACAACTACAAAAACAAATTACATAATCAGTTCATCATGATCTTGAGATTACAATGACTTTAAGAACTGAATTTTAAATTGAATAGAACACCTCAAAAGAGCTATGCATTTTGTTAGTTGTTCAACAAGATTAAGATCGACTTTCTTTGCATCAATCATGAACATAACCGCAAGTTCATGAAGACTCGAATCGGGCATACGAATAAGAAGCTTGGAAATTTCATCTCTCTTACTCATGCCATCATTTATCCTGTTTAGGTTATCCGCTAGACGACCCTCGATAGCATAATCTTTGGCAATTTGCTCTCGCATCCTTTTGATCATTTCAGATTTTCATGATGAAGATGAAGAAGCCATTACTGGAAAAAAATCTGTGATTGAATTATGTGTTGAGAATTCAGTATACATACATCAAAAAATATATAAACAAAACAATAATAACAAGGTGACAAAATAATCATTCACGAGAATTACTGTTTTTTTGTTTGCTTCCAATAATTGATATGTAAAAGCACATGCATAATAATTCAAACACATATGTATAGACGCACTAAACAAAAACTCTAGACGCACTAATTAAAACCATAGAAAACAAAACCATCCAAAACAGACGCATCTTATACAATTTTACAAAAATTCAAACGCACTCTATTATCATCATCTTCAACATCTGTTAAACCTAATGTTTACTGTGTTTACTTCTACATATAAAAACACTGCCAACTTAATTATGAAAAAAAAAAGCATACACAGCTTGAATGACTTTGGAATTTCAAACAATCTAACCTTCAAGAAAAAAAATGATAATCAGAAAAATCAAACACTGGTTCGATAAAAAAAACAGAGCATCGTTTGAAAAATCGAAAATTAAAATTGTGTTTGATTGAATCCTTAACTGATTAGATGTTCGTTCGAAGGATGAATTGAAACTGAAACGTGATTTCAATAGTATTAATTGAAACGTTGATTGGAACGTGATTGAATGAACGCAGATGGCTAATTTACCCTTTTAATAAACCGGGATTAGGTTAATTAAACTTAACCATAGTTGACAGGCGGCAAGATTTAGTTGCTTCTTACGCTTCTTATGTTTATATTCTTTGTATCGTATACTTTCTCATTAGTTGTAATGAGAAAGTATACGATATAAAGTGTGTTAACGTGAGAAGCAATAAGAAGCCACCAGAGGATGACAAGTGTCCTATTAACCAAACCCCAATTAACCTAACCAAACTATAATTAATCTTAACATCAGATTAACCCAAAGGCATTCCAGACTTTTTTCACACGTAACTGATTACGTGAATTACGGTAGTTATTTTTGTAAACGATATTTTCAAATCAGAATTTAAATTCTTAAAACACAGACGATCTTTCACACACACACACACATTACGTTTCAATCCAATTACGATTCAAACTTAATTTGATTATCACGATTGCAGTTTAATCGATCAATTCATCATGTTCGGTACGTGTATTCGTAGTTAATTAATCCATTGTTCAATAGTTTTTTGTTTAATTTTTGTTTTTGGTTATCAGATTTAAACTTATCTGTTGAAGAGCAGAGAGTTGCTGCTGAGAATTCGAATCAAGTGCCTGATTATAATGCTTTTCATGGTATGATCATCATCCTCTGTTTTTTAGTCAAAAAACAGAGACATGTATTTTGATAATTTTGTTTAACATGATGTTTTTATGTGTTTTCAAACTTGATTGAAAACACTAACCAGGATGTTGATATTCATAGTTTGAACCTCATCAATGAATTCAGAGTTCAAGGTATTTTTTTAGTTTTAACCTGTTACTTTATATGAATGCGTCTGATGTTATATATGAGTGCGTCTGTTTTTAAAATGTAGTTGATTATTGCTGGTACTGATAATATATGAGTGCGTCTATTTTTATTATAGAGTGCGTCTGGATTTTGCAAACTTTTATTTTACTAAGTGCGTTTGAATAGTCAATAAGTGTGTTTGTTTGTTGTTTTTGAAAGGTGTTGCAACTGATGTTCCTGTTGATGACCAAGCTAGTAACACATACATCCCTAATGTACCTGATTCTCTCAAACCTGCAAAGGACATGGAGTTTCATAGTATTGACCATGCACAAGAGTTTTATGCAAAATATGCAAAGGCTGGTGGTTTTTCTATTCGGAAGGGCACGTCAGATGTGCGAAAAGGTCTTCTAAGACTTAGGTACTTTGTATGCTATAAGGAGGGTTTTAAGCCAGTCAAGGTAGGTGAAGAGAGTTCTAACAAAGATGTTAAGTCAAGGAAAAGGCCTTCTATCCGGACCGGATGTCCTGCATATATTAGGCTAACCTCTGAGGATGGAAAAAAATTCAAGGTTTATGGCTTTAATGAAGGTCATAATCATTCTTTTGTTCATGAGAGTGACATTCATTTTCTAGCAGCAAATAGGAAGTTGACACATACTCAAGAAGAGATGATATGTGAGCTGTCTTCATTGAACATGGGTCCTGTCAAAGCTTTTAACATCATGAAGACTAAGTATGGAGGTTTTGAGCATGTTGGTGCAACTGCAACTGATTGTAAGAACTTTAAAGGTGGATTAAACACCTTTATTGGTGAGTATGATGCAGATATGATTGTGTCTAGGCTTAGGGATAAGAAGAAGTTCCTGTCAGATTTTTCATTCGAGTATTCTGTGGATCAAAAGAATGCATTAACTGGTTTATTTTGGGCTGATGCTTTATGCAAGAGGAATTATAGCTTTTGAAATTCAACTTTTACATGTTTATAGCTTTTTTCTGGCATTTTTTTTAATTTTTTAATTTTTTTACCATTTACCGGAATTGATAACCATTGTCGGAATGTCACACTTGGTGCAGGATTGTTGTCATCTGAGACAACTGAATCATACACATGGCTGTTACAATCGTTTTCCAAATGTTTTAGGAAGCACCCCAAAGTGGTTGTAACTGATCAAGATGGTGCTATGAAAAATACAATATAGTTGGTTTTTCAAAATAGCAGACATAGATTGTGTATGTGGCATATCATGAAGAAGGTTTCTGATAAGGTCAACATGAATTTTTTATTTAATTAAAGAGTGCGTCTGTTTAATACATTAGTGCGTTTAAATACTCTATTGTTTGTGTATAATTCAGTGAATGCGTCCAAACTTACCTGTTAGTGCGTTTAATAGCTTTTCACACATGTTAATGTTAGTGCTTCTAAATTTTTTACAAAGTGCGTTTGTTTTCAATATTATTTTTTATAGGTTGGCAGTGCATTATGCAGTGATGATGAGTTTAAAAGGAGAATTTGTGCAATTGTATGGACAGACTCCATTAGTCCGGAGACATTTGATTTTGAGTGGGGTGTACTTATTGTCGACTACAAGCTAAATGATAACTATTGGTTGACGGATATGTTTAATATGAGGTCAATGTGGATTCCTGCCTTTTGCCGAGATGAACCAATGTCTGGGCTAATGAGGACAACATCAAGATCCGAGAGTGAGAATCCTTTTTTTGCCAAGTGGAAAATTCTCAGTTGACTCTTGTTGAGTTTTTCAACCACTTTGAAACATCCCTCGAAGGTCAGAGATTCAATCACAGGAAGAATGACCATGATTCTAGACATACCATTCCTGATCTTTGGACTACGAACCCTATCGAGGAAGAGGCTGCTAAAATATTTACACGGACTATCTTCTTTGATATTCAAGAAGAAATATATGCCACTTATGAAGGATTAATAAGTGTTCATATGCAAAGGGCTGATGAAGAAGGTTTTTTTAAAGATTTTTGTTGATTCCACAAGCATATGGTCAAGGCTTTGTTGAGGTAATTTTTTTTTGTTTTTATTAGTGCGTTTAAATAAGTTATGAGTGCGTCCAAAAGTCTTCAATATAAATTTTGGTTTTTTAAATATTTAATGCGTCTGAACTTACTTATGAGTGCGTCCAAACTAACCAGTATAATTTTTTACCTTTTTTACAGGTTCTGTTAAAAAAGTAAGTTATTGATGGTGTTGAGGATGTGACTACATTATGCTCATGTAGGAGGTTCGAGCAGTAAGGGTTGCTGTGTAGGCATATTTTTTTATATATTAAGGTTGATGAAAGTTTATAGATTCCCGAAAAGATACATTATGAGGAGGTGGATAAAAGATGTTGTTCCAAATGAAATCAAGTGTTCATTTGAAACAGGATAGTTTGGTGATGACAAGACGGAAGAAGCCAGACGTATTGCACGGGAGATAGTTTTGGGCGGTGAATATCTTGCAAACACACTAATTGCATATTTAACCGAGTTAACTTTGGTTAATGATAAAATCAAAGAGTTGGTTAAGAAGGTTGATGAGGGCAGGTTTAAGAGACCTAGTCATCAGAATAAGCATGATAGGTATGCTTCTCTTCTTGGTTATGAGAAACCATCAAATGTTGAACCCACCATTCGACTTCCGAATGGTATCAAGAACAAAGGTCGTGGCAAGCAGAAGCGCATAAAGTCCAACAAAGAAAAGCAGGTTAGTCGATCCGGCAAAAGGAAGAGGAAATGTGCAATATGCGGAGAGAGTGGCCATGATCGACGAAAATACGCGAAGGAAGGTGTTTCAACCGAGCCGCAAGGTGAACAAGATGATCATATTGTGGAAGAAGACATTGATGACAATGAAGACATTGATTTAGAAGTTTCTGACGATGATCAGGAGTTGTCTTAGAAAGTTGCAGTGGATATTGTAAACTTTAGACATGAGTGCGTCTGAATTTCTTACAAATGCGTCTGATTCATGGTTTTTTATTTTAGTTAATTTTTACTTTTAATATGAGTGCGTCTGTTTATAACATAAATGCGTCTAAATATAATCAAATCAGTGTTTTCCAAAATAGTTAACAAGTGCATATATTTTCATTAATTTTTTAAAGTCCATACATACGACACCACCACCATTACACCACTACTACAACCACCACCACTATTACCACCACCAACACTATTACCACCATCACTACCATCATTACTACCACTACCACCATTTAAACCCAAAAAAAAAAAAAAAACAACCACTTAAACCAGAAAAAAAAACCCATAAACATATACAAACAACCACCACAAAAAAACCACCACCATCAGTTGCCACCCAAGATTGCATCCCTTGCTTTTTGTTTGGATTCCATGTTCTTCAGGATGCATGCTTGTGTGTTGCTAAGTGATTCATAAATGAGGTTGTCAAAAGCAGCCTGAGTATGTAGATGATCAATAGCTGCATGTGTGAATGGTGTCTTCTCCTCCTTCAACAGCTTCTCTATGAGATCCAGATTCTTCATATACTGCGTCTGAATCTCATTTTGTGCAGACATGATTACACAAGATGAGTTGAGGTCATCCTGCACCTCTGAAATGCAGTCAACCATTACAATTGTTTTGACCTGAAGGTTGTTTATTGCTTCAATGTGATTTTCAGCCATTTTTTTGTTGTGTTTTTAGTTGTATCAGTATCTTTAGATGATAGTGTTTATATAGACTAAAAATAGAAAGTTAATTAGGTGGTAGTTGAATATTGAATTTCAAGATTTATCTAAATTTATTACCAATCAAATCATAGTTAATACACAGTAAGATTTTTTTAGTTTTTAGCAATTAAATAAACAAAAAGAGTTTTACTGATTATTTTATACAATTAACTAGGTTATGTACCCGTGTGATACACGGGTTGAACAATTTAAATTATATATATTATATACAAAATAAAACATATAACTAAGAAAAATTAGATCACATGTTATATTTAAAATAAATAAAATTGTCTTTACAACTAAAAAATATTAAATATTTATCAGCCTTTAAATAATTTCATGTAAAAGACATTCATATTCACGTAAAACTATTTCCAAACTTTTCAACATATATCTTCCATATTGTGGTTGTTACCTTGTAGACTGCACGTACAAAAAAAATCAAAAGTAATAAGATAAATTTGTTTAGGCTAAGATCTGAAAAATGAAATGAATTTAAAAATATCTCCTGATTCGTTAAACCATCCCAATCGAGTATCGTTAATTTGGAATTTGACATCGAGTTTATTGCAAAGCAAAAATATTTCTAACCTTGAGTGTATAATCATTTTTCTAACATCAAGGTCCTTAAACACAATGTCATTTATTGGTTCAATATAATTGTAATTGTAAAAAAAAAAGATTTCGTGAATTAATAGCGTGAAAATGAAGCTAAAATGAATTACTAATTAAAACATTGTTACCACTTACTTAGATAGTGCATTTCTCTGTTGAAGTAACTTGAAACAACAAAGTCAATGGAAATTTCAAACAATGATAAATAACATATTTAGTTTTAACTTATCAAATATTTAATTAATGTGGATTGATTTGTTTTATTTTGTTTGTTCAGAACAGTATAAGAAATATAGTTTTAAACTTAGAGTGAAAGACCACGTATTAAAAATTTGGTTAATTAAAGTTCACGATTTAAATTTAAATTTAATAACATATAAATACGCTATCTTAAAAAAAATAAAAATTTTATAATAATATTTACTTATATTAGCTAATAAACATTTTCAAATCATGTCTAGTAATTTATTTCTAATTTTGTATTGAAATATAATCATATTAATTGATTTACAAAAAACATAGTGTGTGTGTGTGTGTGTATATATAAAACTGAATTTTGGTAATTAAATTAATATATATATAGTTGTAACTAATAAAAACTAAAAAAAATATGAATATTAAATAAAGAAACAAATTAAAATAAATGTATTATTTTAAATAAGAAAATGAGAGGCTTTATGAGGGAGTTCTTAGTATTTCATGTGTTGTCTTTTATCAGTATAGATAGCAATAGATTAATGTTGATTGGTTTACTTTATTTATTTGTTTAGAACAATACGAAAGTCTAACAAAAAAGCTTAACCAATTACATTGTGTATTAATTTGTTTATTTGACTTTTGAACTCTTTTAAACATCTAGAATTAGTATGTACTTGCTGAGCATATTTAACATCTAAAACAATGACCAAAATAATAAAAAAAACTTAATAATCATTTGTCAAACATCATAACAAACATAGTTTTAAACTTAGAATAAAATTTCAAAATTTTATAAATGGGTTTATTTAAGGTACATGATTTAAATTTAAAGTTAATAACATATAAATATGTTATTTAAAAAAATTAATGTATAAATAATTTATAATTCGGTTAGTTAATAGATCTTTTTAAAGTATGTCTAATAATTTATTTCTAATTTTGTATTAAAACATAATTATATTAAATGCGAAAACATAATATAAATATGTATAATAGAATTTTAGTATTTATATTAATAACAAAAATCCGTTTTAATGATTTCTGTTACAACTATGATTATTAATGTATTTATATTATGATTTTGAAAATCAATTAATATAATTATATTTGAATTTATTATATTAAATAGTAAAATTAGAGAATTCATGAGGGAGTGTCATGTGTCCCTCATGTGTTTTCTTTTATTAGGATAGGTAGATAAGATATGCAACTTGCATTTGTTAATCATTACTTCTACAGTTTTATAAAAGTTAACATAACCTGTTTTCATTTTGTTTTATTAGTGCGTCCAAAACATAATATTGAATGCGTCTGAATCACCAAGAGTGCATCTGTTTATGTAATTTTTACCCAGTATTTGATGACTTGTTTAGACGCACCTTATAATACATGAGTGCGTCTGTTTACGTATTCAAGTGTTCTTAATCTGAATCTTTTTGAAATCCATTTTTTTTATAATTGTAATTATATTTATTAAAATTGTTTGTTTTTTGTTATTATATGCGTTTGATTGTTTTTTTGAATACGATTAATGTGATTTCAAACGATCGAATGCAATGCTCTGTTTTTATTTTTTTTGCAAATCGGTAATTGTTTTTGATTCAAATCAATGTGTTTTGATTGTTTGATGATTCGGAACATTTAATCGATTTCAATTATTTGTTTAATTGTTGAAATATTTTGTTTTGATGTTACGTTTCGATCAATTGTTGAATCCCTAATCTTGCGATTTTCTGGAAATTAAAACACGTTTTTCCCTAAATTACCCCTGGTTAGCTTAGCTGAAGTATGATTAGGGTTGTTAATTACCATCTTGCCACCGCCTAAATCCAATAGCTCAGGATGCTTCTTACGCTTCTTACGTTAAGACGCTTTATACGTTATCTCTTCCCTGGTTGTAATATACCAAACCAAAGTCTAAAAACAACCATTATCCAAAAAAGTAGTGGTCATTTTGTAAAAAAGCTATAAAACGAGTTGCAGCTGCAGCACACACATAAACCTCTTAACGGCCAAATAGAACATTAAAACCCTAAACCCTAATTTCATCTCTGTCGCCATTCTATACCTCCATTTATTTGCTATATTTATTACTATTAATCCTTCGTTTCACGTCCGTCACCTGTCCGTCGCCTCATTCCGCCGCCAGTCCGCCACCTGTCACAGCCGGCAGTCGCCGCACTTACGTAATTTTTTATATATTAATTTTTATGTTTTTATATCTTATTTGTTAGTGTTAAACCCTAATTAATCTTACTTGTTATACTTATGATTCACTTGTAACTGCAGTCCATCGACTATGTTTTATCAATTTGTAGGCATATAATATTTTTGTGTTTTGATTTCTGTTTTTTTTTTAATTAAATTTTAGTTTAAACTTATGTAAATATATATGATGTTATAGATGAATATGATATGTTTGTTAGAATGTATATAAAGACTATTTGACTAGGTTAGAACTACAGATGCAAAGGATTAACTAAATGTTTGTAGTATTTATACTATGCATATAGACATTATGTAGTGTAGCTACTGTAATTCACTATTGTTATAATTTATAAACCTACTAAGAACTGCACTATTGTTTTGGTCATCATGTTGACATGCTCTATTAATCATTTACTTCTGTACAATCCGCGTTTATGCATTTACAAGGCGAAAAGGTTATGTGCTTCTTACTTAGTCAATTTTATATATGTTTTATCAATTTGTAGGCATATAATATTTTAG
This sequence comes from Ambrosia trifida, assembly GCA_028751855.1. Lineage (NCBI taxonomy): Eukaryota > Viridiplantae > Streptophyta > Magnoliopsida > Asterales > Asteraceae > Ambrosia > Ambrosia trifida. The sequence goes on along the minus strand of CM054122.1, from coordinate 224,522,291 downwards.
TGTTTTGATTTCTGTTTTTTAATTAAATTTTAGTTTAAACTTATGTAAATATATATGATGTTATACATGAATATGATATGTTTGTTAGTTTGCATATATAGGCTATTTGACTAGATTAGAACTACAGATGCAAAGGATTAACTAACTGTATGTAGTATTTATACTATGCATGTAGACATTATGTAGCTATTGTAATTCACTATTCTTATAAACTTACAGGCTTCATTAATCATATACTTCTGTAATATCTGTGTTTAACTGTTTATGCATCTACAAGGTAGAGTGGAATTATGTGCTGCTTAGTCAATTTTTTATATATGTGCAGGACATGGGTAAACCTTCTAATAAGCCTTCTAACACGAAATTGGAAGACAAGCTAAAGACATTTCAAAAACCATCTAAAAAGTCTTTTAAGCCGTCGCTTTCAAAAATAAATGACGTGTCTAAAGATTCTTTGCCGATTCAGATTGAAGATGATGTCCCTGACTTTCCCAGAGGTTCAAGACTTCAACTTTCTGTATAAAGTTGTTTTTTTTAATATGCCTGTACTTTAGTATTCATGTAAGGTTTTGAGTGTTGTAGGTGGACAGAGTTCACTAAGTAGGGCGGAAGTAGACAAAGTTCGGGCAGATGTCGACAAAGAGTTCGAAAAAAAGAGTATAGTTTTGAAGAAAACGAAGAAAGATAGAAAGAAAAACTTGACTCGGTCAACTGAGGATGAACTGGGTTCACTTTTTGCTGATGGGAATAGTGGGAAAGTACCTAGGTTTGCTAATAAGATAACTTTGAAGGTACGTGATTATTATTATTAATTTTTTTTTTGGGGAGGCGGGGGGGGGGGGGGGGGGGGGGGGGGTAAGTTTTGTTTTCATTATTATAGTTTAATGTGTGAATAAATAATTTTATATCACTTAACATGAAAGTCATAGTTACAATGTTACACGCTATTAATTGTTTGAAGGCCGTTTTTTGTTTGGTTATGTTGTCTGCTTTCCTTGTGATGAGTATGATACGGATGCTTGAATCTTTATCTATCTTATTACTTGAGAAGCCGCTATTTCGTTATGTTTTCTTCTCGCTGTTATTTTTAAAATTATTTTTAGCTGTTGATGTGTTATTTGACCATGCAACGTACATTTCGCTATGCCCTTTCGTTTGCATAAATCTTATGATTAAAGATTTAAAGTTATATGTTCTCTTTTGTTTTTTTCTGGATTTTTCTAGAATGTTACTCCTGGAATGAAGCTTTGGGGCGTAGTATCCGAAGTGAATGAGAAAGATCTTGTAGTTAGTCTTCCAGGAGGCCTTCGTGGTTTAGTTCGTGCTTCCGAAGCAATAGATCCTCTGTTACATGATGACATTAAAGGGGTAATATTCTTTAGAAGTTTTTGTATTCACTTTTACTTATTTCTGTCACACGAGTCGGATTTTTCGGAATATTATCTCTTTACGTTTTTCTGCATTTTGATATAACTTCTTTTTGTTCCAAGCAGGACACAGAAGGTGATGTTCTTTCTACTGTATATATGGTTGGTCAACTGGTTTCATGCATAGTACTCCATTTAGATGGTGACAAGAAAGAAAAAGGGAAGCACAGGATTTGGCTCTCTCTTCGTCTTGCCTTGTTGCATAGTAACTTCACTTTCGACAACCTTCAAGAAGGGATGGTGAGATATTTCACCAATTTTTAGGACTTAGATCATAACATTATTCATTAGTGAGATTTAGTGCATATTTGCTGCCAATTTAATAAATAGGTTATCTCTTACTTGTGTAATACGTTGGATCATAATTAATGAACTCATCATCATTATCATACTCAGTTAATCCCACCAATAGCAAAGCTAAGGTAGGGTTTGAGGAGGGTAAGATGTAGACAGCCTTACCTCTACCCATGGGAATAGAGAGGCTGCTTCCGGTGAGACCCTCGGCTCAATAGTGGTTTTGTATCAAGCCTTGGACATAAGGCACATAACACTTAGAAATCGGGACAAGCCCGATTGCCATTAGTGCATGTAACCCCTTGTCTTTTGGCTATCAACGCCACCACATGATGCATGATTAACCCATCCGTCGTTTTTAACGTTAATTTTCACGAAATTAGTAAAATAACGTTAAAATTAGTGCAACTTTACTTTTGCCTCCCGAGGGCCACACATATATACATTATATGCGCACAACCGGAAGTGGGGTTAATCAGAATTAATGAACTATGTTTCAAAAATGGGAGTTTATAACTTTATATGTTACTGCAGTTATATTGAGCCTTTTCTTATAGGCCAGCATACACTTATAGAACAACGGGCAACATGATGCTATCTTGATACATTATTTAAAGATTTTTAATCTTCTGATTTATTGACGTGCTTTGCAGGTAATTAGTGCGTACGTGAAAAGCATTGAAGACCATGGTTACATGCTTCATTTTGGAGTAACTTCTTTTTCTGGTTTTATGCAAAAAAGCAGCAAAGACGGTAAATGTTGCTTAAGAAATCTTTATTATATTTTTCACTTGAGTTTGTAATGTTATTTAGCTTACATTGATGGAATCAGTAGTTTATTTGCTATTACCTGTTGGGTCAATTTCTTTCTAGGTCTACGTCTTTCTCATCCTCGTTGATCATTGTTCTTGCTTTTGTGCTAAATAATACCTGCTCTTTTACACCTTAAATTATATTCTAAGTTTAGCGTTTTCTCGAGTCTAAATATACTATTGTTGGAATACCAAACTTTGCAAGTCTTTGTGTCTTTTACATATTCTTAACTCTTAAGCAACAGATAAAGCTCCCTTAGTGTTAAAATGATCTCACGGCTTGTGATTTAGGGTTTGGATTTAATGCCATTTTTCTAAGATGGATAGCGAGTTTTTTTATTTATGGCTATGTATATTTCTTTCAAGACATTTATCTTGATAATGAAACAAACAGGGAACAAGGATGCTAAGATGGTTGTTGGGAGACTCGTTCAAGGAGTTGTAAAGAGTATTGATAGAACTCGTAAAGTTGTCAATCTAAGTTCTGATTCTGAGGAGGTGGCCAAATCTGTGGTATATTTTTGTCATCTTTTTGTCTACTATTGTCATGTTAGTCTTCCATGTTAAATTGCCACAACTTATGTCATTTTTGTACATCCATACAGACAAAGGATCTTAAAGGCATTCCATTTAATTTGCTTGTTCCTGGTATGATGGTTAATGCAAGTGTGCGCTCAACCCTCGAAAACGGCATCATGCTTTCCTTCCTCACCTTCTTTACAGGAACTGTATGTTGGCTTTAACTTCTATCATTTGTTTGCTTTAATATTTGTTTAATCAGGCCTTGGAAATCCAATTTCTGTAGGTTGATATATTTCATTTGGGAAAAACTCTTCCCAGTTCAAAGTGGAAAGATGAGTATCCCCAAAACAAGAAGGTAAAAATGCGTACTTCTCTTTCAGTGACTCATAAATTTACTTGAGATACCAAAAACCTATCTTTCATTTAGGCAACAAAACTTCAGGCCTTTTGGGGTAACACTTTTTTTGTTGCATGCTTTCCCCAAAATGGGCACTTTGTTCTTTGAATCTGTGTGCCACCAAGTGGGTTGGTTTTACTTGATGCACTTTTGAACATCTTGTAAACTTTGTGCAATTTGTTCAAGTGATTTGAACCTGTCTATTCACTTGGCTTCTGTTTGCCATGTCTTAATCTGTGGTTTCTTTTTTGCACATGCTATTTAAGATGGAACCTTACTTCACAATTCACATAACATCATATTCATTTATCTCACATTGGACAATTTCAAATGGGTTTGAAATTTCTCATATATTATGTTTGTTGAATTCAGATAATTTTCTCGCACTCTATACGTTGTTTCAAGTTGGATCTATGTCATAGTTTTTTAGATTTATTATTGGAATGTTCAAAGTGCCTATTTTGTCGTGTTTGGCGTTAACTCTAGGGTACGACTGCACCTTTTTTAGAAAACATTTATTGAATTAATGAAGAAAGTCAGATTACTTGTATGGCATGCGATTATATATCCTATTTTTTGTGTTACCTCATTACCTGGACTAGTATTCGGTTCTTTGCTGCTCAAATTCAGTGTTAACAAGTTTGTAATGTATATGTTAATTTGTGACAAATTGATGTTTAATGACATAATATATAATGGTGTATTTTTCTAGGAATTTTGTTTATGAAAGATGTTTTTTTTTTTCCTTTTTGAAATAAGATTCTATTGGTTGGTAAGTACTGCCATCTCCAGGGTTTCTACTATACCTTTATAACGATAATGTTGCTCGTCTTGACGCATACTTCATACTTTTACCACACTGCCTTGTTTTTAAAACACAAATAATGAAAAAAACGCAAAATGATGGAAACCAGTATCCTATCACTTTTTGTTATGCCCAAGAGCAAGCTCAACTGCTCAAGCACTCTTGTAACATGTAACAGAATAAAAAGATGTTATCTTATTATAGCAGACTAGCAGTTGCAGCATATGTTGTATTAGATGGATTTATCCTGTCACCTGCAAAAACTATTCTGCTTTTGCCGTGTCAATGTCTTGACTGCCGTTTTTCTCCCAATGTCAGGTCAATGCTCGGATTCTATTTGTCGATCCATCAACTAGGGCTGTTGGTTTAACCCTGAATCCTCACCTTGTTCACAATAATGCTCCACCCTCGGTAAGTCTTGGTGGTTATATTGACTAAAAATCTCTGGTGAACATCTAGAAACTGCTATTTATAGGAATATTTAACTTATAATCTTGTCATGGGGTTTATGTCACTGCTAGTGTCTGAGATGTGAATTTTTTCATGTGTTAAGTCTGATGTGCCATTTATGCACTAATAGCTTATATAAAGTCTTAGCTACTATGCTTGTTATCTTTTAATGAGGTCCACGTTACCTGTATTCAGCTTGTTAAAATTGGAGATATATTTGATGATTCAAAAGTGGTTCGAGTTGATAGAGGATCTGGATTGCTTCTGGAAATTCCTTCTGCTCCAATTCCAACTCCAGCATATGTTAATGTAAGTTTCTTTGACAGAGTCAGCGGAAACAATTTATATTTTTTTTTTACCAAATAATGTATGTGGATTTTATATGTAGCTCATGATTTTTTAGGTGTCAGATTTATCTGACAAAGAGATCAAGAAATGGGAAAAAAGCTTCAAGGAAGGAAGCCTTGTTCGTGTGAGAGTTTCTGGTTACCGGCTTCTAGATGGTCTCGCCACTGGTGTTTTAAAGGTTTAGCTTTATTGTTCAAACTTTTTATCTTTTGTAATGTTAGATTTCGACAAAAGTGCTAGAAATAAGTGGGAACAGCTGCAGGTTTTGTTTTCATCTTTGACTTGAGAAAATATGACTTATTGACTTGGCTCTATACAGACCAGTGCATTTGAGGGCTCTGTTTTTACTCACTCTGATGTCAGACCTGGAATGGTGGTGAAAGCTAAAGTTATAATTGTTGATAGTTTTGGTGCAATTGTGCAATTTGCTAGTGGCGTGAAGGCACTCTGCCCTCTTCGTCATATGTCAGAATTTGAAATTGTAAAACCTCGTAAGAAGTTTCAGGTGATTCACAACAAACTTTATTGTGAATATCTTTGCAATATATTCTTTCGGTATCGAAATTAGTTCATCTCACCCTGTTTATTGGACTCACGTGGTGACGTGGTGCTTAGTTTGGCCAACTCTTATATTCGATATGTCTATACAGGTTGGTGCACAATTAGTCTTCCGTGTGCTTGGTTGCAAGTCTAAAAGGATTACTGTCACACACAAGAAAACACTTGTATGCTCCTCTCTCATAGTTACATACTTTATTTAGAATGTCATTTGATTTTCTTGAGTTTATATGTACTAAATGTGTTATGTGTTTCAATCTTCTTAGTTCTTGCATTTTAGTCAATGAAGGAATCTGTTTGATCTTGTCAGGTAAAATCAAAGCTTCCGGTTCTTAGTTCATATAACGATGCAACTGAAGGATTATCAACTCATGGATGGATAACTAAAGTTGAACCTCATGGTTGTTTTGTTCGATTTTACAATGGTGTGCAAGGATTTGCTCCAAGGTTAGATCCTAACACTTTACACTTTATATCCATATAAATCACATTGGTATAACCACATCTTCCTGGTTTACCCTGATGAATATTGTTTGCAAGATTTTTGCTGCTTGAGTTGGAATATAAATGTTTCTGGTTTTTGCAATGAGTTTTATAATTTAATTTTTGATAATTAAGTTTTTTTCTTTTTGATGAATCAGATCTGAACTTGGACTAGATCCAGGATCTGATGTGAGTTCAATGTATCACGTTGAGGAAGTAGTCAAGTGCAGGGTTACAAGTTCAGTTCCTGCTATAAAGAGGATCAACCTTAGCTTCTTAGCCACTCCTGCAAGGTTTTTTTTTTTACTTTTTGTTTTCTTTATTTTCCTATTTTAGTGTTCTTTCATTCAACTTTTTAGGAGTTCTAGGATGATATAAATATATCAACATTAGTATTCTTTGTTTGCAGAATATCTAAAGATGATGAAGTCAAACTTGGGAGTGTTGTATCAGGTACTGTTGAACGAGTAACTCCTAATGCTATAATAGTTGGTGTTGGTGTTAAGGGTTACAACACGGGAATGATAACTCCTGAACATCTGGCAGACAATCATGGTAAGCATTTAATCTGGCCAGTGATCCTCTTTTAGCTGCTTTGTAAATGAACTCTGTGCTTTAAGCAACATTGAACATTTTATCATTCAACTTTTTTTTTTTTCAATGGCCAGGGCTTGCTTCTGTAATGAAGTCAGTATTGAAGCCGGGATACAAGTTTGAAAAACTTTTGGTTTTAGGTATGTGTGTATCTAAGATGTCCACTTTGGCCTTGTGGTATAAAAAGCTGCAATTTATCCCACCGACTATAGCTTTCGCAAGAAATGATTGCTGTTTAGTGGAATTTTGCATACAAGCCTGTAAATTGCATTATTATGAAATTCTATTTATGAATTTTATTTATCTTCTACAGATATCGAGAACCACAACTTGATTTTAACTGCCAAATATTCTCTTGTTATTGCGGCTAAGCAACTACCTGCTGATGCCAGCCAAGTTCATCCGAATTCAGTGGTTCCTGTAAGATCCTCTTTCTTTTATTTTAAGTATTTAGCTCTTTTTATGCGTGACATAGTATAAAGTTGAAGACATAGTAGACTTGTAGGCAATTTTGTTGTATTTGTCTGCTGATTACAACTTTTTTTTTTTTGGCAACTTATCATCATCTCTGAACCAGGGCTATATCTGTAATGTCATTGACACTGGTTGCTTTGTGCGCTTCATTGGTCGTCTAACTGGTTTTGCTCCAAAAAACCGGGTTTGTCTCTGCTAATGAGTTCTTTTAAAGTTATTGTTGGTCATCTAGCTTACAGAACCTTTTGTTCTATATTGTTTAGGCTGTTGATGACCACAGAGCTGATCTTTCTGAATCCTTTTATATTGGACAGTCTGTTCGTAGTAACATTCAAGAGGTACATGAAGGATTTGGAGTTTTTTTTCTTTTTTTCGTTAGGATTTCTATGTAGGTGAGAGCTAGCTAGCTAGCCTTCACATATCTGTATCGATCTTCATGTTATTGTTTTCTGAATATTTCAGGTTAACACTGAAAGTGGTAGGATAACACTATCCTTGAAGCAATCATTATGCTCTTCAACAGATGCATCTTTCATCCAAGAATACTTTCTCTTGGAGGAAAAGGTGATTTTAGTGACATTTTCAACATACTGTTTTTCTTTGCTTGGGTTTTACTCTCTTTTAACTGGTTGTTTCTGAAGGGTTATTCTTGATAAGTTTTGAGAATCAGACAGCTGAAGTTGTGAATGGGCTAAAAGAGTTTGAATGGGTTGATGGATAAGTTTTGGTTTATATTAATAACTTTTTTTTTGTTTCTGTATGTTCATCATTAGATGGTAGGTAGGCGAATAAGTAATCTAGTTCGACTCTTTGAGCACTATTAGAATACTTGGTTAGCAAGTCATAGTTTAAGTATAAATAGATTGGTAGGGTTTTGTTTGATAATTTTATAAAAGAGTCGTGAGGGAGTTCTCACTAAAATCTCGTAAGCATAGAGTCCTTGATCCAGTTCATTTCCAACAGTTTCACACTTGATTTTTCAGATTGCCAAGCTGCATTACTCTGGTATGAAGTCATCTAGTCTGAAATGGGTGAAAGATTTCCCAATCGGTAATGTGGTTGAGGGCACTGTCCATGAAGTAAAGGATTCTGGAGTTGTTATCAGCTTTCAGAAGTATAATGATGTTTTTGGGTTTGTCACACATCACCAATGTAAGTATTTAACTGGAAGTTAAGTGGTTGATTCATGCAACATGTAACTAACAGTCTTACATGTAATTTCTGTGCAGGTGGTGGATCAACTATGGATATTGGCTCAACCGTTAAAGCCACAATTCTTGATTTAGCCAAGATGGACCGCCTTGTGGATTTGTCCTTGAAGGCAGAGTTTGTTAACAGAAACACAGAGGACACCGATTCCCGAACTCCCAAAAAGGTTATCCATATTTTCTTTTTCAACATTATTTATTTTTCTATTGTGCACACATGACAATTCGTTGTTAATTCTTACTTTCAATTCCTGTTTACCTTTTGCCATCCAGATGCGCAAAAGATCAGCACACAAGGACTTGGAAGTGAACCAAACTGTAAACGCAGTAGTGGAAATTGTGAAGGAGAATTATTTGGCAAGTGATGTATTTGATTTATCTTTTAAACAGATCTGAGCAATCTGCAGTTACCTAATAACCTGATTCTTTCTTGCTAGCTCAGGTTCTTTCTATACCGGATGCTAAATGTGCACTGGGATATGCATCTCTATATGACTATAACACTCAGGCATTCCAACCAAAACAGTTTGTCAATGGACAAAGGTAAATTTTTCAACCAATCTTATTATTTGTTACATTTGCATGATTATAAGGATTTTCTCGCTGAAGTATATATGTATTTTCTTTTGTTTGAAGGGTGACTGCATCTGTTATGGCTCTTCCAGATTCCTCAACAGCGGACAGGTTACTGTTGTTGCTTAAATCCAACAGTGAGGCCACAGAGACTTCCAGTGCAAAGAGGGCAAAAAAGAAGTCCAGCTATGATGTTGGATCTTCCGTTCAAGCAGAGGCCAGTTTTTTTCCGTTTAATTTATATATAAGTTTGGCCTTGAGTAGAATTTTAAAAGATACAACTTTCTTGGTTTTCAGATTACAGAAATGAAACCGTTAGAGCTTAAATTGAAGTTTGGTTCTGGTTTACATGGTCGGATACATATCACAGAGGTAAGATGTTTCTTACCTTTTTTCTTGATCTACTCTTTTTCTGTCATGGATATGTGATTTATATTAATTTTAACAGGCAAGCGATGGTAATATCTCGGAGAAACCATTTAGTAACTATAAAATTGGTCAGACGCTTACAGCAAAGATTGTGTCTAAATCTAAAGCTGAAAACAGTAGTAATCTTCGGTGGGAGCTGTCCATCAGACCATCTGTGCTTGCAGGTAAAGAATGTTTGTTTGCATACTTGTCATCATACTTTGTCAAATTTGCAATGGGTTCCCATGTTTATCGTGATGGACTTGCAGAACAATCAGACGTGTGTGCATCTCAGGATTTCAGCTATTCAGCTGGTCAAAATGTGACTGGGTTTGTATACAAAGTTGATAAAGATTGGGTGTGGTTAACAGTAACTCGAGATATACGGGCCCAACTATATATTCTTGACAGTGCAAGTGACCCTGCTGAGCTTCAAGATTTCCAGAACCGGTTTCACATTGGAAAACAAGTATCTGGTTATATTCTAAGTACTTACAAAGATAAAAGATTGTTGCGGGTAATATTGCATCCACTAGGTGGACTACTTGCTAATGGAGCTTCTATGACAGATGATAGTGAAACTCTCACATCTCATATCTGTGAAGGTGCAATTGTGGGTGGCAGAATATCTAAAATACTGCCAGGTGTGAGTGGCGTGATTGTGCAAATTGATCCTCGTCTCTCGGGTAAAGCTCATTTTACAGAATTAACAGATTCTTGGATATCCAATCCGTTGTCTGGATATCACGAAGGGCAGTTTGTCAAATGCAAAGTCCTTGACATTGGTCGTTCTGGGACGGGGGCTGTTCACGTGGATCTGTCTTTGCGCTCATCTTTAGTCGGGCTTAATGGGTAACTACTATACTACTTTTTTATTTTATTATTCTAGAAAGAGAAACCCATGAATTTTCTGAAATAAATGTTTGCAGGGGTTCCAGAAGTAATCGATATGAGAAGATTGAAGATCTTAATCCTGATATGGTCATAGAGGTAAATATTATTCTGTTTAGTCTCTCTGTGTTTGTCATATTTGATACCAGATTATTTTTTTTTGCATGGATTTAACTGTTTTTTTTTTCAGGGTTATGTTAAGAACATCACACCAAAGGGATGTTTCATTATGCTTTCTAGGAAGCTTGATGCGAAAATCCTTATTTCAAACTTGTCTGATGACTTTGTCTCTAACCCAGAAGAAGAGTTTCATATTGGGAAACTTGTAACTGGAAGGTGATTAATATTCTTAGACCTTTTTTTAATTATTTGACCGGATTATGATGCTCATGTAGTTATGTATTTTACATAGGGTGCTTTCTTTGGAACCTTTGTCAAAGAGAATTGAAGTCAGTCTTCGTAAAACAAGTGGTTCAAAAGAACCAAAAGCTGATGGTGATTTTAGCAGTCTCCATGTTGGAGATATCATATCTGGAAGGGTGAAGCGTGTTGAGTCATATGGTTTGTTTATCACAATTGATCAATCTAAGTCGGTAAGTGCATTTGTTTCTTTCTATTTGTTATGTGGTACATAAATTGTCACCAACTATAATGGAACTAAATCTGTTATTTTCTAATACACGAATAAGTATCCTTTTTACAAGAACCATTCTTTTTCATCAAACACAACGTATTGATTACATTATTACAATTTTACATGTCTGCAATAGTTTGCTCTATGTACATAAAGTAGTCAGTCCTACATACAGGTGGCAAAATGGGTGTATATGTTGGGCGACTATAAACCTGTTTAGCATACTTGACATGTATCATTTTCATCTTGACCTGACAAGTTTAAGTTTAAATTTAACTCAGCATGATCTGTTTTTAGGGGTTGAAATGGCCACCTCTAGTCTATTTCTATATTTGATATAACAGTCTTGTCTTGTTTGCATGTCTTGTCAAAATCTAATCACAACTTTTTTCCCTTCTTTGTGCAGGTTGGATTGTGCCATGTCTCTGAGCTTCCGGAAGATAATACTGACAACCTTGAAACGAAGTACAAAATTCACGAGAGGGTTAAGGCCAAAGTTTTAAAGGTGATTAACATTTACATAATATTTTGAATTTGAGCATCTTTCATTTTTCATGATCACTTTTTTCGAAGCTGCATGTCTGCATGTAGTCTACAATCAGTGTATTGATGTATTGATCAAGTGACTTTTTATCTTCAATTTGTCATTAGATTGATGAAGAAAGACGAAGAATATCCCTAGGGATGAAGGAATCGTATTTTGATACCAATACGGATGTTGGATCGCCTGCAGACCATGGATCAGATTTATCCAATGAGAGTGATTCTGAGTCAGATGATGGAACCCCTTCCGAGTTCCAGAAGTCACTGATTCTGTCTGGGAATGGGAATCATCCAGTGTTAGCTGAAGTGGAATCAAGGGCTTCTGTCCTTCCACTTGATGTTCCTTTGGATGAAACAGAGGATTCCCCCATGGACGAAGATACAGGTGCTCAAAGTCCAGAAGCTCCTGATATTGTAACCAAAACGAGTGAGAACAAAGTAAGACGCACCAAGAAGAAAGAGATGGAAGAAAGGTGCCTTTACTTATATATTGGTCGCTAAGTGTTTATGTTTTTTTCCTTCATGATGTGTCAAACGTGTAATTTGAAAAGAAGTAGCTTAAAAGGAAACACTGTATTTTTAAGGCATGAAATCTCCTAAATCAATTTGTACAAAGATATGGGCCCAAGTCAACCTGCTCTGACATGTACTAAAATTTATTTGTTTTGACCCGTTACCTGACTGGGCATTGTCACTCTGGTTCTGCCAACCCACCACAGTATGTCGGAAGTTATGCTAACTGTTTCTTCATAATCAATACTTTGGTATGCAGGGAGAAGGAAATTAGGGCTGCTGAGGAACGACTATTGCAGAAAGACGTGCCCAGAAATGCTGATGACTATGAGAAGTTGATCAGAAGCTCCCCCAATAGCAGCTTTATCTGGCTTAAGTATATGGCATTTTTACTCTCCTTGAATGAAGTTGAAAAGGCTCGATCAATGGCTGAGAGGTACTGCTAATTCGTACACACATTATATCTGAGTTTATCCAGTCGCTTATGACTTAATGTACACAACTGTTCGTATGATATTGCAGGGCTCTGAGAACAATCAACATCAGAGAAGAATCAGAGAAGCTAAATGTCTGGATTGCTTACTTCAATTTAGAAAATGAATTCGGAAACCCCCCAGAGGTATACTCAATTTTTATATATTTTTTAATTTAACAGTGTTATTCTTGATTTTGTCAATTGTTTGACCAGCTAACGAATTTGAATGTTTTTCCCACAGGATGCTGTTGTAAAAGTATTTCAAAGGGCATTGCAGGTGTGTGACCCTAAAAAGATACATTTTGCATTGCTAGGGATGTACGAGAGGACCAATCAAGATAAATTAGCTGACGAGCTTCTTGAAAAGATGATCAGAAAGTTTAAGCATTCATGCAAGGTGATTTGATTGATTTACAACTTAATTTTTTATGGTTTAGTGGGACCCATGCTTACCGTTTAACTAAAATGCAGGTCTGGTTAAGGCGGATTCAGAGAGTAGTAAAACAAAACGAGGATATGGTTCATTCAATTGTAAAACGTGCTCTCATATGCCTTCCAAAACACAAACATATAAAGTTCATCACACAAACAGCAATATCTGAGTTCAAGAGTGGAGTTCCTGATAGGGGAAGATCATTGTTTGAAGGAATGCTTCGTGAATACCCAAAAAGAACAGACCTGTGGAGTGTTTACCTGGACCAAGTAAGTTCACCTTCTCTAATACTTTTTATTTTAATAATAATAATGCTTCTACCGCACTTTTCAGCTAATAGTAATTCTACCTAACCCTTGCCAGGAAATCCGGCTTGATGATGAGGATGTGATTCGCTCTCTATTCGAGAGAGCTATATGTCTAGAACTGCCACTTAAGAAAATGAAGGTGAGTTACGAAAGTATAATTGTCGAAAATGCTTGCGGAAAGTATATATTTTTATGTTATTTTATATCTTTAAAAAGGTAAATTAAAAATTTTCTGCGTTAAAAATGTAAAATTTGGGCGACTCCTGACCACCCATAACTTTTTTAGTTTACTCTGTTGATCCGCAATTCGCAAATGAGTCAATACTGCTACTTCAACTAGCAATACTAGTTTTCCTCGTATTCTGTTTTCACCACACACGAATATGATTTAACATGGTTTATTCTCCTTTTTGATTTCACAGTTCTTATTTAAAAAATATCTTGAATTTGAAAAGTCCAAAGGAGATGAAGAAAGAATTGAATATGTTAAGGCAGAGGCGCTTAAATATATGGAGAAAACCCGTTCTTAACTTGTGTTGCCAAGCAACATACTCAGCACTGGAAAAGAGGGTTCCCTGTTGCACCATGAACATTTTAAACCCGCAATCCAGAATCATCATTCCATTGGATTCTAGCTTTATGGGGGAAGTGAAGACGTATGAAGTTTTGTAGCTATACAGAGAGTGATCAAAAGATCTATGCATGGGCTTTAGGGTTTTGAAGACGCATAGGAAAAGTTTATTTATGTTTGTATTTTGTTTAAATTTCGGCAATGTTCTTGCCAAGCAAATTTTGTGAGTTTATTGATTATTGAAATCTAATTAAAAGTCGCTGAGACTGAAAAATATAAATTTTCTTGAAACTAAACCCGTGCCAGAACATCCATAATCTTGGTTCCAAACTGAAACTGTGAACTATAAGGGTTAAATGTCTAGGTTTTAAAGTGAAAAGCGAGGAGAAAACAATCTTGGTAACTTGAACGATCTGACGATGTCTTTTAATAATCTTGGTCTGACAATTTCCAGTACTGTAGGCCTATTAGTTTGGCAAGTTGAACAGTAATTTTGAACGCCTACTTCCTCATGAATCTACTGATAAGATGTCCAAAATAGAATATTATAAAAACCCATGGTTGGTTTAAAAAATGGTTCATTTTACGTGTACCTAAGGTTCAAATTCTTCTTAAATGAAACGGAGCTATGTAGCACTGGCATGGGTACAGAACCCGGATACGGGGAACGGAAAAACTTAAAAATCCTAAATACAGACACGGCACAAGGGCGACAATAAAAATCATCATCATACTCAGTTAATCCCACCTATAGTAAAGCTAAGGTAGGGTCCAAGTAGGGTAAGATGTAGACAGCCTTACCTCTACCCCTAAGAATAAAGAGGCTGCTTCCAGTGAGACCCCCGGCTCGATGTGGTTTGGTATCAAGCCTTGAACATAAGGCACAAAACACTTAGCAATCGGGACAAACCCGATTGGTGCATGTACCCTTTTGTCTTTTAGCTATCAACGCCACCACATGATGCATGATTAACCGTCCATCGTTTTTAACGTTATTTTCACAAAATTAGTAAAATAACATTAAAACTAGTGCAACTTTACTTTTGCCCCCCCCCCCCCCCCCCCAAGGGTGACAATAAAAATATAAAATAATATTAAATAAATTTCAAAATACTATTGATGTAAAAGGTAAACTCAAAAAAAAAAAAAAACATCTTTCAAAGTAATTAATTATCAATAATCAAATCATTTACAACTTCCATAGAATTAAAAGCATCTCCACCTAGATCACACATCTTTACATCACCATTTGGATTCCTTGACAAAAGTCGAAGATTATTGTGGATGTAAACCAAGTCTTGAGGACGACTTGTAGTCAACTTATTCCTCCTAAGCGAGTGAATAAATGCATAAGTACTCCGGTTACGCTCAGCACAAAAAGAAGAACTAGGTTGTCTAAGTAATCTAAAAGCCAAAGTCTGGAGAAAAGGAGTTTGAGCACCAAAGTTACCCACCAGTTTTTGGGTTCCATATTAGCCATATGTGAAATGCTTGTTAAATCTGCAAAATGACCATTCTTCATTGAAAACATTGCATACCCATCATCAAAACAACATTTGAAAACATTTCCCCCTTTCTTGTGAAATTTCTCCATCCCTACGTGGAGCAATTCTTCTAGAATCCTTAAGTAACCATGTATCACTATAATATCTTCACTTTCTCAATCATCAAATTCCGCATCTCATATACCAAGTGTAAACATGGCTTGTCGGTGTCACAATCATATCATATATAGGTCCAATGAAACTAAGAATATATGATACTTTTTCCCACCATTCATCATGTAAGTAAACCCTTCGGATATGTCCCTAGCGTAGATATCAGGTTAGGATCACGTTTAGCTCGTTTTGTAGTCGTTTGGGTTGTATTGTATAGGTTCGGGGGTATTTTGGTCATTTGGAAAGCCTTTAGGCATATGAAAGGTTCATATGTGTGGCTCTACTTGACATGTATGAGCCCAGGCTTTGTAGGCATATGAAAGCTGTAGTATAAATACCCCCATGCCTTAGCCATTTTGTAACTTATGTCAGTTCTAATCAAATGCAACCCATTTTGTATGTGTTTTTGTGTGTGTGCTCTCATATTATTATCATCTTTATTAACACTCACCTATAACAACTAATCGGATTGTTGATTCCGCCTTCAATCCGATACGCGCATGATACTAATATCTTATCCGAATCCGATCCTACACATCATCACAATCTTCTCTTTAACAAAGTTTGCTTTCACAGTGTCATCTTCTCTATAAGAAGACCATCTTCGCTTATGACCATAGCTTAATGACCCCTTTTGATAAGTTTCAATCTCTTAAGCATCATAATTAGGGCCGCAAACAAACTGAACTTTCAGCGAACAGTTCATGAACCGTTCGGCGGGAAGTTCGTTTGTGTTCGTTCGTTTAATAAATGAACGAACACGAACATATATATATATATATATATCCCTGAATCTAAAACTTATGAGATTCCCTGAGTAGATTTAAAATAAATATATTCATACAAATAAGTTGTTTGTACATTGGGTACAACTCACAACTCACAAAACAAAAAGGCTAACACACGTGGCCATTTTTTTCTAAAAAGAAATGAATAAATAAATAGGGTCACTCTCGTCGAAAGTATTATGTGTAAAGGTAAACAAAATCTATGTAAATAAGTCAAGCAAGTAATAATTTATTTTTGTCCTTTACTCACTTATTCTTTCAAAAGTACAAGATATAATATGGGACCCGGTTTTCATACACCCCCTGACGTCAGCATGACGTCAGGTCATGATTCATACACCACCTACCATAAAGTAAACTGTAGTTTATTTCAAAAACGTAAATTGTCGTTTAACTTTATTGGGGAACTAGCACAGCAGTTTGCACCCTTATGATTCCCCACCATTCTCCACATCCGTGAGTTATTATTCACCTGTTCTTTCAAACCTTTGTTCTTTCAACCCACAACCTACCATAATTATTTCTTCTTCATCTCAACCAATATTCCTACAATCGATTCAACATATATTGAAAAGCATCAACAGTAAAAGCACCATTATTATTCCCATAAATCCTCCATCTACCCACCATCTACCACCATAAATCCCATAAATCAACATATACTGAAAAGCAACAACACCGCTGCTATAACAACAATCGATTCAACACCATAAATCCCACCATCTACAATCGATTCAACATATACTGAAAAGCAACAACACCGCCGCTATAGAGCCACCACCGTAGAGCCACCTCCACCGTAGAGAAACCACCGTAGAGCCACCACCATCTCTCTGTTTCTATCAAGGTTAGTAGCTTTCTCTTGTTGTGTTACGAAACAGGGGTTGAGAGCACGCCACCCACACATCTGCTCCCAACACCGTCTCTCTGTTTCTTATGTTGTGGAATAGATCTTTTTGTTTGTTGGGAGCAGATGTGTGTGTGTGGATTGTTCGATTGTGTTGAATTGTGGGTTAAAGCGAAAGAGGTTTAGACCAGATGACAACAAATAGGTGACAATGGAAGAAATTGAGGGTTGAAAAAATGGATAAAGTGGTTTGGAATTTTGTTATTAACTAGTTTTTTACGTGTGTCGCGCGTTGCAGCGACAATCTAGCGTTTGCGACTTCATTACATGTGTTACGATAATGACATTAACATGACTATATTATACGTTAGCAAAGCGGCCTCAAGTGGTGCCAATTTGTTAATTGTATTTTTCTTATTACCTCAATCTCTAGCATTAAAATAATTAGTTGCAACCGATACTTTAACAATGTGTTAATTTTAAAGCGGTGGACCACCATAATCTCTGTTTCAACAGTTACAAAATCATATTAATTGGATATTTATCTCAACAAAGCTCATGTATCTTCGTATAGCTAATTTAATAATAATACTTATACTAATTCAAAAAAAAAATATATATTAGTAACGTTGGTCATAAAATAGATAGTAGCAGGTGAACACGTGATAAATAGAATACTCTTTTGACCATGCCCGAAAAAAGGTTAGATATAGTTTATAATTTTTTCACATCCGTTTTGCTTTACCATTTTCTATTTCCCATAGCCATTATCTTTGTTCTCTCTACACCTCCTGTATCTCTCTCTCACTCTCTCGTACATCACCGCCAACATTGATCGCCACCCACGCATCAGCACGATCATTGCTAACTTTGTTAACCACCATCGCAACAATCGTAAAAAAAACCATCACAACACCGTCACAAAACCCCTTAACACCAGGGAATGCCGACTGGAAAAATCCTGGCTAATCACTCGCAACCACCACTATCACAACCATAATCACCAAACAGTGTCGGCCACCCACCGCACTATCATCATATGAAAGTTTGTTGACCGATTCATAAGAAGTTGCAGACATTAAACGGTAGGAAGTTAGTGAAAACCAAGTCTATATGTTGGAAGTTTTTACGGGACGTGGGTGAGGAGATACGGGCACGAAGCATGCTCACGCTAGCTTGGGAAAAGTTTTTTGATATTAAAGGCCCGATATACCAGGACCTTTGCTTATAGTTTTTTTTTTCCACATACTGCTTTGACACATCGATCCGAAATGTGAAGTATGTTTGTTCACAATTTTCATTTGTTTATGCTTTCAATTACCAAATCTCATTTTAATTTTACTGTTTTTTTTTTCATTTTGCAGCACAGCGGATGCTATAGCCTTTAACGGATGTATTTATAGTTGTTTAATTATGTAGTTAATACTATTTAAGTTCCAATCTTGTATAATATAGTACTTATCTAATTTTGTATTTTTAATAGTCGTGTTGTGTTGTAAGCATGATCAAGGTGATAAGTTTGAAAAAAAAAGCTACATATTTGAAAGAAAAAGTAGACAAACATGAAAAAGATTACAACAATCTCAAAGAAGAGGTGAATGGAAATGATTATAAGAGTCCCGGAAAAGAGGTTCAAGAACAATATGAAAATGATCCATATGAAGATTATGACCCCGAGGTTTTGAAAACGTCTTGGGTTTGCGACAGTCCCGAGAGAGATGATTGGTACCATGATCCATACGAAGGCGAGGATTTGGATTCATGGAGGTCGGATGATGATTGTCATTGGAAATAACTTTGTAACATCTAGTTGTTTGTTTGTCTTATGTTGTATTGGTTGACTTTGTATTTTAAATGTATTAGTAGATTTGTAATGAGTTCTATTTGATATGTTTACAAAACGATTTGTGATGAATTTACGTATTAGGATTTCGGATAAGTTTGCGTCACACCATGACTAAGTATTTTGGTTCACATGTCATTATAATCCATCAATTTCTACGGCCATTTTTCAATAGCTTTGCTAGCTTAACTATTATAATCCATCAATTTCAAAATAATTTGGAATATATACATACATTTTTTTAACCCATGTCATTAAAATCCATCAATTTTTTCTGCATGATATTAATTGAATTTTCAAATAACATGTCATTTCAATAACATGTCTGAATCAGATGTTTGCTTGTTCCCAATAAAGCTTTTGTTTTATAAACTGCAGTTTAGGTTTAAAGGATAAACGGTAGTTTAATGAAACAACTGAAAGTACTGCAGAAAGCGGCCAACTTTTTGCACTTTTAGACATCTTTTTAGGTGGGTGTATATTTCCACCACTCCAATGTGAATATGTATCTTTATTTGACAATGACCACTTTAGTCAACATAGGAAAGTTGCTTTATGTTAGAGAAGAGCCTTTTGCTTTTCAAGTTGTATAATAAATTGTCAGATAATGTGAAAGAGAAATATTTTTGTGGTTTAAAGTAGTCCACGTAAATTTTACATCTTTTCCTCTTTCTAAAAAAAGGAGGTTAAAAGAAAAAGAAATCATGTGATTCATTGATCATACTTTTTCCTGGATCATATTTTTTAACAAGTCAAACATCTTTTTTTAAAGACAAGACTTCACCACAACTCCCATTTAAATAAGTATTTATGCATGCATATAACCTTTTTAGGTTACTGATCACTGCAACTTTTTAACCTACTGAGTTATACAGCTTTTTAGGCTACGCTCATCAAATTTCACATAACTTTGAGGCTACTATTCCTCAAAGCCTTAAAACCTTTCAGGCTACTATTCTCTAAAGCCTTCCAGCCTTTCACGCTATTGCTCATTCGAGCTTTAAAGTCATTATCCATTTGAGCTCTAAAGCCTCACAACCTTTCAGGCTATTGCTCACTCAAACTTTAAAGTCATTTTGGCTACTATCTATTGAAGCTTTAAAGCCTTCCAAGCTACTATTCTCTAAAGCCTTATAACCTTTTAGGCTATTCTCATTGAAGCTTCAAAGCCATTTAAGCTATTGCACATTAAACGTCTACAACTTCTTAAATTTTTCTACATTAAAGCTTTTGAGAAATTTTGTACATAAGCTTTTGAGCCAATTAATCCACTGATAATCAAAAGTATTAAAATCTTTCATGCTACTAACCATAAATACTTCACAGCCTTTTAGGCTAGTATTCGACGAAGTGTTAAAGCCTTTTAAGGCTACTTCTTATGGAAACTTTAAGAGCCTTTTAGGTTTCTAAAGCCTTACAACCTTTTAGGCTATTCCAACGGAAGCTCCAAAGCCTTTAAGCTAAACGTCATCAAAGTTACACAACCGTTTGGCCCAGTATCCAATGAAGCGTTTAACCTTTTTAGGCCACTTTTCATGGAAGTTTTATACCATTTCTCGCCACTATTTCTTGAAACTTTACAGCCTTAAAAAGCAGCTGCTCATCAAAGCTTTACATCCCTTTAGGCTACGGGGTCATTAAAGCTTTGTAGCCTTTTAGACCATTGTGCATTGAAGCTTTACCTCTATTTAGCTTCACAACTGTCTATTGAGCTTCACAACTATTCAGATTGAATGTTCATTAAGCTTTATGATTTATTAGGTCAAATTCAACGTCAAATAGCTTCAACAGCTATAAACGAATCATTTATGCTAACGACCAAGTCGACAAAGCAAAACACCATTCCTAACCAATAGCCACAAATACAGTTAGGAGGCAAACATTGTCACATTGTTTTAAGGCTAACATAAGGGAGTGTCAAAATAAACATATGGTTCAACACATCAACCAATGGATCTTTAAATCACCAACGTCCTGAGTTTCAAGCTAACTTTTATTTCGCAAACAACCTAGTTAATAGATCCGAAATAAAAACAACTTCAATCAGGAAGTAAAAGCATCTAGTAAGCAAAATAATTAAATAAGTTAGTCAAACGTGCCTCTTGCCACAAAACACCGCTAACCAAGGGCTGATATGAGTAAGTTTACCTACTTAAATGAAGCAAGTAACCTTCGAAGCAAAGAAGCATACCAGACCTGATGGTTAAACGATAAGATGGCAAAGCGTATCGTCTAAATAGCGACCTATAAAGGGTAAAACCTCAAATGGTTGAATAACAATATAGCCAAAGTCATCTCTTAATGACTCAAATGGTTAAATGCTAACATGACAGAAGGTTTCTCCTAACAACATGTATAACAACAAATCTTCGTAAAAGAAACAAAGAGGTAAGATGCTTAACACAACAACTTAAATATTAGTCAGAAGCACCCATCACCTTGTCATGACTACTCCTGATGGGGAGGGGGGATGGCTCATTTGGACAAACCCACATTTCAAAGAAGTCAAGAAGCAAAGAAGTCACGTTGTCATCTCCGTTGCTCAAATGATGAAATACTTACAAGCATCCCACCACAAAAACAATAGTCCAAAACAACAGCCTAGCTACTTTATTTCATAGAAGGAAAGAAGCTTAAAGGCTTACCATCTTGGGTCAACATTATTCAAGGAAAGGCGGACATCCTATCAAGGCTAACCTTGTGTCCAAAAAACCTAACGTTTTAAAGGGACACACATGTGACCTAAGGCATATGCTTTACTCCCCCTCGAAAAAATAAGCAACTTAAAGAAGGAGACGTTTCCTCGTGCCAATAAGATTACAAAATACCTATATGCACGAAAAATACTTCAAAGGGATGAAGCCAAGATTGCTTTGTACACGAATCAACATACATCCTCCTTTAACACCATTTCAGCTACAAAGTGTCAATAAGTACACCCACTTTATTTAATTGGTAAATGAAATTCTAATCATGCATACAAAAGGTTTTAAGCTTTGTAGGTCATCACAAACTGTAACCTCGGAAGCTTAGAAGGTTTAAACCTCACATGTTCTGACATATAGTGACCTCTAATGTTTAGAAGGTTTTTAAGCTTCAAAGGTTCCCACCTCGGAAGTTAGAAAGATTATAAGCTTTGCATGGTATCACCTATTTTGACCATAAAAGCTCAAAAACCAGTCAAACTTATTATCAATGTGAGTTTTATCCCGCAAGGATGATAAAAGTCGAAATATCATCACACATTCATGAAAACATTGGTACACATGACATGATTCCAATACAATAGCTTACATCAACTCCTTCTAATGTATAACTAGAAGCTTAAAAAACAGTAAAGGAAGCTCAAAAGCTTAGAAGCTTCAAATGCAACAAAAGAAGCTTAAAAGCTTAGAAGCTTCAAAAATGATAAAAAAAAAAAAAAAAAGCTCAGAAGCTTCAAAATCAACAAAACAAGTTTTAAGGCTTAGAAGTTTCAAAAGCAGCAAAAGAAGCTCAAAAACTTAAACGCTTCAACCGCAACAAGCTTTAAAGATTAGAAACTTCAAAAACAACAAAAGAAGCTTAGAAGCTTTAAAAATAATAAAAGAAGCTTACAAGCGTGAAAACTATACAATAAGCATAGAAGGCTGAGAAGAACAAAGAAGCTATACATGTCATAACTTCTGCTCCAAAGCTGAAACAGATACAAGCATCTTGCTAATATGCGACGACCTATCAACAAGAATCATGATTAGAACAAGGCATACGTTTGCCTCGAACTAGCTATAAAACATCCTTGTAACTAATGAAGATTCATTCTCATAGCTCCCTCTTAGGTGACTCACCTATGTCAATTTTATGATAATTCTTGTCTCTGACGAAGCACATGAACAAAACCTACAACAACATGATTATCTATAGCAACTTGTTCAATCACCGAAGCAACTTGCTAAAACATCGATGCATCTCACTACACTTTTAAAGCAAACACCTCTCTAGAAGATCTTTACCGAAGGAATGTTACCTAAGCTAAACATGAATATGAATTCTGAAGCATCTAAGCCTACAAGCTCATTTGGAGATTTAGCAACTACAAAGCCTACAAGATCAATGCAAGCTAAACCAAACCAGCCTAAGAAGCATGTCAGCATTTAAGCAATCTCTGAAATATGCAAACCAACATGTGGAAACACAAAAAAAATTACTAGTCACCGATCTAACTTGGTAACACCAAGAATCGTAATCACTAGTTCATCGTGTACACCTAAAGCTACAAAATAACCATAGTAAAAAGGGTCAGGCCCCATTGAAGCATAAAACCAGAAACATAGAAGCATTAAAGCATCATGCTATACACAAAAGAAGATTAAGGAAGAATCAAACCACAAAGCTAAAGCATTAAAGCATGTTGGTAAAACGACAAAGCAAGCTACTTAGACACCAAAGTGGATATGTTCAAAAGCCAACACATTGCCAAAGAACTTTGCTACAACACATAAGTGTCTCCCAAAAAAGACAACTTACATGTCACAAAAACAAAACCTTGGAAAGCATGGCCCGAAATAGGAAGGACCACACATTGTGCTTTAAATTCACAAGGGTGGTTCCTACAAGCTTAATCGACCAAGAAGGAAAGAAAGTCCCAAGACATTGGGACGACAATCACCTTAAAAGGTTCAATGTAACCACAAATGGCCAAGATATTTTACTTCTTTGTGCAAACATTTAATTATCATGGAATGAATGAATCTTAAAATTTCCAATCCACGCTTTGTCTCATTTACCCTATAATCAGGTTGAGGACCTAGCAAAACACTCCATGATAAGGGTCATGTAAGGGGATGAGCTCCCAGGCCAAATCGCTTAGTAGGTTCGAGGTTGAATGGGCCTATATAAAGGGTGGGTTCCTAAAACAATACGACTTCATGGGACTTAGAAAATTCTTGAAAAACTAATCCCATAGACTGGTTTGAAATAAAAATACACTAACTTTTGAAAAGCGTATTTAACTAGGATAAATGGTGTATCTTTTATCTAGGAAGCCTTCAAGGTAAGGTGACTGTAGCACCAAACCTTCAAGGGACAATTGATAAAAATACACAAACACAAACAGACAAAAAGGCACAATCCAATCACAATAATAAACAACAAGCATCACAAAGAAAAGGTGAAACAATCTCGTAAAGCCATACACAAAACAAAATACATGAAAATTAGCATAAAAGGCTATAGTCGGCCATCATTCATAACATGTCAAGCTTAAACAGCTTGAAAGGTTTGTAATACCACAACACGTTAATGTTCTAGCCATACAAGGCTAATACCAAATGGAACCCTACAAGGTTTCCCAAAAAACACAATGAATGGTATTTTGCCAAAATAGTGTTAACCGTTCTCATATCGAACATCCTCCATTATCGTTAACTCACAAAGAAATATTGTGCATTTGACGCAAAAAAAAAGAAACAAATAAATGGATTTAGCCTCTTAGCTATGTCATAAAAAACGAAGCTCAACTTCGTACAAAAGAAGCTTATAGACATGCCCTATATATCAAGCTTTGAACAAAAGAAGATCGTCAACATGTATGAAGAACTTTATCACAACACTTTGATAGCACAAAGAATTCGGCTAGCCATGGATTTCATCCATAAGCTTAAAGGACGAAGTGAGGCTACCAAATGGAGTCCTGAACTAGCTGCTGCTTGTGAAGTATGGAAGGAGATTCCATAAGCTTTTCAACTGTTAAGCCAAACCACCTTGTTGAAGAGGATGAAATCCATAAGCTTTTCTCAACAATAGGTTAACAATTAGAACAACGCTCCAAAGGTCATAACGGCCATGCGAATAAAACAATGTGAGATGCATGTGTCGATATAGCTCACCACCAACCTCGCCAAGAAGGTTATTGAACTTAGCAATATAAAAAGGTACGTAGTGACCTGCTAAACCAAAAGTTGAATAAGCCATCTCTTGTAAAAGGTAAGTCCGTCGACGCAACGTCTCCATTAATGCACGAACGTTTGAACCTTGCATAATAATAATATCAAACATACCTTTTAGCTTCCCACAACAAAAACAAACCTTTGCTTAACAACGTTAAAGTCTTCAAAGCTTAGAACACATACAATCTTTTTATCAAGTCAGGTTATAACAAGTCAACCTTGAAGGTAAAATGCTTCAAGTCTTCCTTCGTGCCCAAGCAACCTTCCTTGTGTCACATGAAACTCATTTGATATTTTGCTTAGAAGTCGACCATTTGGTCAATATAATAATCCACCATATCTCGGATCAACTTCACGACATTTGCTCAAAAACGTGACTTGCTAAAAAACCTTTGTAACTGCACCTAGCTACAATCATTTGGTGATACTTAGCTACTTTTTCGATGCTTACAAGCATTTAAACTGCCATAGACATTTGGTGAATGAACCATCTTCTCAAGACCTACGCCCTAAAATAGCGATATCTCCAATAAAATATTTTACAAAATTATGGGAATATCGTCAAAAAGAGCATACATGTCAGATATAGATGGTCTTAATCACACAACTCGAAATGACTTCACCAATACAACCAAGAAGCTTAGAAAATTAAGCTCAAAAAGCAAAAACATAATAGGTAAATACCCGATATGCTGAAGCTAATACAAACTAACAAGGAAAGAGGCGAGTAATGGAGAAATATCCAGCTTCATAGCTTCCACCAAAATAAGGGCTTAACAAGCTACAAAGCCTATCGGCTTAAATCCCAATAAGCTTTCAAGCTCATCACCTCAAACCTTAACAAGTTTCCAAGACCATCAGCTTAAACAAAGCTTCAACTCTTATCGGTCTAAAGCTTCACACATTGCAAAACTCATCATGCTAAGGTTCATTTGTCCTACTTAGACTAAAGTATTTGCAAATGAACACTCACCAAAACAACAAAAGTTGAAAGAAAGTGCAAAGATAATGAATAGTTTGAGTCTAGTATAAGGTACATGCATATATACATTAAACTAGACTTGGGGGCTGATGTAGTGAGCACTGGGCCAAGCCCAAATAGCCAAAATAATTAGTTAATACAATGGGCCAAGCCTAAGCCCAACAAACAAAGCCCACTAGTGTTTTGACCAACCCAGTCTATAAATAGAGAGGCAAACCCTCACAACCAACCAGATTGGTCTCACCAGCTGACATCTCTCACTCTCATTCTCCCCCTCTCTCTAGAGTTAATCCCTCTAACAACACTTGCAACAGCAGGTCGAAGCCTTGAAGCCTCCAAACATGCAAGTTGTTGCAGTACCTTATGAGATTCACAACCATGCTGGTTTCGCAACCCCACTGGTTCTCACAACCATGTCAAACCATTAAGTTAGGAAGTATGATATCACGTCAGCTCCTAGCTAACCGTTGGGTCTCGACCATCACTTTCTCCATACATTATACTCTCTATAGCTCATACTTATACATATACGTATCTACATATTTATCATTCTTTTACTTATGTACCCGTTTATGTTGGATAATCTACTAATGTTGAGCGTTAGAGGGTGGTCCGGAGACCCCGGTCTCTGTACCCCTTCTAACGAGCTCTTTCTTGCTACAAGTTCAACCCTTCAAGTAGACGAGGTCAGAAGTTGACGACCTTGGAACGTTTAGACCCTCTCCGAACCTTTGTTGTAGCAACAATAATCAATTCTCATGTTTAGCAACAAAAACTCAACCCATTGAGGAAAATAATATCAATCTTGCAGATTTAGAAGAATATGTAGCGTAGCACACATAAAAGATAAGTTTATGGATAACTAGATTATACCCCGGGAACGTCCCGAGGTTGACAAATCTAATATGACATATAAATTTTACATATGAAATAGAATGATGCGCTTTACAGTTACATGCATGAAAGCTTCGGGTAGCACCTAACCTAAAACAGTTAAGAATGTATTTCCAATGTTAACACCTAACCTTAAACAATGTATAACTCTAATATTAATACCTAACCTAAAACAATGTACAACTCCAATGCTAACACATGTTGAAAATAGAATTCATATTTACTTATTTGAACATAGTTAGTGACTTGCCTATACATGATTAATGAATTACTTGAAAACTTTGTATTTTTTTTTCTTGTATGAACAAAACCCAACAAATCATCATCATCATACTCAGTTAATCCCACCAATAGCAAAGCTAAGGTAGGGTCTGAGGAGGGTAAGATGTAGGCAGCCTTACCTCTAGCCTTAAGAATAGAGAGGCTGCTTCCAGTGAGACCCCCGACTCGATGTGGTTTGGTATCAAGCCTTGGACATAAGGCACAAAACACTTAGCAGTCGGGACAAACCCAATCGGTGCATGTACCCATTTGTCTTTTGGCTATCCACGCCACCACATGATGCATGATTAACCGTCCGTCATTTTTAACGTTATTTTCATGAAATTAGTAAAATAACATTAAAACTAGTGCAACTTTACTTTTGCCCCCCAAGGGCCACACATATATACATTATATGCGCACACCGTAAGTGGGGCGTAAAATGCTCGATAATTTGGTGTAATTTTTTTCTTTAAAAAATCTCGTGTATAAAAGATATTAACGTTTAAAAATTATGGGAGGAAACATGAGAGCGAAAAATCCAATTTTGTTTTTAGATTTTTTTTCTTCCTAATATCAATTAATGTCACATGGCATGCCACATGCACACTCAAAGAGAATGATACCCTCTTTGAATGCTATGTGAGATTTATTGCTTTCAATTATCTATAGCATATATAATGCATGAGTGAAGGGTAGTTTAAGATACCCAAAAGTTAAGAACTTTTTTCTTTTAATGCATAAGGTACAACCCTAAAATGAGGGTAAATTAGACTTTTAAGCACTAATTACACTTTAATCCCCTAATCTTAATTACATTTTAATCCCCTTAACTCTAATTAACTTTTGCTTACTTAAAAACAAATTAAACTTCTCCCCCTTATTTTAAGCAAGCTACCCCTACGATTTTTTGAACGCCTGTATATTTTTCATACGTTAATTATTTTTCTTAAAAAAAATACATCATAAAAACGAGCATTTTATTCTCTTTAACTTGAGTATAATATTGTTATTTTTGTATTTAAATTTTTTTATGTGCGACATGATTACTAATATCTATGGGTGAGCAATAGCTGAACTGTGAACAAAAGCTAAACAAAAACAACATACGAACCTAAACCAAAATCAATCGAAAACTAAATTAACCAAAACCCGAATTAACTTAAAATCGTTTATCGGTTTTTTTTCTTTGTGCCCTTAGTTAACTGAAATCGAATCATTCATATATACATAGCAAGATGCCCGAGCGATGCAACATCGAATACAAAAACTTCTAATGATGTATGGTTGGGTTCGGTTCAGTTCGCTAATTAGCCTCAATCGAAACAGAAACCAAAGTTATCGGTTAATCGATCTTATTAACCAACAAGTTAATTGGTTCAGTTTATTTGTTAGATTATCCTTTTCAGTTTGATTTAGTTTAGTTAATTTGGTTACTAACCAAAAACCAACTTTGGCTAAAACTATTGCTTATAAGTACATAAAATGAAGGTATAAACGCTAAAAATATCTGAATATACGAATTATTTAGTTTTCGTTTGGTAATTTTGTTCAACTAAGGGTAAAAAGCGACATTAAGTTAATTCGGTTTTTGATTGATTTTGGTTCGGCTTCGTCAATTTTTGGTCAATTTCGGTTAAGGGTTTAGTTATTGTTCACTCTTGTTAATCACATAACACAAAATTTTAATTAAAGGAGTTGCAATGCTTACTCAAATTATAAACAATAAAATGCCCATTTTTATGATGTAGTTTTTTAAAGTATTAACGTATGAAAAAATTATAGCCATTTTACAATTCGTGGGAGTAGTTACTTGTTGGCTTGAAATAAAGGGAAAAGATGAGACTCTAATTTAAATAAACAAAAGTTGAGTAAACCTGTTAATTAAAGTGTAATTAAGATGAGAGTTGTATATTGTGCATTACATTCTAAAATGGCCAAATAGATTATATATATATTATAGATATCTAGGGGTGAGCAATAATTAAACATTTAGCCAAAACTGAACAAAAAAACAGAAGAAGCTAAACCGAAATCAATTGAAAACTGAATTAACTTAAAACCGGTTATCGTTTTTTGTACACTTAGTTCACCGAAATTAACTTAAAAATATATTCATATATTTTTAGCTTTTATACCTCTATTTCATGTACTTCTAGACAAAAATCTTTAGCCAAAGTTCGGTTTATGTTATTAACCAAAATTAACTAATCCGGACTAAAAACCGATAATCTAATGACTTCGGTTTCAGTTTTGATTGAGACTAATAACCGAACCGAACCATACACACCCCTAAAATGTTTGTGTTGTCCGCTGCATCGTGCGGGCACACTGCTAGTTATAATAGATAGATTAGCAAGATGTTTCCCAGAATAAAACCCTTTATTTTCCTACAACCCGGGTTCGATTCCATCTCCTTTACTATTTGTAGTTCCATCTCTTTTTACGTAGCTTTTTTTCTTCTCCCATGCCCCTACCAAAATTTTCACAATCATATACATATCACACGTTTCACTTTTACATTTTTAACTTTCTCCTTTAGTATTGTTTCTTTTTTCACAATCACATACATATCACACGTTTCCAAGGTTTTAAATTTTAATATACTGATTGTACGTTTTGTTTTCTAATTTCTTACTGCAAAGAAACCCATAGCGACGTGCTTGCGTTCCGACGCTTTTATCCATTGATTATACAAAACAACATGCTTACAAAACCACCTTGTTATTTTTTGATTATACAAACCATCCACATCACACAAGATATAATTCTAGTTTAATACAAAATTATGCTTTAGAAAAGTACTTTTTTTTTGGGTCAATTATCACTAAATTGCGATAACCAAACCGTCAAACTGTGAAAATCGCCGGTTTGGCATAATCCAACCTGACCTCTTTGACGTCTTTTCTTATAAGCTAAGGGGCTGTTTGGTTGATTAAGTGTTGAATCATTAAGATGGTCTGAATGGTTAAGAGCTGAATGGTTAAGAGCTGAATCATTCAGCATCCCTTATTAGCTTAATGGTTCAGCACTTAATCATTCCATTCATATGCTGAAACAAACAGTCTGAATGCTGAATGATTCAGACCTGAATGGTTAAGAGGCTGATTAAGAGGCTACCAAACAGCCCCTAAGTGTAGTTAATGTTGCAGCCCATAATTCCAATCATTTTGGTTCATTTTTATATGCCCATCACACAAGCCACCAAATCTTGCAAAAGTAGTCCAAAAATGCAGGACACCAATACGGTCATACAGATCGCTTTTAAATGTTTAAGAGCATTCACAACCCATTCACCAAATCTTCTCTATCAAATTACACTAAAAATCACTACTTCACCCCTAAATCTCCTCTCTCCTAATTAAAATAATCATACTTTTATCATTACATTTTCTCTCCTCACTCACAACTACTTACAAAAATATTAATTAAAGTATATATAGGGGTGAACAGTAGTTTTTCATATTTAGGGTGGAACAGTGCTTCCACCAAATATTTTCTCTCTCCTCCACTCACAACCGCTTACACTCACCCCATATAATTTGATGGACACACTCACATACATTTGGTGGATGGGATGTGAGAGCATTCACATCCCGGGCATCAAATATATGTGAGTGTGTCCATCAAATTATATAGGGTGAGTGTAAGTGGTTGTGAGTAGAGGATATAGAGAATATTTGGTGGAAACACTTTTACCCCTAAATATAAAAAGTTACACTGTTCACCCCTAAATATATTTTAATATTTTTGTAAGTAGTTGTGAGTGAGGAGAGAGAAAATGTAATGATAAAAGTATGAAAAAGTATTATTATTTTAATTAGAAGAGAGAAGATTTAAAGGTGAAGTAGTGATTTTTAGTGTAATTTGATAGATGTGATTTGGTGGAAGGGATGTGAATGCTCTGAGTGCTCTAAAAAGTCACTGCTAAATACAAAGCCCACATTCTATACCACAAAAGCTAAGCATTTAGATTCTCAGCATGTAGGAAAAATAACAAGGGTTTTAAACGAGGTATAGCGACTCAAGAGCTACCCAAGATCGGATGAGTCGAGCCTTAACAAGCCCGAGCCCGGTCTTGAAATATAGCTCGTTTAGTTATCGAGTCCAAGCTCGAGCTTTACATACAAAGCTCGCGAGCCTAAATGAGTCCAAACAAATGTTATATTATTTGTTTATGTATGCAATTTTATCCATTTGAACATGTTCGATTTTAACTAATAACATTGGTGAGCTGAGATTTTGCTCATTTAAACTATCAAAGCGAGCTAGAGCTGAGCTTTTAGCTCGTTTAAATAACCATATATGACAAACAAAATGACAGTAACAATCAAGAAAAAAAACACTAAATGCTGAAATTTATCTATGGACATTTCATCAAGTTCGGTTACAATAAAAGATCCAATGTAAGAAGAGCTTATTGAAATGAAGATTCTGTAAGGTACTTACTATACTAGCACATATGTGAACCACTATAAAGTCTAATCCGCTGCCAGAATGTATGCTTCTTTTGTAGCCAATAAAAACGACCCACGAAGGCTATATACGGGCTTCAGTTTATACCACAGTGGAGTCGTTCAAGAAGTCTGACAACCTTGCTAACATTGAGTTGTTTAAGTTGAGGCAGTCTTACTGTTCTGTACATGGCAAGGGGGTCTTCAGGTACAGCAAGTATATCTTCTTGTTCCGCATTTGTAAGCTCTAAAAACTGACCTAGCATATCCCCGTCAAGAATCGTTCCTACACCGTCCTGCATCACGTCAACTCAAAATCAGATTTGCCAAACGCGGAAACAACCCAATTTCAAATACCAGGTGGTGTCGTGGATTGTCATATCTACCCATTTAATAAATGGGTCGTTTCGGTTGGCCCTGTTTAACCGATGTAATTAAACAAGATTTATAACCAGTTTGTTAAAAGAACAAACATGTCCAGATACTATTGTCCACGGTCTGTTTCATATTTGATTTACTTGAAATCATACAATTACTTTCCATATACATCCAGACACCTCCTAAATAATATAGAGGTACTGCAACGATAATTGTGTATTTATATTACCGGACTTTGACGGCTGCGAAACTCAATATGACTATTTCTGAGAATAGTAGCTGTCAACGAGTGATCATCAATCCTCGATTGTACGTCTTCCAAAAGCTCATATTCATCCCTAAAGCATAACAATTACTTTAGAACGTAATTACTTCTGTATTTTTTTTAATTAATATAGAAGAAGTGATCTATTAAACCTCGATATAGGGATAAAGACTATTATGCTTCCTAACAACGTGCTTGCAACTATACTACTACTTTGTGATAAATCCATAATTGAACTTGCAATGTCGCCGTCCCTCATTTCATCATAAGACACAAGTTTGTGTGAAAATGAACCCTAAAAAAATTACCAGCAAGAATTGGAAGTCATTACATAAAATATATAGAAATATAGAGAAAACGGGGTAATTTCATACATTCCCCTTAAATTTGGTATCATATCATATTTACCAAACAAAAAAATCATGATATCAAATATACCCATTTCTAGATTAATGACATTTATAATAGCTTTCCTTAAAACTTGCATTAGGATAGGGGAGTGATATAACTGACAGATTATAAGTTGTATTACAGAAATGAGTAAATATGAAGTTAGGTATGTTGGATGGTATATTTGATATCAATACTTGTGTAGGGTAAATATGATATTATATAAGTTTTCAGGGGTGTTAAAGAAATTGCTAGTTTGTTGCTTCGATTTGAGTTGAATGGTAATAAACGATGTACAAGAAGTAATGGACTTGCCTTTTTGATGCTCATTACGGTCTCACCCATATAGAAGGAAGAACAAATCTTCAAGTTGCGTTCCGGGCTTGCATTGTCTGTATTGTGTAGGATCCAAAGTTTAGATAAAAAATGGTGTATTGATTATGCTAAATATTATAGGGGTGTAAATGATGCGCAATGGCTCGAGAGCTACTCGGGATCGAACCGGTAAAAAGCTCGAACGAGCCGAGCCTTAATGAGCCCGAGCCCGATCCCGAGCTTGAAAAATGACTCGTTTAGTATTGAGCCCAAGCTCGAGCTTTTTATATAAAGACCGTTTAGGCTCGCGAGCCTAAACGAGCCCAAACAAATTTGGCTCGTTTAAGCTATCGAAGCGAGCTCAAGCCAAGCTTTTAGCTCCTTTAAAATTGTTCTAAAATTATTTCGAGCTCGAGCTCGAGCTCTTGGGTTTTACTTTCGAGCTAAGCTCGAGTTCAAAGTATTAGGCTCGAACCGAGCCCGATCCTGACTCAGCTCGTTTACACCCCTACTGAATAACCAAAGTCAAAAAAATCCATTAGAAAATCATATGAAAAGCTCACCACCGGATTGATGTGAACAGGACAGGACTGCAATGCTTCCCATTCGATCTGAAACAATAGCTGTATCGATATTTATAAGATGGCAGTCGGCAACCAACCTCTGCACAGGGTCACTGTATAGTTGCTCCACTTTCTTAGAATCCTATAAAAAACGATTTATTTTAATCACGTAATTGTGATTAATCTGTTTGATAGAAAATTATCGAATCAAATACTGTATCAAAATAATAGGAGTGATATTGACTGACATACCTCATTATATGCATAGAAAAGAACGCCATCTCGACAATCGCCAACAGCAATTGTGGTAAAGTGAGTGGTCAAAGTCATGATCATAAACCGTGTCCTAGCAACAGCCAGTCTTTTTACCCTTAGAGAATTATCGTTTTGAAAGCTGCATACATAAAACTGGGAACAACAAAATAAAAACATATTCAAACAGCTTGATCTTAAAAAGGAAAGGGAGAGAAGGAGGGGGATTATGAAAAATGATTCCGAAGGTGAGGCGGCTTTTGCTACTGTTTTCCTTTTTTGCATCAAATAGACGAATAATATTTTTCAAAAACATAAACAGAAAACACATAAACCTTTTTGACTCCCATAGCTATCAAATGGACAAAAACCCATTTAGAGAGGTTTTTGTGTTCTGTGCTTTGCATTTTGGAATAATGAGTTTTATATACCTTTACCATTTGTCCATTTGCTTTTCTTTAATACCTTAGCAAAAGC
This sequence comes from Ambrosia trifida, assembly GCA_028751855.1. NCBI lineage: Eukaryota > Viridiplantae > Streptophyta > Magnoliopsida > Asterales > Asteraceae > Ambrosia > Ambrosia trifida. The sequence continues at coordinate 224,488,276 of CM054122.1, read as the reverse complement.
CAATTCAGTCTTCACTAGCCAGATCATCTTCTATTGACTTTGGTCCATAATAAGTTACCCATCTGGCCATCTATGGCTCTATGCAACTTCTCCCATTAACCAATTCATAAAAATACTTGAAAGGGTAAAAAATATTGAGTATATTAACCCCACCCGCACTAGAAGAATGAATTGTTTCGATAGAAAAGACACGTTCTAACCCGTTACCCAACCCGCCCGACATTGCCCATCTTGTCACCTTTTAAGGAACTTACAGCATTGCCAGCAGAGGCCAAGAAATAGCAGTCAAGATAAGGACAGATGGCAAGTACAATCCCACGCATATTTGTAGAATACGCTAATCTGAAATTCCATGCTTCAGTTTCATCACAACTATTATCATCAGGGCTGCTACACAGACTATCGGTTCCATAACCACTGATTTCCCGAAATGGGGAAGTTCTTTGGGAAGAGGAGCCACCTTTTGAATAAAATGTCATTGAACCGCTATCTGAGTTTTGTTTGTGCTCCAGGCAGAGAACTATCAATCTCCCTCTTGTACTGTTTACACGAGTGAAAGCCAAAAACATAAATAAAAAATAAAAAAACAAATAAAAATGACATTCTTTTAATTATTTTTATGCTTTAATGCACTATTTCCTCAAGATTATGCCGTATTATATTTTTATAGCTTGAATATTACATATGACAAAGGTAAGTGAGAGATGAGACAGAGAGTTCATGGGAAAAATGAAAGAGTGATCGACTTTTATCAATATAATTAGTATCTATCGCAAACAAACCATTTTTCCTATAAAAATGCAAAAAAAAAGAACCTTTTTTTTTTTTTTGTAAAAGTGAACAATTTTGGATATCCAGGAAGTAATATGCAAAACAAAAGCAAAACTAGTGTTTTATGTCCAAAATTGCTTATTCTTTCAAGTTGTATCGATTTTTGCAGTTTTGAAAGAACAATGATTTGTTTAGAATAAAAGAATCCCAATTACGATGTTTTAAAAGTTAAAATCTGAAAGACAGCCTCTTTTGTACAAAGTAACTACAAACCAGTAACTGAATAACATCAATACTAACCAAGAAGTACTAAAATAACCCTAAGAACTCAAATCACTTGTTTAACAAACAGCAGACAAGATATCGAGTCATATATGTAAAAAGAATATTAACCTTTCTGCTTCCCCACTGGCCATTATAGCAGGACCAGAAGAGAGACTAGTGCCCACCACCAATACTTGTTCACTCCCCACCTTTAGTAACTCCATGCACTTCCCTGTTTCCCCAAGTTCTAGTTTAAAAGAAGATAAAACTGAACCACTCATGGGGTCTACACAACAAATATCAGATGAACATGAATCATCACTCAAATCTGTCCTCAAAACCAGCAACAATCTGCTTTCAGCATGATATAAAATCCTCCTTGGCGTTCCTCCAAGATGAAACTTCTGGATGTTTAATCTCTTATTGTGCGTCATCTCCAACTATACCCACCACATTAAACATTAAATGATCATCTAAGTGTGAGATAAACATAAAATTATGGAAATGCAACTGAAAAACATCATAAACACAAGCATATATTTGCTTTAGAGTAAAGTACTATACATTAATATGTAAGGGAAATCCGTACAATAGCATTCACATAAATAACATGATGCAAATTTAGAAAGGCCTTTGGATTTGTGTTCGGGAAATGATTACCTATAGTAGTCAGAATAATCAGTTTTTAATGTTTGGCTAGAGAGATCAGGCTTCTGAGTATAGGATTAATAATCAGATCTTACAACGTTTCACATGTCTCCCCTAACCCGTTTTCACAAAAACATATGATTTGGTTAATTTATCTATTAGTTTCATAAATAATCAGTATTCTCCGGAACACTAAAACATCCGACACTCATTACTAGAACCTTAAACAGCGCAATTACATCCAAGCACTATTTCATACATCCCATTTTATCACAACTGATTTTCTTATCCAGATTATTTAATATCACTTAAATCACTTTCAAAACACACCCAAACAATACATATCTAATACTTTGGCGTGAAATTCAAAACCTTACCAAGTGGAGACTATTTTCCGACACAAATAAAAGCCCGTTTGGACATTCGCTTGAACATACAGGAGTTGCATGCGTGGATGCTTGGAAAGAGATAGAATTTAAGGAGAGACTATGTCTTGCAGTTTGTAATAACCAAGGCCTGTCACTAAGAGCAATAATATCAGCATCCAGGAGATCATTCAATGGAATCAAAAACGCCGGTGTGATGCCAATTCGGCGAATTGAAATCAACTCAAGATTAACCGGACTGTCATTTGCCACCTTGGGTATAATAGATGAATGCACAGAATTAACAGAAGTATCATATGGTAATGGCCATTCAAATCTGAGAAGCATACCATTTCTCAAGCCTGAGACAATATAAAGATGATCAACTTTTACAAGCCTTACATCTTGAGGTATAGAACCACTAATGGTTGTTCCAATGCTGTTTACTAATGAAATGACTCCTACCGCTAGAACTTTAATGCCATGACCAAGTTTGAAAGATACAACCTCAACTGAAGGCCTATGTGTCCCAATAACAAATGTATTTCCAACTTCTGCTGCATGTACAGGATAGTTAGACAGGTCTTCTTTAACAGATTTGTGAGGAATGGAAATGCACGACAATTCATACTCCAATCTGACATTTTGCATTTGGTATACTTCATATTGATAATCTGCCAGCTGTCTAACCCCGAGAATGAACAAGTAACACGGATTTGAAGTTGCAACTACTATAAAGTTATTCCCTATGGCCCCAAGGCTAATGCCAGTGTTAGCAGGGGACCAAGATGTGTAACTTGGAGACGGGAATGGAATGCCATCACGGTGGGCTACACATGTAGGTAAAGCGAGTCGAACCGCATTCTGATGGACCTGAACCAGCAATCCATCACTGATAACACCACATGCTAAAGTGCATACATCTGATTGGAAGCCAACCGAATCGGTTACATCTGTGAAGCTTACCCCAACTGAAAGCACCCGTGTTTCTTCTACAAACGACAGCACAAGAAAAGAATGATATCCATCCGTTAATTTCATTTTGATTGTCCATGTACCCGTGATCCCTTGATAATCTGGGGCAGTTTTTAGAAGTTTTTCTAAATTGACACCATTTCGGATAACTCTTAGTGACCCTTCAGGTGCCATCCCACAACAAGCAAAAATTTGTTCATGTTTCTCATCATGGTAATCAACCAGTGACATATCTAAAATTGGTGAAATATTTTGAATCGGGCTTTTGTAGTTCAGTTTTCCATCTTCAAATTCTAATACCATCCCGTCAGCCATTTCCGCAACTGCGATCAAGAAACCATTTTCAGTCCACAAAAGCTCTTTCATTGGTAGACCTTTATAGAGACAATCAGAGAGATTGACTTTAAGACCGTTTGACTCAGAATAAATCTCGATCATAAAAAGCTCCCCAGTATCCACACAAAAGATCATTCTTGGATTTACAAAATTTCCCGGTTCCCAACACCATGAGCATACACGGTTAGATGTTGACTTTGATGAATAACCATTGTCATCATCTATATTCATGGGATCATCATCTTTGACTATGTCTTTAAGCTCCAAAAGAGCAGATGCAGCAACATTACATATATTACCTTCTTCATCAACATCATTCATCCTATATGATTCCTCAATGAAATTATGATCATCTAATACTGAGGGTAAAAAGTTAAGGCTTGTTCTATATACACATAAAGGGTTGTGTGGGTCCCTAAGATCCATTAAAAGAGCATCACTAACTCTAAAGAGGAATGCATAGCCATAAGAATAGGGAACTTCAACTATATCAAGTGCTAGTGGTCCAAGCTCAGCATATTGAGAAAGTACATGTACAAAATTATCACTGGTATTCCACTCCAATAACAAAAGCTCGTTAAGGAGTGATCCCTTTCTGCAAAATCAAAAGCAAATATCACCTATATGCAATGCATGATTTGTGATCAAGGGAAATACAATAACATGTAAACAACAAGGAATTAAATAGTGTTTTGATGTGTGTTTTGAAAGTGATTACGGTATTTAAGATGGTGCTTGGATGTGCTTATGCTATTTGAACTTTTAAAGTAGTAAATAGTTATAATCATACGGGAGAGATTTTGACAAATTATGGTTATTTAAGAACTTGATAAATGATGTGACCAAAAAATTCGTTTTTTTTTTTTTTTTTTTTTTTGCGGAAAAAAGGCAATAAGGCATCTTGTTAAACATCTTAAAGGAGAGTAAAATCCTCTAAAGAAAAAAAGGTGTGTTGTTATGCATCTTAAATGAAGAGTAAATTCCCCTCAAATTATTAGGTTTAATCAAGAAATAAATATGTAAATTTTGTTACCTGTCGATAATCATTTTAATGCAGTTGGCTTAAAAATGAATATTTGTTTGCACTTCAAGTCATAATAATATCAATGCATTATCATACCTGTTTAGAAGAATGGCTAACAGAGGGTTGTGCTCCTCGCTTAATTGACTCATATCTTTTGAAATAAAACACATGCTCCATATAGTACCATGTATACCAGAAACTCCCATGCTTGTGCTTGTATTCTTCTCATCATCAGAAGGGCAAAATATTTTCTGCAACCAAAATATAATAGGGCGTCATATATCTTAACCGATAAGTACGAGTTTAATCTTTTTATCTAGAAAAGATCTAACGCATGTGAAGTTAAGAATCCACAATAGAGATAGACGTAAGTTAACCTTATCGATGATGTCAGCACTAGTGGAATCGGTAACTTTAAACAGAGCCAAATGGTCCTCATATGCACTGGTAGCAATGAAACAGCCACTGAAAAACGAATATTAAAATAGTTACAATAATGTCCATGTACAACACACATTACTCAAAATAGAAACTTACTTGGAATCAACAGTCAACATTCTTCCAATTTGATGCTTTAGGTTTCCAGGTGAAGTAGATAGTGTAGTGTGACACAAAGCAAAAAACCTAAAAAAACAAATGTCACCAAAATACACAACATAGTATATAGCAACAAAGTGACCAACAAAACAAGCACAAACAAAACAAACCTATGCATTTCATTATGGAATGAGAGAACGGAAAGAACCCCCGAATCTGAAGTGACAAGCAAAAGATCCTTTCCTTGTAACTGCAGAAACATACAAGAACCTAAATTCATCGTAAGAACAATTAGGGTTTAAAAGCTAAACGATATCCAAATACCTGAGAGATTGCTCTACGAAACCTATTATTCCATGGAAGGATAGCAATATCTTTAATTATTCCAAATATAGGCTGGTCACAAATGGACTGCAAAACTCCTTGATCATCCACCATTACCAGCTCTAAGGACGTTTCCTGCATCAAACATAATCATCTCAACCTATAATATTTTAGCTACTACAATATCATATTATACATCACCTATACGTAATCCAAAAGTCGGATCAACTTTTCTTCTGTGTACAATTCTAATTTCAGAGTTGTTTATAACTAATCTGAAAGTCTGATCAACTTTTCTTTTGTGTACCAACTCTAATTATAGGGTTCTTATGATGGTACACTACAGTGTTGGAAAAATCGGGATTAGTAGGCGAGTAGTTGTTAGTCGGCCAATAAAAGAGTAACTTTTAGCTAATCGGTCCGTTAGTCGCTGGTCGGCCCTAATAGTAAAAAAAAATCAGAAAAAAAACAGACAAAACCTTTCTACTTAAAAAGATTGCATATAAAATTGTGTGTCTACGTGTATAACTGAAAATCACATATAAAATCCCAATCCGAATAATCACTAGTCGGTACCCTACCAGCCGACTAACGCCTAGAGAGTTTTGCAACACTAGTACACTATCATATTACATATCACCTATAAGTCATTCATAAATCTAATTAACTTTTCTTCAGTGTACTAATTCTAATTTCAAAGTTGCTACGATACTACACGATGGGGATACTTCCGGTATAAACCATAAGAAAACCAAAGCACTGTTGTAAATAACCCATTCATAAGTCTGATTAACTTTTGTCTGTATACTAACAATAATTTCAGAGTTAGTAAAATCATCAGAAATAATAATATCTTCAACAATAAACCGTTACACAATAAGGAAACTGAAATGAAGTTAAATAATAACAAGGAAAGCGGAATAAAACCTTGCCGAAAACGATATCCATAGAGGAAGCGGATCGGATGTGACCGTGGACGACTTGAAGAACAGCGGTTCCTTTTAAAACTCGTTTGGCGAAGTAGTGAGAGGCGCCGTGAGCGAGCGGTGATCGGGAGTTGTGTCCGCTTGCCGACGATGATTCCTCCTCGGAAACCGCCATGACTGGCCGGACGGACGGACGTCGACGGACTTAGGGTTAGTTGTTACTGGAAGTGTGGATTTATATAGAGAGGAATTGAAGGTGAAGATGAGTTGTGTGTGTGTGTGTGTGTGTGTGAATATTATTATTATTGTTTATTATATAGCATGTTTTGGTGTTTGGGTTTTGGTTGATTGATTGAAGGACGACTATGGCGATGACGGAACGAAGAACATGAGACTGGACACTGTCATGTAGCCCCCATATAGAGACTAATCGAGTTGTTTATGTTTGGAATTTGTCGGTTTAATTATTGTATTTCTACATCTTTTTCTATAATAACTAGTATTAAACATCTAGTTGCGATCGTTTCTTTTTTGGGGTCAATATCAGCAACGCAGTTCATACAATGATAAGACTAATCTGAATTATAGAGCTACGACACAATCAAACCCAAACGAACAAAATGTCCGTGACAAGGAGCACTAATGTTATACCACTGTTAGGGACCAACAACGAAAAAGCTTGTGACAATAAAATAAAAAAATAAAGGAAAAAATTGACATTGAATGAAAAGAAGATGTAAGTGAAGCGAAAGACGAATCATGTGAATAGGTTTCACCATTAAGAGTAGATGTAAACAAAAAAACCGGTTCAGGGTCTGAGATTGTCCAAATCGACCCCAAGAGATTCCAGTTCGAAATAGGTACTAGCAAAATCGATTTGGTTTGTATCCAAACCGAGCGGTTCCCATCCCCTCACGTCAAAAACTGAAGCAAACCGATTTTGTCTTGTTTTTTTTAAATGTATCCGCAAGAACTGGTTTATGAAACGGGGCCTGCCTTTCAAACCGACCAATCCAGGGCAGAATCGTACCGGTTTCAAACCAATACAGATTTGACTTGAAACTGGTCAAAGTCAAAACCGTTTTGGGTTTGGGAAAAATGATGTGTTTCTAATTAAAAGGAAGCAAGTGATGGAAAGATGATGATGCAGCCAACAACCCAACACGGACCACTGAACCAACTTATAAGTTGGCCCATTTAAAAGCTTGTGGGCCTGACTGCTTGAGTATTGACTAGCGCAACCCACTTCTTCTAACCGGTCTACTAGTTGTTGCACTTATTTGGCCCATTATATCTCACCTATTCTATGCCGACGACGCCCTTTTTTTCGGATCGTGGTCTGCTGAGAATGTTAAAAATCTCAACAGAATACTTAGATGCTTCTCCATGGCTTCCGGCCTTGATATCAACCTGTCAAAGAGCTCACTGTTCGGGCTGAATGTTTGCAGCGCTGAAGTAGGCTCCTTGGCGAGCATTCTGCGCTGTCAAAGTAGCTCACTCCCTTTCATTTATCTCGGCCTGCCGGTTGGTGATAATATGAAGAGAATTAACAGTTGGAAACCGGTAGTAGATAAGTTTCATGCCAGATTATCCGATTGGAAAACGCGTACATTATCCTTTGTTGGGAGAATGGTGTTGGTGAAAGCGATTTTGGGGGCTGTCCCAAATTATTATATGTCACTGTTTAAGGCACCGGCAAGGTTTATTAAGACATTGGAAGGGCTGCGAATAAGGTTTTTGTGGGGAGGTTCGACGCCAAGGAACAAGATAAGGTGGACGGATTGGGAAAAAATCGTAACACCTAAAGACCGAGGGGGGTTGGGTGTGGGCTGCATCGAGGACTTAAATATAGGGCTTTTAACGAAGTGGTGGTGGTGGTATAAATCCTCGAATAATCAGTTGTGGTGCAAGGTTATAAACACCATTCATGGAAGCCGGAGGGGCTTGGGTTTTATACCGAATAAGAAGTCTAGAAGTGGGGTATGGAGCACTATTGCAGCACTTGGATCCGAATTCGCCAAAAGAGGATCTGATTTAGAAACTAAATTTTGTTGTGTAGTCGGCAATGGCACTTCAGTGCGTTTCTGGGAGGATATCTGGTGTACCGACGGTCGACTTAAGGATAAATTTCCCAATATGTTTCCATTATGGGTCGGCTGAGTTCTCGGTGAAGTTGGTCCGAATGGAGCTGCAGAATACGCAGACACCAGCTACACCAAATAACCGGTTCTACTGGAGCAAGATAGCGATCCCAAAGGTTAATTGTTTTGTTTGGAGGGCCGTGAAAAACAGGATACCCACAGCTGAAACTCTTTCTTTTCGGGGGATTCAGATCGGGGACGGCCTCTGTAATAGATGCAAACTCGAGCCCGAAACGGCTGATCATATTCTACTAAATTGTGTATGGGCTCGGTCTGTATGGTGGAACGTTTTTGAATGGGTGAAGATACAGGGTCCAGCTCAATACTCGTATGTACACCAGTTTCTTGATGGCGTTCGGACATTGCAAGCAAGCACTAGGAAGTTGGAAGCGATATATGCAATCATACTATTGGCTATGTGGAAACTTTGGCTGGCAAGGAATAAAAAGGTGTTTTCGGATGTAAACTTGGCGACACCCTCGATAGTTGAAGACATCAAAGTTGAATCTTATTGGTGGATGACAAGCCGGGCGAAAATTTCGGATCTGGATAAAACAAAGTGGTGGAGCTTCTCATATTTTGACAACGGATAAGAAAGAAGGTGGCCTCGTGGACGAAGAAGGGATGGCTTCTGCTTTGTTGTTTTATTTCTTTATTTTGAAGTTATGAATTGTAATTTTGTGTTGTAATTGGCCCAGGTAGCCTCTGGCTTAATCTGTCCGGGTGATTCTGATGTTTGGTTATTAATAAAGCTCCGTTTGAATGTTCAAAAAAAAAAGTATATTCTAGGAGGATCGGTTGGATTATAAAAAAAACATTCATTTTTAGGTTAAGTATAATGATAAATAAGTATGTATTTAATGGGGATTCAACTCTAATCTTCCTTGTTATTTCCACCTAGTAAAGTATGAAGAAGCAAATAGAACAAGGCCCACTTTAGGAGTTCAACGTATAGATTCAAGATCAACATGAGAATTGCTCACAATGACAAGATGAACAACATACTCAAATGGTGGAAATACTTGCTCGAGCATTTGTGAGAAGTCGGGTAAGAAATCAAGACATTTATCTTGGTTAATTTGGATGGTTATAAGTTAATCGAGCTTTATTGATTTAATGATGACAACCATATAGCATACGTAACATCTGTAGAACAATATTGATAACATTAACCTGACATCAATCAATATTGACCTATATTAAGTGTTAACTCATACCCAGATTTTTTATTTAAAAAGCCCTAATCAGAACACCTATTAAAGAGCTTCATGTGTGTATTATTCATGTAGTTATATTGAAACCCATAAACAATAAAGTGTTCGGCCCAACTAAAATATATATTTTGATTTCAAACCTATAATCGAACCCGTATTTAAAAGCCCAAATTCCATAAAATAAAATTAGCAAAGTAGGATTGTAGGAACCAGTATGGGCACTAGGGCTGCAAACGAACCGAACGAACACGAATAAGGTCTTGTACATGTTCGTTCGTTAAGGAAATTGTGTGTTCATGAACACTTACCAAACGAGTTTTTTTGTTTTCGTGTTCGTTTGTTAAGAGAACACTCGTGTTCGTGTTCGTTTGTTAAGTTTGTCTACGAACGTTAATGAACACAAACAAGTGTTTATCTACACAAACGAACACAAAGAAGTGTTCTTGAACGGAAGCAAACATAAACAAATCTATACTAACTTTCGATAAGAACAAAATATAGCGTGAAGACTAAAAGTAAGGTTATTGATCTCAGATAGTTATATATTTACCTACATAAATTATTTGTTTATTTATTTATTTGGGTAAAATAAATAAAAATAAAAGAATATAAAAACTACAAAAATTAAAAACCCTATTAAACTATTGAACACAAACGAACACGTTATCGAACGTTCACGAACATAAACGAACGAACGCGGCCTTAGTTTGTGTTCGTTCATTTAACTAAACGAACGAAATTTTTTGTTCGTGTTTGTTCATTTATTAAACGAACAAACACAAACGAACTTCCCACCGAACAGTTCATGAACTGTTCACTGAAAGTTTGGTTCGTTTGCAGCCATAAGTATGGCAGTATCATATACCTATTTAGACAATCATTATCAAGGGTCAACAACGGAAGCTTTGAAACACACCAAGACGGTTTCTTATCGAGGGTCATTGAATACTTGCAAGTTGTGTCTTTTAATATTACGAGTCATTAAGATATTGTTAGGTGATAATCAACCGAGTCAACAATCGTGGTCTAGTTATTGGCTGTCAGCAAAGTCATTAATCAACATTCTTTATCAATCATATTAACTACAAATCATGTCTATGTAATATCAATTGACAAACTATATAAACCTTGGCAATAGTAATTAACCGGGATCCTAAAAAGGTCACCATTTCTCTAATCGTTTACAATTAAATTTTCTTTTAAGTTGTTTATATTAATTGCAATTCAATCAACAATCAATCAATTGATTTTAAATTTCGGTTTAGTTTAATTCTTGTTGCAAATAGCACTTTCCACAATACTCCTCGTGGTTCAACACCCGACTTACCCTATTTATTTAATAAGGTAGTTGGACATTTTAAAACTCTTGTTTTTACCGGTCCTTCGACACCGATCAGTTTCTCATTTCACTCAATGAAATTATTCAGCCTTTTAGAGCATTCTTATTCCATCCATCAAATCTCATCCATCAAATTACACTAAAAATCACTATTTCACCCCTAAATCTTCTTTCTCCTAATTAAAATAATAATATTTTTTCATACTTTTATCATTATATTTTCTCTCTCCTCACTCACAACCACTTCTAAAAATATTAAAATATGTTTAGGGGTGAACAGTAACTTTTCATATTTAGGGGTAAAAGTGCTTCCACCAAATAATTTCTAATATCCTCCACTCACAACCATTTACACTCACCACATATAATTTGATGACACACTCACATGTATTTAATGCCCGGGATGTGAATGCTCTTAAACCACTAAAAGCAGGAAGCAATTGCATTGACAACCCTAAAAAACTATCATTTAATTTAATATAGTATATTACAAAAGAGCACATGAATACATGATAAAGAAAGCATATATAGATCAAACAGTCGTTTAAAAACTTTATATAGTTGTTTTAAGAACTGTACGGTACAACGATGCAAGTGGCTGGCTTTATACTTTGTTTACCAATTACCATGGTTGTTGTGCACGACGGTGTCGAGATCATCGAATGAACCGAAAGCGTGTGTGTCGAAACCAGAGCACGTGCGAGCATGGAAGCTGGCCTGACTGTGCTGTCTGCTTGCAAGTACAGCTTGTAACTTTAGCAACTTTAAGGTGACAGACTGTATGTATGGCACTTTTTTGGCATACAAAGAGAAGGGTATCACCGATGTTGCCGGTACTGGTCGGTTATTGCACCCCACCGCTTCTAGATTCTGTGTGCTTCTCTTTACGGCTCTTTATCACACTTTTTTGGATATTTTAATCTTGATTTTATTTAAAATCGAACCGACGTTGAATTAAAACTAGATCCGTAGTTACCCGCGGCCCGCGCGTTGTCACGGAAAGTAGTTTGAACTCTGTTCGTATCGAAACAGAAAGACTAACGTTACCAAATAAATGCCTTTTGTTGTTAATATAGGTCAATTTTCATTTGATTTTATATTGTCGCGTTGAAGAAACTATAAAAATGATACGTTATCAGTACCAATATTAAGACAATACTTGTTTGGTTCTCCACGATAAAGGAAAAATATCAATATACCGGTACCGAAAGTATGGGTTCGGTATGAATACCTAGTACTACTTGCTCATCCATAAAAAGAAAAATGTACCCAATACCAAATACTCATCTTAAAATAAAGTGTATCAGGGTGGACGGGACGGTTCGTAATGGGCTGGCCGTGACCATCACGAACACCGCTCCACCAATTTAATCACACCCACGATGTTTGAAATCCGTGATGCTCATCACGCTCTAGCTAGCTAGCCGTTGGACAACGGCCATTTGACCCCCAAAAAAAATTACCACCTACCTATATATACACATATTTACCCATTTTTTTACACCCACATTCACACAATTCTTCTACTACACACAAAAAAATCATAAAATTCTTCTCATTATCCTCATTCACATCACAAAAATCACACAATGGTTACTTAGACAAATGAGGAGGAAATTGCCTAGTGATCGCGTACGACAACGATGGCGCATCAACGAGCAGTGATCATGGTCGTGGCCGGAGCACGCCATGCTGAAAAAAAGTTTTAGCCGAGTTTATGAATAACCCGGGACCAACGATGTAGTATGTAATAAATATGTATCAAAGTCATAATATTAACATACCATTGGAATGTAATTAACTCTATTTTGAAATACTCCTATATGAGTTCATTATTTGAATCAAATTTAAGAAACTCGACATTTGATTTGGATTCAATTTGGAGTCGATTTTTGGATTTTAGAAGCTTATTCAGTCTTAGTAATCAAGTACGAATTTGTGATTTTTGATTTGATTCGAGGTTGGAATTCAAATTATGAATTTTATTTTTTATTTTAAACACACACAAAAACAAACGGAAACCGGCAACTTCTAATAATTTAAGTTTTAACATTTAGACTTAACTGAATTTTGATTTGAATTCAGTAATTGAATTTCGAATCCATCTTAAAAATTTCTTATGAAGTTTAATCTTTGAGTTCGTTGGAATATTAAACATTGTCATGTCTCCCTAGACCCGAGCACTATACCGTACTCCCGAATCTGATCTTGGAGAGATGAAGATCCTCTCGAATAAAATAATATTTTATCTATTTTGTTTAAATGCACATTAAGATTTTTCTTAAGTTTAACTTATTTACTCGTAAAATTATATTTTATATTTTTTAGATATAATATTGAAGGCAATACTATACGATAAAATACCTAAACGGGCCAAACTGATTACAGATTTCTTAAAGTATTTAAATATTACATTTCTTGAACCGTTCAATATAATAAATTGCTACTGTGATAGTATTACTTATTTATATATAATCAGTTTATTAAAAAAGAAGGTTGGTAGGTCTACGTTTATTGTTTTGTTATGTTTTTTTTAAAGGCGTAATTTAATAGTGAAATTCTAATCTTAACAACCTTTGGGTCACAAGTTCGAGTCTTCCCACACGTCGGACCCTTTCAACCTTAATGGATATGATTTTTCGATGGATGAGAATCGAACATGTGACCAATCCCGGACAAAAACCCTCTGAAGAGGTAAACCCTCTCATCTCAGACCAGCTGAGCTGGAGATCATTGACTATTGTTTTGTTATGTGTTTATTAAAATAAAAGACTAGCTATACTTGTGTTAACGGGCATTAGTTAAAATATTAAAATCAATGATGGATTGATGGTATATTATTGCTTAGTAAATAAGTGTGAAAGTTATGAGACTGAAAGCGTGTAAATGTGTTCATGACTTTGTTTATTGAAAAAATCACTGATGGTATAATACTTTGTTTTCTTAAATGCAAACACATCTGATACACGTTGATGGTATCTTAATATCTATATCTCTATCTCTATTGTCTTATAGTAAATTACCCCGCGCGTTGCGGCGGTTTTTAAACGTGATTAAGTACGTAAAGGTAACCCAAGTTAAAAAATATTTTTTCTATCAAAATGGTAATTTTAAATTAAAAGTATTTGATACATAAATCAGGATATTAAGTTTTCTTTTAGTTAGTTGTAATATACAGAGAGAAGGAGATAGAATTATTGGCAACAAATACATATATTATATGAGGTTAGACATCATGCTTTAAAGAGTTATATAATTCAACAAACAAAAAAAAGACAACAATGTCCAATTACTATAATGTTTATAAGCTCCAACAAAGCCTAATAGAACCATCACAAACATTGCTTGTTATTATTAAATAGATGTGTAGAAGGATTCAATGAAAAGCTTGGGTTTTATTGAAACTGAATTGGGGTTTAATTAGGTGTTATGAATAGGGGTTACATATTGAAATGGATATGAAGTATGCATTACACATATATACAATGAGCATTATAGGTTGTACACAAGGGCATAAAGGGAACAAAATGACCAAATATTGGAAATTTGTGAAGGGACTCTTCAACTCCCATCTTAAAAATTGTATAAAATTACCTTCTTACCTATCTCTCCTCTTTAATAAGGTAGTAGAGATTAAGAACCAAGCTAGCATGTATAAGAAGGTACAATTTTAAGATATGAGTTGAATAGATTCTTTACAAATTTCTATTTTTTTTTTTTTGTCATTTCTTTTCTTTTTTACCCCTTGTATATGACATATCATGCTTATTGTATATGTGTAATACACATTTCGTATCATTTCCAACATGTAACCCCCTATTTATAGAGAATTAGATGATCCCATTAACTTTGTGAAACCTCCCATTATTATAAACCACTTCATAGCCCTCCATTATTACCCACCAATTAATCAATTGTTATCTTATTTAAAATTATTTACTTTGTTTTTAAGTATCTACCAAAAAAACAAATCTAAATAATAATAATAATAATAATAATAATAATAATAATAATAATAATAATAATAATAATAATAATAATAATAATAATTCATGCACATTGAATAGGTTGACTACTTTAAAACACTCGTGTAAGTCCTGAAAAATATAAATCCAATATCAAGTAACTATCAATCGATGGCGGAATCAAAGATGATAGTGATTCAAGAAACAAATAATATGAACGATTGAATGATTAATCTCAACTAGCATACGATCTCTGATGGATTCGTCTAATACTAGAGAGCTTTGAATATTATTGATAGAAATCGCTAACCTAATAATGATGATGAACATAACATTATATAGATCCTGTACTAGTTTTGGCCCACATGGCCTATCCCAAAGCCCAACTGAGAACTAACTAGTTCTCGGCCTAAACACCTTAAATAACTGAGAACCCAAGTGTTCTCGGTCATAAATAGTAAAACGCCAATATGGATCACCAATATTTATTTGATAGCGTCAGTCTCATTATTATAGACCCAACAATCTCCCCCTAGACTGATGCTATCAAATGGTCTTCATAACATGAATGCAACATTGTGATCTCCCCTAGATTGTTGATGGGTTGTTGGTGTTGTTTTGTTGAAAGTCTTCTTTTCTGTACTCTCAAACTCGGGCCTTTTCTTCTTCTATGAGAGTAAGATCCACACTTGAATCATCATCAGCATTCGCTTGATCATTTGCTAAAGAAGATGTGCGAGGAGGATTCTCATATCTCTTTCTTTTCCAATCATTGTCTTCAAGCAGGATCACAGGTACTTCTGCATGTGTTTCATTATTAGAACATGCAATCACATCAAGTTCTTTTGTCACAGGTACATCTTCTCATCACGATGCTTCATGCTTGTCAGCAACTGGAAATGATTCTTCATCAACCCCTGTTTCTTGATTTAGATTAAATTCTGCACATTCTTAGAACTTTGTAAGCAAACATCTGAATATAACAGAGGATCCAGTATCATCAGTGGCGAAGCTTGACCCGAAGGTTCGGGGGGTCGGAAGTCACCGGGGGGTCGGAAGTCACTTGTTTCAGGGGGTCGAAAACCAGTTTCAGGGGGGTCGAAACCCTATATTTCCAAAATTTTCTATACGAATACTATATAATCGGCACTTCTATGCGAAAATTCGGGGGGGTCGGCCGCCCCCGCCGGCCCCTAATAAGTTTCGCCAGTGAGTATCATGAACACCTAGTTCTTCCGACTACTTTCACATGAAAATTTCAAAAATTCGGATTTCTTTCACTGTGGATGATAGGTTAAAACTTCAAGAATGGTTGATTTTATAAAAATTAAAACTAAAAAAAAAAATAAACTCAAAAGCAAAACAATAAGAATCAAAATAAATGAAAAAGAAATTGAACTAAAAATAACTACACAATTTTTTTTTCGAGGGATTGAATCACTATGATTTAGACTCAGGGACACTTATCAATACGGATCTACTCTAGTCGGTCCGGGCAATTGCCAGTATATTCGTCCACTTAAACTTATTGCCTTAGACTTTCTTATTTGACTGTCCATGATTAATTTATCATGTTTTGGTGTATTAATTATGGACACTCAAGCAAGTCACAATCAAATCCTAGAATTATATGCGGTACACTCTATCATGCAAGCAGTTTCCCTACCACATATTTTCACGGTGTCTGTTCTAGAATTCTAAAACCTTAACTGGGACTTGGTTGAGAAGAGAAAAGAATAGATCATTAAGAAATAGAGTGGTATAATATACAAATCAATTTGATTTCTCAAATGATATAGGTTTTGGTGTTTTGGGCTCTAGAGGGCCTCTTTTGTTATGCACATTGGCATCTTTTTGGGCTCATTGGCCTCTTTTGGCGTTTTTGATCTATAGTGCGACAATGTACAGCTAGGTCAGCATATATCTGGATGCAGCAAAAGCTGACATTGCCTAGCATCCCCATGTCTTTGCTTACACAAAACAAAGGAGATACATGAGATTTTCAGAAAAAAGGTTTCAGACCTAGAACACAGTGTGTATCGGGACGTCACACAAGCATTCAAATAAAAAATGTACCAATCCCAAGTGACGTTTCCTACTGAGGCCATATGTTATCTTTAAGTGTGTCACCAGATCAGCCAATTTTCCAGTCGTAAGGACCAAGCCTACCAACACATCACCCTAGAGCCTAACCGTTTCAATGCTGGTCTTACGTGTGTCAGCCTTTTTCACAAGTGATACAACAAAAACTCTTTTTGTAATTTTCTCTTTTCACATGTTTTTGCATTTTTCTCATTTTCTCTCCTATCTCCCCCTAAATTTTGTACATAAATAAAACAAAACACTATTTTTGTATTTTTCTTGAATATTTTTCTTGAGTAAAGTCTTATTTGAGTCCTTGTGGTTTGCCCATTTTAACTACTTGAGTTCAAAATTAAAACTTGTCTCGGTCCGAGTCCTTAAAGTTTCTAATCTTAACTTCTTGAGTCCAAAAGATAACCTCTGTTAGATTTTCTCAGTTAAATTTTGAAAAATGACTTAAATGCCCTTGGTTTATATTTTTGCTTCTTTATTTGTTTTTATTCCACATCAGTTTTTTTTAAAGTGTGTTTTTATTATAACCATCATCATTATCCAAATTATAATTCCTAAAACCACAAATCACAAACAAAAACACTCAAGAACACAGGTCCGAGCCATGACCACCAGACCCGAGCCATGACCAAACCAACCAAGAACCCACGATCGGGCCTCCAAAACAGCAACCACATACTGAACCATAACCATACCGAGCCACAACCATAACCAACTATGGGGACTCGTCGGCCACACCCGTACCAGACCTGAGACCCAACTAATAATCAAGACCCGAGACCAAAACCCGCAGCAACCACCACCATCGGACCAAAACCCACCTAACTAGCGAACCCTTCCCAGACCCCTATCCAGCCACCACTCGAACCACTCCCACCGTCGCTTATCAGCAAAACCACACAGCCACCACCATCGAGCCATCCGTAATCGAACGATCAGAAAACACCACAGCCCAGTTTGGGCCTAAACCATGCGCCGCCACCACCAAGTTGTGTGGTGGCTGGCCGCTGCAACTGAGAGGATGGAGAGGGACCGGGAGGGAAGAGAGAGAGATAGTGATGTAGAGAGAGAGAGACCGAGAGGAGAGAGAGATAGAGTGGCTAGGGTTTCATCTTGTGGTTGATAATGAGGAAGGAGGAGATAAGGGGCTTTTATAGCTAGGGTTTCATTTAGGAGCATTTAAGTCATGTCCCAAAATTTAACTGAGAAAATCTAACAAAGGTTATCTTTTGGACTCAAGAAGTTAAGATTAGAAACTTTAAGGACTCAAACAGAGACAAGTTTTGATTTTGGACTCAAGTAGTTAAAATGGACAAACCACAGGGACTCAAATAGGACTTCACTCAATAAGAAAATCTTTTTGTTCTTTCTATAACCATTCTCAAATAACGACCAATTAATCTTTTTCAAAGTTTGTGCATTAAATTTAAATGTACCTGCCATGCTGACCTTACCTCCTTTATCTCCTTTGAAGAAAACATACTCTGTGTTAAAAGATGTAAAGGTATGTAACAGAGAGATGTCACCTAACATATGCTTGGAACAACCACTACCAACACACCAGTGGTTACTGATAATCCTCCTTGGCTGTCCCTACATGAATAAGGAGATTAATTAGACATCGGTACCCAGGCCATAACGGTCCTGGGCAGCCCAGAAGCATCAATGTAAGACACTTCTTTCAAACACATGTCCTTTAAATTTGGAATTGCTGCTACTTTTGGTTTCCAAATTTGTTTAGGCTTAATAAACGATTTAGCTACTTTTGGAGTAAGCACTTTTGGTTTTTCAGGTTGTTAAGATTTTGAAATCTGTTTTTGTTCTTCAACAACCTTTCGTTTGTTCTTAGCAGCAATCCAGTCACCATTAGATGGTTTAACCTTTGGATATACATTCTTCCTTGTCTTAGGTTGAGGAACCTTCGTTGACTTGGAATGGTAGTTATCCCTAGGTGTAACCCTCTGATTTTTTCTGTAATAGGGAACATAAGGACGATGTGTGCAGTTTCTTGCGATGTGACCAGGAATTCCACAATTGTAACACGTCTGTTTCTTCATGTAAGGAGCATATCCTGGTTCATTCGATCCAACAGAAGATGATATATGCGAATGATAAGATCTGTTAGATGATTTGTTGGAATTGTACTCAAACTTTCTGCTTTGTTTAGTATATGCAACACTTTTTGATCTGTTAGCACTTGCAAATTCTGGTGATTTATGAAGACAGGTTCTCCCTTGTGCAGCTAGTTGTTTTTGTGCCCTTCTCTGTTTATGAGAGTTAGAACAAGTATGTTTTCTATTTTTCTGAAAACATTTTTCACTTTGTAAAACAGGTTTTGGTGGCACATATTTCTCAGTCGTGCCATTGACTGTTGATTTCAAGAAAAACTTTGGCACATAAGGACATGCATTACTTAACAACTTTGAAGTTTTCAAACAATCATTATCAGATTTAGCAAAAGCAGTTGAGGTATGTTCATTGCTATTAAGAACGGAGCTTGCACTAGCATCACTTTTAACAGAAGAATCAGGAATTGTTTTTAGTTTAGAGTCATTAGAATTAAAATATTCTTCATCTCCTTCAGTCCATTTTCAACTAAAACTGTTTCTGCACATGAAGTAGAAGCATCAGAATTATTCACACATTTAAATTCAGTAGTTACTTCTTTTACTGTTCCTATCCCGACAGTTTTTGAATCAAATAAATTTTCTGAGTCAAATTCATCTGATGTTTCTGACTCAGTTGACAAACTTGAAGAGCTTTCAGAGTTTATAGATTTGGCAATGCTTTTAAACAACATAGATTCAATTGATCCTAACGAGGAATTTGATTTTGTTGAAGCTTTGTCAGCATCGACAATGTCAGAGTTGTTATTTTCAGATTTAACATGGTTGCTCATTTCATCGCTTTGTGATTTAACAAACTTAGCAATAGGAACATCACTAAGTGGAACAACATACTTAGATTGTTTCATGTGCCCTTCTGGTTCAGCAATCTTAATTGGCACAGACTTAACCGGATCTACCACTAACCCCTTTGGCTCTGTTATCTTTATGGGAACACTCTTTGCGGGCTCAACCACCAATCCCTTCCCATATTCCATATTTTTCTCATTTTCTATTTCCTCATCCGAAAGAGGCAATTCTGTGTAGTTGTGATTGTAGGGAGGTGCAATTTCTACAAAACCTATACCAGCTCCTTTGGTTTCCCTAAACCTGAGTTTTGAACTTATCATTTTCTCAACACGCTCACTAGAACAATCAAATTTTCTAAAATGGAAATCGGCATTTTCAAATTTTGATTTCAAAGAATCTAGCTCAGCACTAAGTTCATCAATAACTTTCTTCTGATGCATGACAAGACAAGTTTTATTGCTTAAATCATTATTGTATTGAACGACATCCTTTTCTAAGGCTTCTACTCTAAGTTTGTAAGATGAAGTTCGGCTATTAAGACAAGAAATCTTTCCTTTTAGCTCATCGTTTTCTCTTACTAACTCAGAGTTATATCCTACGTAATATTTAGCCTTTTCAGCACAAGCATTAGAGCATAGATCAGAAAATACCTCATGTGAAGCATGTTTGATATATCGTACCAGCACAGGAACCTGATACTCAACAGGTACTTGAACAACAGGAGCGGGTGTCGAAACAGTAGCAGGTGTGCAACGTGGCTGAGCAGCAGCATTTTGATTTTGCGCCTTTTGCTTGTCTTCCGAATCACAAGCTTTATGATGGAGATGAGTCCTGACAGAGACAGATGTTGAAGATCCTCCGTCTTCTTGATCACGACAACATTCGTATCCCACATCTTTGGAAGAGCATTTAACAACTTCTTATTTACCTCAGAATTGTTCAAAGTTATGCTTGCAGCCTTCATTTCAGTTACTAGAGATACGAATCTCTCAATTTGATTTTCAAGGGTTTCACCAAGAATGCAACTGAATTGATTGAACTTATGCCACAGTATGTCCCTTCGACTTTGCTTCATGTCATCATTGCATTCATAAAATTCAATCAGAGAATCCCACAATGCTTTGGCAGATTTAGTCTCTCTATATTTTGAGATGATCTCTGGTGCTAAACCCATAGTCAATGTGTTAAGAGCCTTTTCATCAAGCTTGACTTGGTCCCAATCTTCATCTGTATATTCGGATTCAGCTTTAAGTAGTGTAGTACCCTTCTCTTCGTAAGTAATTGGGGTAGGACCTCTACAAATAGCTCTCCAAACTTTGGCATCTTTTTCTTTAACATGTTGAATGAACCTAAATTTCCATTCAGCAAAAGACTCTCCCAACATCAACATGGGAACACATGTACTTGTTGCATGCATGACTGTAGTCTTTGAATCCATATGCACTTTAAATCCGAGAACCAATCCGAGAACACAAATAATCTTCGAGAACTCCAATCCAAGAACAAAAAAAATAAACCCGAGAACTGTGTGAAAATCCAACAAAATTCTGAGAACATAAACAAATATCAGAGAACCGAGGAAAATCCGTGAACCGAAGCAGAAATCCAAGAACCACTTATAAATCCGAGAACAAGTCTTGAAACCCGAGAACACTTAAAAGCCGAATACCAAAAAATCTGAGAACAACTTTAGGACCGAGAACGATTATGATCCCGAAAAATAATGAAAACCTGAGAACACTTTAAATTTTCGAGAACCTATGGAACCCGAGAAAAATAATAACTCCAATAACAAGAAACTCGCGTACCAACTCCTTTTTGAGAACACAACTAAAATCTCGAGAACCTCAAACGTAGCAAACTGAGAATCCGAGAACAAACTTAACCGAGAACATGAATAACCGAAAACTAGTTCAAAATCCAAGAGCTTGTGAACGAATTAAAAATCCAAGAACTACAATTCAAGAACACCAAACCCAAAAATCAAGCATTTAAAATCTCAGGAGATAATGAATTCCTAAAATTATGGACTCAAATGTTTTTTTTTTTTTTTTTTTTTTCAAAATTCAATAGACCTTATCAAAATCTTTAGATAATAACAACTTTTCAAAAAAATGTGCAAACACTTTTCAATTTTCGTAATCAAAGATCAAACATTATAATTAAAAAAATGTTTCTTGACCAATATTTCTTCTTACAAATCTCTCCCCTCCACATTTCAAACAAGTATTAAGATTCTAGCAACAAAAATGGATGAATGAGACATCACGTCATGGCCAGCTAATATACGAAAACAAACACTAATGAAATTTTTATATTTATTTCGAAAATTCTGATATGAGTATTCCGAGAACAGCCAAATATTTGAAAATCTCAAATATATTGTTTCCAACTTACTTTGAGAGAATTAAAGAAACACTCACAAAAGCACAAAACAAATCAAACTCAATTTTTTTACTCAAATCCAGTTTCCGTTTCTTGTGTTTTTCGAGTTCTTTAAAAAATTTATATTCAAAACCAAAACATTCAATCACTAGCAAACCGATTAAATACGCAATGGAGATTAAAACTAAATAAAACGAAACCGTTTCATGCAACCGAAAATTTTCTTGAATCCTTTGATATCCAACCGAGCCTTGAAAAGCTTCAATGGCTCTGATACCAATTGTAAGTCCCGAAAAATATAAATCCGATATCAAGTAACTATCAATCGATGGCGGAATCAAAGATGATAGTGATTCAAGAAACAAATAATATGAACGACTGAATGATTAATCTCAACTAGCATACGATCTCTGATGGATTCGTCTAATACTAGAGAGCTTTGAATATTATTGATAGAAACCGCTAACCTAATAATGATGATGAACATAACATTATATAGATCCTGTACTAGTTTTGGCCCACATGGCCTATCCCAAAGCCCAAGCCCAACTGAGAACTAACTATTTCTCGGCCTAAACACCTTAAATAACTGAGAACCCAAGTGTTCTCGGTCATAAATAGTAAAACGCCAATATGGATCACCAATATTTATTTGATAGCGTCAGTCTCATTATTATAGACCCAACAACTCGGATTGATAATAGGACATTACCTCAAGAGCTAAGTTATAATTTTTCAATCATGTTATTGTTTTCAGGTTGTGGATTGGGCATGAGCGTTCGCCGATAGGATTTTTGAAGTCAATGTTCGTATATTTTTTGTTACCTCCATTAATTTCAATTTGGAGTATTTATGTTTCTGATAAGCGACAATTTCAAGCAAATTTCTCGATTAGGGCTTCTTTATTGTTTTAATGCTTGCAAATATACTTTTCAGTTTTTTTATGCAATTGATCCATTTTGTTGGTGTAATACTCATTTTCTCATAAATCATAAAAAAAATGATTTTTTACCAGATATTAAAATGAATGAAATAAAGTAATGAATTCATATTATGTTTCACAGATTTAATTTGTTTTTTCACAAATATGTTATTATCCTAACTGCTTTGATACAAGTTATTTATTCATTGTTATGAGGTTGTGTTTGTATTAATGTACCTCCAACTTCAAGTTGTCATATAGATTTTGTAATCTATAACATACTTTTCACAGCGAATTGAAATTAAACTTTTTATTATCCAAATTAAACTTTTTATTATCCAGGTTATATCATGATGTTCAGGTTATAAATTTTACCCAACTTTTTTTTTCTTTGGCTTCTCGTACAATGTTTCTTATAATTACATTGCATTATCTTTAAATTGGAAATCATCTTAATTGACTTTGTCATTAATAAAAAGGTCGACAATAATACATAATTAACTAATTTTATTTATTATTATCGTACGTAGTTTGAACATCAAAAGTCAAAAATGGCAAGATCATGATCATGGATTAAGCCAATATAACTCGTTCCATTTAGTCATTTACCAAATATTTACGTCTTTTTCAATGGCGACAAACATTATTTCTTTAAATTCTTTATTATTTTTTGTAACTTGAGATGGATATCCGCAGTATTTGTGACTCTTATTAAGTCTTCTCTTAAAAAAAACAAATTTTCAAATAAAAAAAAAACAAAAAACAAAAAAAAGAATAGAAAAGAAAAGAAAACAATGACCCGTTTCACTTTCGAAAATATTGTTTTTGGATATCATATCTATGAGACTATGATTTTAACTTATATTTATGTACATCCATCGAGTGACCATCCTTGTCAATTAAACTCGATTAGGGTGCACGTTATAGTCCATCAATTCGCTAAGCCCACGAATCCATCTCTACCAACTAAAAACGATAGCATGTCGTTAATTAACCTTTTTACAGAGACTTTAAAGTCAAGCACCATTGTATTGACTTGTTAATTTGCTAGTATGGCAAGAAAGGATACATACACTCACATATAATACATCTAAAGCCATTTGGCATCATATGTGATGGTGTGCGGAGAAGGCAACAAGCAATTCATTTCCTTACCTCATTGATGGATTACAATTTTTTGCATCATTTCTTTTATAACATGCATAGCGTGATTTGCACATTGCAGACATTTTTCCTCTGAAAAAACAAACATCTTAATCATCAAACTACTTCTAATCTTAATCACTAAACTAATAATAAAAAGAAGGTTGTTGTATTGGCATCTTAAAAAATCTGGACCTCCATGCACTTAAAGTATACAAATTATACAAGGTCATTCATGATAGATACCTCATGCAAGTATTTTATATTTTCGTGATAGGTTAAGTGTGGATTGAAATACATTATGTCATATTCAATCAAACGTATGTTAACCTTAAAAAAATAGGGATCTAGAGGGAAAAGGTCCATATCCTCTTAAAAAATGAGACTTCTATAGTTCTGTATTATTTAAATTTTGAAGTTTTTAATTTAATCTTTTAAGACTACTACTTTGCTAAGCGTATAAAAACAACAAAGTCAACGGTCAAACTTTAACATTTAGCCATTTGTCGTTATTTATTAATATTGAACAGTTAAACTTGGAAATTTTGTGGCATAAAAGGTTTGAACCATCAAAGAGTTACAAATTTAGTACCATCACGGATTTTTAGTTCATCGTGACATGAACGAACGACGTACAACTATACTTACCCTTTGAGGCATCCCCCGGTATCCTTAGGTACACTTTTTTGTTTCTTTTTTATCTTTTAAAAGTAAATGGTCCATAATGGTTTTTACACTTCTCAATTAACCTTTCATTCTCTTAGGATCCATACTATACATACAGTGGCGAAGCTTGACCCGAAACTTCAGGGGGTCGGAAGTCACCGGAGGATCGGAAGTCAAAAGTTTTGGGGGTCGAAACCTTATATACCAAAAAATTTCTATACGATTACTATATAATCGGAACTTCTGAGCAAAAGTTCGGGAGGGTCAGTCGCCTTCCCCGCCCCTGATTCTATATTTATAGGGGAAGAATCTATGCAAAACACTAAGTCAGGCTCTTTTGTATGCGTCGCGCAGACCATGAGCAAACATTGAAGACGTTACATTAAAAAAACGTCTGCACGAGCCCTTCATGGTGCAGACTTGACCCAACCACTTCTAAGATCTTCTAAGATCTGCATAGGGTTAAACACAACCACCACCAGTTTATTTTAGTAGTCTACATACATTAAAAACAAACAATCTTTTTTTTTTTACAGAGGTTTGGTTCACCTCTTCTTGTTCACAGACTGCAGACATTTTACTTATGAAAAAACAACACCTAAATATTGTGAGAACACACAAAAGAAAATAAATCGTTCATTTTTTTAATCTTAAACAACAAAAAATCAAATATATATATATATATATATATATATATATTACAAATGTAATCTTACTGTTTCTTACGCTGAAATCCCAAAAAAATATATGAGAAAATTTCATTTTTTTTATGTAACCTACACATATAATGATTACGCACACGTCCCACAACAACGCACGAGTAACAAACTAACAACTACTTTAGTTAAATCTACATGTATGCAGGTTTGTAAAAGACATACAAAAATTAGTTTGATGGTTTTTTTATGTATATAATATAAACATATCAATGTAAGA
The DNA here is from genome assembly GCA_028751855.1 of Ambrosia trifida. NCBI lineage: Eukaryota > Viridiplantae > Streptophyta > Magnoliopsida > Asterales > Asteraceae > Ambrosia > Ambrosia trifida. Next base: position 224,462,386 of record CM054122.1, on the reverse strand, counting down.
AACACAAAAGTTAAAACATATGAATCGTAAATTAGGAAATTAAATGATTTAGAGTTGGTTTTTTCTCGCAATAATTAGGTGTTCTGAAATAATCCTTTCACTATATGTATAGGTATATATCTATATCTATATCTATCTATATATATACTATATAGTGGGTGCTAACCGGGTAAAGTTGTCATTTCATTTTTATGCATAAGGGTAAAATTGTAATTTCATTATAATGACAAGACAAGTTTAATACAACTATTAATTTCTATTAATTAATGACAAAAAACAAGAAATTAGTGCTTAATGATTAATAGTTGAAGGTTAAAAAAAGGCAAAAACAAGAAAAAAAATAGTTTGTATAATATTACACCATTCACAATTTTAAACCTTTATATTTTGTATGTCTTATCTACACTAAATTAATCGCAAACAAACTCACATGTATGTTATATAATTTTTGGAATTAGCCCGTGGAGATTAACAAACAACTAGCAAGAATGCACTTTACCCATCATGCTTTCGGGTAACATCGTAATGTTCTTTTTTAATCAATAATAGAGGATAAAATTGATCCAGTTATAAGTGGGTTTGAATCTCTATAATATAACGGGTAAAAGTAATAAGTGGAATATGGATGTTTAGCGCGATTGTTTTCGGGTTATTCATGTTATTTAAATTACAATTTGATTTATGTTTGAATTCGAATCGAGCTAAATAAACAAAATTATATATATGTACTTTTTATAAAAGAAATTCAAGTTATATATAATTCAATTTGAATTTTCAGGTTGAACCGGGTCGAAAATCATAAATTTGACTAAACGCAACATCCAAACATTGTACAGTACCACCGCAACGAGCAAGCTCCTGCTAGTGCATGTGTATGTATATATATATAGTGACATCCGTCACCCTCATTTTTATCATGATTGTCAATTGTAGTCCATGTATTCAAAAGTTTCTATTTCAGCCCCTATAAGTTTCTTCGTTTTCAAATTTAATAAAAGATCGTACTGAATGTTTATCATTTGCATTTATTATGGATCGTATCTACGATTTAATCAAATGCGTATGTTGAAACGTTATTAAAACATATTACGTTTGGCCATTTAAACATTTTTTTCATTTTAAAGTTTACTTGATTTTTGTTAATGTTAAGCGTATAAAGTTTAACGAAGGTCGGGAAAAATATCGGATTTTTTTTAAGTTGATCAATATAAAAAAATGGTTATAAAAAGTTTAAAACTTATAAAATTTAAAACATTTTAGTTAACCAAGTTAAGCTTAGTTAATGTTTTATAAAAGAAATCTAACCAAAACAACAATACAATTAATCAGTTAACGTTGAGGGACTGTTTTTGTCAAACCCTGAAAGTTTTAAAACCTTTCCTCCTCTCTCTCCTGATTTCGTTTTTCCAGCCAACACGTCGCCGGCGGCGAGTGTTTCCGGCGACAATTTATGTAGTGTTTTAATGAACTTTATTTCAAGATTAATGTGTCATTAACCTTCTCCATCTTTTTCTAATCGTATGGAATGATTAATTATCCTTTTAATCAAATTATAATCGTTATTGATGATGGGTTTTATTGTGTAACTGTAACCTTTATGTATGTCACCAAAACCATACGTTTTAACCTTAAAATTATAAATTAAGCACTCCAAATCGTTCATTGATCTTTCCACAATCAAAACCCATAACAAAACATCCCAATTCGTGGCCACAACTGTTCACATTTTGACTCCAAGCACCGAACCTGCAACCTTCGATTCCGACCCATTAATGAGATTGTAAGTCCAATTTTTTGATGCTGCAATACACGGTTTATCATGTGTAATAAAAACCCTATGATTTCATGGCCTCACCTTGTCGAATCGTGGGTTGATTAATCTTTGGTAAGGGTTAGGGTTTTGAAGGTTATTTGGGGAAGAAGATGGGTTAATGATTTATATTTATATATTTTTTTCTAAACTAAACCAAAATTAGAAGGTGGTCTTGTGGATAAAGCTTATGTGTTCTTACCAAAAGACTCGGTTTTGGGACCAGTTAAGGACCCACATTTTTCTGATTTTTTTATATTTTTATTTTAACCATATGATAATCATATAAAATACATATAAATTTAAAATATTCATAATAAATTCATTTTTACACCACAAATCATGAAATTTTAGGTGTGGTATTTTGACACCTCATAGAAAATTTTCACATTTTAAATTTCTGGAAAATAAATTATTTTTGCTTTTTATTAATTTAATTTGTTTTAATCATATTTAATTGATTAAAAATTCATTTTTAATGATTTTACTCTCAAATTTTTTCTGAGAATTATTTCTAAGCATTATGAATGGAAATAAAAATTAAATTCCCAGAAAACAATTATTTTTATTAGTTTTTCTATTTTTAATCATTTAAATATGATTTAACTTCAATAAATCTGGTTTACATGCAAATAAATTGATAAAAATTATGGAAAAATTATTCTTACTATTTTACATCATTAAGTAACTATTTTTCTCAAAAATATTATTTTTTTGGATCACATCTTGTATTTTAGTCGTATTTATGCTTAGTTATACATAATAAATCATTTAATTATATAAAATTATAAAATCTATTTTATAAATATTTTTTTTTATAAAACAGAAATATTCTTGAGTTGGAAAATCATAAGTGTTAATGTTTGAGTCATTTGTGTAAATTATATTCATTTGCATAATAAACTTTAATTATTATTATATATTTTAGTTAAAAGGATTAATTAAAATCTTTAAATAAATTACTTGGAATACTTTTATATAAAATATTCGAATAGTAATAATTATTATCTTAGTCATACATTTGAACTTAAATCATGTTATACTTTTTGAATACGATGTTATCATTTTCGAGTTATCGTAAAAACTTCATTTTCCCCATATATGCCTAGCAAACCCTAATGCCTTAGAATTCTAGTTACCTTAGACTTTTAAGACATTCATATTATTAGTATCCTTAAAAATTATAGGTAGAATTCTTTGGAATTCCTAGTTCTTTAACTCATGTCAACTTAAGTTGGATTTGGACCGCTTTCGCAAACTGTGAGTATACTTATCCCCTTTTTCATTTTCTACACTTTTGGGGTGATTCATGTACACATATTAAACATACATGTGCACTTATTCATAAACGTTTTACATACAATTCATATACGTGTTATGCTTGAATTCTTGTGCTTTGTGCTTAAACATAAACGTAGTATACTTGCAATCATTACAAAATCATTAACTTAGCTAGCCGACTTTAACAATGGATAGCGCTATTTGGATTGAAAACCCGCCTAGTGGAAAGTACCTATGTGTGTGGGAAGTCCTGGGTCATTATTAATGCTTTAAACTTTAACACATAAGAGGTTTGATTTTGACAAGCGTTGTGTACTTACATGTTTTCTGTAACACCGCAACCGATGGCGGAAACATCGAGGTGTCACGTAGTGACGATTGTTCAACAGCTCATGGACTAAAAGTATAAATCTTGATATATTGATTAAGTAGTTTATTACATTGAAAGAAAAATACAAGTTACAATAATTCTAAAATGACAACTAAAACTGAAATACAATGAATCCAAAATCTAAGTAAAAATTCCAACAGCTTAAAAATCATCTCATAAATAACCTGAAACATGTACGAAAATAGTATATGTCAATACAAAAATGTATTGGTGAGCATACCCTGTTTGAATACATATAGTAGAAAAAGAGTTTCGCAATTCACGTGTTATACTGTCTACAATTTAGTGTTCAAGCCATGTACAAATGCTACCCAAAATCAAACCTTTGTTTAATGAATCAAGAGTCACATATATATAGTATTCGCTCATAGTAGGCGATGAATAATCGTTCACACATAACAATAATTAAGTACTATTTATTGCTATGCTAGGCCGTAGAACGGTTAATGATTCAGGTCATAAGTACACACTATCAGCGAATCAACAAGTAAAACACATACAAGAATTGCGATTGTGAATATAGAATAAACCATGATTATGTGAGTGAAGTAATAAGCGTACATGAGTCACCCCAAAAGTGTAAAACATGAAAAAGGGGAAAGATATACTCACAGTTTGCGAAAGCGATCCAACTTAAGCGGTCGTGAGCTAAGTAATGGGAATTCCGAGGAATTCAACCTAAAACGTAATAGAATACTAATAAGGAAATGTCTAAAGTCTAAAGTATCTAGAGTCTAAGGCATTAGGGTTTGCTAAGTCGGTTTGGGGAATTAGAGTTTTTTTATGATAAGTCGAATTACTATAAAAGTTGTATATTAAAAATAATATACTAAAGTCTGTATTTAGGATTTATGTAATATAATTGTTACCAATTGAATATTTAGATAAAAATATGTTTGAATAATTAAGACAAAATATTTTAGTTAATTACTTTAACTAAATTAAAATACATACAATAATCATAAATGTATAAACAAATAGTTATTTGTTTCACAATGATCTAACAAATGGTAATTAAGATTTTCCAACATAAAACATTTCCATTTTACAAGAAAGATATTTATAAAATAAATGTTTAAATAGTGTAAATAAATAAATGTTTAATTATGTCTAATTAAACATAAATAATATTAATAATACAAGACATGATCAAAAGATGCTATTTTTATGAAAAATAATTATTTTCTGATGTGAAAAACAAAAACTAATATTTCTATAATTTCTCTCAATTTATTTGTATTTAAAACATATTTAATGAGTTTAAATAGTGTTTTAATGATTAAAAATAGTAAAAATAACAAAAATAATCATTTTATAAGAAATTACATTTTATTACAGTTTATTATACATAAAAATAAATCTCCAAAAAATTTGAGGTTAAAATCACTTAAAATGAATTTTTAATCATTTAATTATGATTAAAACAATTAAATTCAATAAAAATATAAAAATGAGACATTTTCCAGAAAATAAAAGTGTGATAATTTTCTTTATGGTGTCAAGATGCTACACCTAAATTTTCATAATTTTTGGATCAAAAATGAATTAGTTATGAATATTTCAAGATTTAAGTGTATTTATATATAAATAAATAAAGAAGGAGAAAAAAAATATAATCTGAAAACAAAAAAATGATGCCCAGATTCGTAAGCTACAGGTTTCGAACCTGGGGCTATCCACACACAAAGCAACCACTGAACCACTACACCACAAGTGCTTGTTGTTGATTTTAATCAAAACATTTCATACTTATATTATTATAACTATCCATCATCTTCCCCAAATAGACTTCAAGAACCCTAACCCTAGGGAATTTCAATAGCCCAAATCTGATCAGATTTATACTCGCTAATAAGGGGCTTTTGTTGCAGAATCAAAACTAAGTATATTGGCACAAAGAAAAGGATCTTACATGCTCGATATGTGGTATAACACGAGAACAAAAAGTCGCGACTTTGGAGCCTATTACCAAGCTTCAAGTTACGATTGAGAAGATTTTTTTATGTGGGTTTAAGAGATGCAACTGTGGGGAACGAGTTGAGATGGTCAATTTATAAGATTACAATAAAACTTTAACCGTTTGTACTCGTTTTAAAAGAACCAACGGTTATGAACATTTAATGATTAATTCACAGCTTTGAATGCGTTTAAAACACCTACTAATGATCGAAACTGATAAGTAATGATGGAGAAAACGTTTAGGAATCATTTAAAATAACTAAAACGCATTAAAACTGGTTTTTGGGACTCGCCGGAATCGTCGCCGGCGGCGACCTTTTGGCCGGACACGAAGAGGACCAGGAGGTGGGAAGGGAAACCTTTCAAAAGTTTTATATTTTGACAAAAATGGTCCCTGAAGTTATAAACTTGATATATTTTATATAAAACCTATTAACTCTCTTATAAAAACTTAACCAAACTTTATAAACTTTCTAACTATAAAAGTTTAAAACAAATAAAATCTATGAAGTTAACATATTTAGAATTTAAAAGCTTGATAAATAACATCAAACCTTATTCTTTCAAAATAGTTTATTTGTACTCAAATGGAACGTGATTTTATATAAACTTTTAAAAACACTAATTCGTGTCTGTTTAAAAACACTACTGCTTCGCATCTGTTTAAAAATATAACTGATTCACATCTGTTAAAAAACACTCATGTTGTTATCTTTTTGTGAAAATGCTTGTTATTTTATATAAAACACTACTTATTCATATATGTCAATAAACAGTACTGATTCGCATCTATTTAAAAACACTACTGATTCGTGGATTTCAATAATTTGTTGATGATTGTATGGAATGGAAATATAAGAAAAGGTGTGAATTTAAAGAAAACAATGAATATTGACTTATTTGGGGTTGATGATCTTAATAATTAGTTAGATGCTTTTGCTAAAAAGTGGGATTAGGACATTTCAAAAAGGTACATAAAGTCTATAATGCCCATAATCTAAAAATTTGATCCAATGTCTATAACTCTTTTCTACACAAAACCAATTTTCCTATAGGATCCTCTACATACATATATATATATATATATATATATATATATATATATATATATATATATATATATATATATATATATATATATATATATAGGATCCAGATATTTTGAGAACTCCTATGAGTTGTGAGAACCATGGGAACTCACTTTAAAATTACATACTTTTTTTTAATAAAAAATGAATATGCGGTCCATAATTAATCAACAATAAAATAATGAATATATATTTTTTTTAACAGAGAATTTCATTAAAAACAAGAGGGCCACAACGAGAGGACCTCCAAAAGGATTACATCATATACAATGGGTATATACCCCAATCCTTCCACATTAACTCCTTAAATCTAGCCCGATGTTTAACCCAACAAAACGAAAAAGACTTAATACCCGCGACTATATCTACCACTTTATGTCTAGACTTGTGGAAAATAATACTATTTCGCTCCAACCAAGTCATCCAAAAAGTAAGCATAATAATGCCTCTCAAAATCTTCTTCTCCCACTTTGGCTTGTTGGCAATGTAATCCATCTTCAGCAGACCCGAGATAGAATCAAAACGGCCCCCTTGTAAGCGGCACTAGTCCCTTATTTTACTCCAAACACCCTTAAAAAAGCCACAGTCCACCATCAAATGATTAGCCAATTCATGCGCAAATTCACAGAATGGACATCTAGTATCAGTGATGTTAACTCTCCTATATACCAACGCCATCTGAGTCGGAACGCGATCTAATTCCAAACGCCAAATGAATATATTGACTTTAATTGGTAACCTTTAATCGGTTACCATGACTCCCATCGCATAAAACGGACCAAAGGCGGACCATAATTATGACCCAGCCATGTCTTTACTGCAGCCACAGAAAACATACCATTACCGCTCTGACTCCAAACCCATTTGTCCTTACCCCCAGTCATCCGAACCTGAGAAACAACCGCCTGGACGTCTTGAGCCTTTGAAATCGCTGCAACCGAATCCGTATTAAAGTTCCAAGTATTCGCGATACAGGTTCTGTCCCCAATCTGCTGAAAACGATCTGAGATAGCAGCATTTTTGTTGTCATCTTGAGCAAATAAGCAAGGCCATCTCACCATAAAAGGAACATTCACAAACCATACATCTTTCCAGAACATAATCCTATCGCCACTACCGATTTTACCCTTGAGACAATATGTAAAGCTCGAACCTTCAACCTCCAATCCTTCCAACATTCGAACCACGTTTTTCCAGCAACTCGTATAACCATTTTTCAAAGGGAGAAAAAGCCACCGATTTTACCTCCATGGATACTCACAATAACCTTACGCCAAAAACCATCTTGCCCGGACTTGAATCTAAAAGCCCATTTAGCAAGCAAAGCCGCATTAACATCACATAATCTAGAAACGCCAAGCCCACCTTCCTTTTTCGGTCTAGTCACAACCTCCCAAGCCACCCAATAAATACCTCTACCTTCCTTACACCCTGACCAAAGAAATTTACGCATAAGCTTCTCTATATTATCCACCACCGCCAAGGGAGCTTTATATAAAGAAAAATAATAGACCGGGAGCGATGAGAGGACCGACTTTAAGAGAGTAAGCGGACCCCCAATAGAAAGTAGTTTCGACTTCCAAGTGTTCAATCTGCTCCGAATAGTTTCCATCACCGGTTCCCAATTTGAAATTCGATTCATATTCGCCCCCACCTTGACACCGAGATAAGTAAAAGGTAACTTGCCAACTCTACAACCCAAGACACTGGCTAGATTACCCACCTCCGAATCTCCCACACCCAAACCAAAGATCACCGATTTGTGGAGATTAATCCTCAAACCCAAACACAAATAAAAAATTCAAAGCAACCGATTAGTATTCTTCAAATTATCTTTACTCCAATTCCCCAATATTAAAGCATCATCCGCGTAGAGCATATGCGTCACCACCGGGCCCCCATTAGCGATTTTAACCCCTTCCATAATCCCCACACTAGAAGCTTTTCTAATAACACAATCCAAAGCCTCCATAACAATGAGGAATAAGAAAGGAGAAAGAGGATCCCCTTGTCTTATCCCCTTTTGGCAATCGAACTCAAAAGTCGGAGCACCATTAGCTAGAACCGCCGAACGAGCCGAGCTTAAAATACCTTTCACCCACAAAACCCATATTTGAGGGAAGCCCATTTGGGATAAAATAGACAATAAAAACTCCCAGCTGACTTTATCATACGCCTTCTCGAAATCAATCTTCTAAAGGAATACCTGTTTTCTATTTTTCTTAATCCACCCAATGATTTCATTCAGCACTAGGGGCCCATCCAGAATATTCCTATCCTTAATAAAAGCTGACTGAGAATTTGAGATCACCTTCCCAATAACCGTCTTCAATCTAGCAGCCATCACTTTTGAAATAATTTTACTAATAACACCAATCAAGTTAATCGGCCTATAATCTTTTAACCCAGCCGGAGTCTTCGTTTTAGCAATCAACGTAATAAAAGAAGTGCTACACACCTTACTAATGGAGCCGTTATGAAAAAAATCTTCAAACACCTGCATGAACTCCTTTTCCAAATAGCTCCAGAAGTGTGTAATGAACCTGAAATTAAACCCATCAGGACCCGGAGCCTTGTCAGCACCACAATCAAACGCCGCAGCCTTGACTTCTTCTCTAGAGAACGGTGCAATCAAACCATCAACACACTCTGCCGGAACCTGTTTCAAATTATCGCATAATAAAGAGGGTCTAACAATGAAATATTTTTTAAATAGATTTCTATAGAATCGAAGCACCTCCCTCTTAAAAAGCGGAGGTTTAGAAACCCAACACCCATCCACCAATAAGACAGGAATGGCATTTGCCGCCCTCCTCCCTTTGATACATCGATGGAAAAATCCCGAATTTTCATCCCCAAACATCGCCCAATTAACTCTAGCCTTTTGTTGTAAATCTCGATTTTTTCGCCATAAAAACTTCTCCACCTCATGTTTGCTTTGTTCCTAAATCCAAACTTCATCCTCCTCTAAATCCCAGACCTCCCTAAGCTTCTCTAAAGTCGCTATATCTTCTTTGATTAAAGACATATCACCCTCTTCTTTTTTTCCGGTTTCATTCCACCACTTCTTAAGAGCACTCTTAACAACATGAAGCTTCTTATGCAACCTGACGTTAGAAGGCCCATCCACGGAACTATTCTCCAACGCCTGAATGACAACCTGATCACCACTCTCCCTGTCTAACCAAGAATCAAACCATTTAAAAGGCTTAGAACCGTAATTAAAATCAGAAATAGTAAGCAATAAAGGGCAGTGATCCGAAAATTCACGAGGGTGCGCCTTAAAATCGCTTCAGGCCATCTATTGAAAAATTCCTGACAAACCAACACCCAATCAATCTTACTCAACTTGACCTCATTCCCTGACCCAACCATATAAGTGAACCTGTTCCCCTTCATGAGATATTCTCGTAAATTTGCGCTATCAATAAACTGGTTAAAATCACAAGCCATCCTTGAATGGAACTTAAAATCCCTTGCACCGGTGTAATTTGGCGTAAATTAATGTATTTTTTTAAAAAAAATTTTACAGCGGGGTTTACGTGTTTTCACACGAGTGTGCAAATTTTTTTTTCGCATTTTACGTTGAGTTCTCAAAGTATCCTAACCCTATATATATATATATAGTCAACATTAGGTTTATGACATTGGAGTGTTGAATGCATCAAATTCACAATCGTTTAAAAAACAAAATGTATTATCATCGTCATCCTCATAACAAAAACATAACTCGCACATGCAGATTAGAAGATGGAACTTCAATTGAAGATGGAATTTGAAAAAGTGCTTTGGAGTTTGATACACTAGGTTATAATGGGAGGATAAAACCCAAAATTAAACATGAGTATAAACCGGTTTGTTAGTATGTACAGCTAATACCGGAATTTTAAACGGTTTGAAAACTAAACTGGTACCCTAACTAGATCGGGTTCTAGGGTACTATTGATATCTTTGATAGCCGGTTCAATTAGTAATAACGATCAGTTTTTAAAACATTGTGTGAAACGGCTCTTTTAACAATTCAATCCATCTAACATCTTGTCTTTGGAGTTCACACATTTTGAAGATTTCCTTTGGTTGTAAAAATAAATACTAACATTAACTCATTAAAAAAACAAAGTCTCAAAAAATTTGTAAATATAGACACTATAGTATGTTAATATGAAGTAGTTCACTTGATAGAGGCTTATGCCTTTTAAAGAAGAGGTCATAGGTTCAAATCTAGGTAAAAGTGTTTCAAGTCTATGCAAAGGTGTGTTGCTACAACAAATAACTGCCTAACGTTGGTTCTGAGTCACAGGAAGGGTTCAGAGGTTCAAGGGTTCCGATCTGCCTAACGCAGGTCGTGGTGTCCTTCTACGTTGCAAACGTAGAAGGAGGTTCAAGATAATTTTCTAATGTTTGTTAATGCTTTTAGCTTCTGGTCTGAGATGTACTCGAAACCAGAAAAAGGCTATGCTCAAGATCCAAGTGAAGAGAAATATTCTCTCCATGTGTGAGGACCAAAAGAATAAGAAGTTTAGAGTGAGAGTGATATGTGATGGTGTGATCAGATCTTGTGAGGACAAGTCTGTTTATAGAGGGGTGGATTCTCTATTAGAGGAAAGCATATTATCTTGGACCTTGTTGCAACAAAAGGACAATCCACTAATAGCCGGTGATGGCTATTAACCTGCGGTCTGTTCACTGCTGTTACTCCATCAGCAGCTGGTTGTGTTGCACGATGAAAAGGTGATGGGACAAGTCATCTTTTTGACTTAGGATACTCCTGCCTTTTGAACCGTTGAAGCTTTCAACCCTTTAAGCGTAGTTCTGTATATTGTTTATTATTTTTGCTTTGGACTACCCACGTCATCAGCCCCCCAAGTCAGGAGGTTTGGTGGTGTAGCTTGAAAGCTTCTGACTGTTTGCTTAGTCTTGTTGTTTGCTTGAAGGGTTCAATGCTTTGCTGTATTTTGGGCGGTTATTACTTAGCAGTTTAATTGTGATTAGACTGCTGATGTGACGTGTGGCAGTCGCACAGCTGTCTTTTTTACTGCATGTCATTATTGCGGTTACTTTTGAATTAAATAACCGTTTGTTTTTTTCTTTTTAAACCTTTTGAATTCATTTTCTTTTCACTTTACTCTTTCTTTCTTCAATCAAAACCTCTCCATCTGATATAGGGTTTCATTCCTCCGATCAAAGCAGGTTCGTTTTTCTTCTTTTCTTTTTGTTTTCCGATCATCCTTTGAAGCACTATGGGCGCTAAAAAGGATATGGCTATCACTGTTTCCCCCCTTTCTCAAAAGGAGGTTGAGTCGTTTTGTGATGAATGGGGCATAGATTTATCGTTTAAACCTGTTGCTCCGGGTAAGAAACTTGCCGTTTCTGACTGTCCGTCTAGGTCTGTTGCTTTGTATTGTCGGCATTTTGAGTTTTCAAACCTTCGTTATCCATTCTCCATTTTTTTATTGAACATCCTTGAGTATTATAGGGTTTCTCTTGGTCAGATTCATCCTCATGGGGTTGGCCATGTTATGCATTTTGAATGCCTGTGTAGAGCATTAGGGTATGATCCTACTCTATTGATGTTCAGGCGATTCTTTCGTCTTGCTAAAAATGGTGACTGGTTCACCTTTGAGGGATCTTCAGTAGAAACTAACTTGCTTTCCTCCCATGTCACAACCGTTGGTCAGTGGAAAACTAGGTTCTTTTGGGTTTCTGACTCTATTTTTCCTTATAAACCTGTGTGGAGACATCCTGATGCCATTCTTAATGAAGGGGAGCCTTCAGAATCTGAGTTAGATCATAGCTTTTTAATAGCTCTTAGAGTATGTCCTTCAAGGCTTCGTCTATTTGGTGAGCCTTTCTTAGTGTTGTGTGGTATTAGCACCTGTTGGGACAAACCGGGTAGAGATCCTGTAGTGATGAAGGGTGATCGGGTTATGAGCCTTTTGCTTTTTGCTGATTACTTCCTTTTTGTCTTCCTTGCTTATATGTTCTGTTTTCTTTTACTGCAGTTATGTCGGCTCTTGACTTCATTAAGCAAGATGATGCTTCAGGGATTGTTTTCAAAGATGCTGAAGTGGCAGAGGGTGAGGATGCCTTGACAAAGTATGAGAAGGGGAGGTATGATGGGACTAACTATGTTGTTGTCCCCAATGTTAAAGGTTTTACTAAGGCTAGTTTGTCCAAGGCTTCAACTAGGAGGTCTAGCAGGCGTTTGTTGAAGGCTGCTAAGCCAGCTGATGCATCTGAAGCATTGACTGTTAGTGATGACATTGAAGAGATAGATGAGGAGAAGGATCATACTGTGGATGACACTGTTGCTGATGTGATTGGGGAGAAAGGCAAGGGTAGTAAAGCTAAGGTTACCATGGTGAAGGGTAATGAGGGTTTGACAAGCTTTGATGAGGAAGGGCTGTATGTCCCGGGTTGGAATGTGAAACCCAGTGATAGCTTTAAGTCTTCAGCTGTTTGTGAGGAGGTATTGGCACATTTTGCTACCCCTGGTGCCAAGGCTTGCTTGGAGGGGTTGGATGATGATGCCCTTTTGACGAAAATGATGGTTGGTACTTGTAATTTGGCTGCTATGCTACCGGAGGGGATTAGCAGGTTTAGGAAGAAGATGGGTGAGTATAGTGAGTTTGCTAAAAAGAAGAGGGAAATGAAGCAATCTATTGCAGCCCTGAAGAAGGATGCCAAAGAGTATGCTGAGAAGGAGGTTACTCTGATTGCTTTGATTGATGAGTTGAAGAGAGGGCATGAGGCTGAAATTGCCAAGCATGAGGCTGCTCGACTTCAGGTTCAATCGGATCGGTTATCCTTGGAAGCAGAGAAGAAAGCATTTGAAAATGAGAAGAAAGGGTTAGAAGGTTCCCTTGCTGCTGCCCTGGATGACAACAAGTGGCTGATAGAAGAAGGCTTTCAGCAAGTTGTTACATATCTTCTTCATTCTGCCGAATTCAACTCTGCTCTTGGCGAGGTATATACCAAGCTTTTGATTCATGGTAAGCATGCTGGTTTCGTTGCAGGGTTCAAGGCTCATGATTCTGGTCAAGTCTTGGAAGAGTCCTTGGATGTGTTTAAAGAGACAGTCCTCAAGATGGAGCATTCAACTTATCCTTATGTTTCCCAAGTTTCCTCACTCTATGGGAAACCTTTGAAGGAGTTGAAAGAGCTGAAGCCTGCTGGTTTGAATGAAGCAGTTTCTGCTAAGGTGCTTCAGTCTATTTCAAGGAAAATGGCTCATTCTGGTGATAGCGATGAAACCTTGGATGCTGGTGAAGAGCCTTCTAAAGATACCAGTGTTGAAGCTTCTAAAGCTGGTGGTCGTGTGGAGAAGTTACCGACAAAAGGGAAAAAATCAAAGAAGGCACGTGTGGTGAAGGCTGTGAATGAGGATGAAGCCTCCAAGCCTTCTAGGTCTGGCAACGATGTTTAAGACCTCCCTATTCGTAGCTTTCTTAGCATCTTAACTGTAAACTGTTAACTTTGTGGTTGTGTTTTAAACACTTTATCTTTTGTGGGGACCCTTAGGGGTTCTCTTGTGGTTGTGGGCTTTATGTTGCCCTATGAACATTGATCTTCTGTTTGGCTTGTTAGAAGCCTTGGAATATTAAGCCCTTAAGGCTGTTTGTTAGGTATGTATGGTTGTTCATCTTTTGCTTTTCTTATGTGTGTTTGTCTTTGTTATTGTTTGGGAATGTTTATCCAGTAGCACCTTCAAAGGTTGAACGCTGCAGTCATTCTTCCTTAAGGTAGTCTAGGCAAACATATCACCACCTACCCTATATACACTTTTCATAAGTGCTTTTTATATGTTTTCGTAAGTTTGTTTTCTAAACTTAAGGAACGATTGGTGTAGGTTGTTCAAGCCTGTCTATGAGATTTATGAAAGTGTTTTTTGTTTATCTCATGGAGTAGGATTGATTTAGGAACTCACCCCTTATATAGGTCCGTTTATCCTTCGAACCTATTGAGCGAAATGGCCTGGGAGCTCATCCCCTTACATGGTCCCTACTATGGAGTTTCTTGCAAGGTTCTCAACCTGAACATAGGATAGAAAGACAAAGTTTCTAAAAGAGGATCAAGTGATCATTTCATTCATTAGATAGATTAACATTACATTGTTTGAAAGAGAACAACATTTCCTTACAACTTAAACAAAGAACCTTTTGAGGTTCTTGCCGTTTCAGTGACGGGGGAGTTTTTTGCCTTCCATGCTTGCCAGTTTGTAGGACCCCCCTTTGTGGGATTCTAGGATTGTGTATGGGCCTTCCCACTTAGGTCCTAGTTTCCCTTGACTTTCTTTCTTACTTGCTTCGTTGTTTCTTAAGACCAGGTCACCGGGCTTGAATCGTTCATGCTTAACCCTGGCGTTGTAGTAGGACTCCATCTTTTGTTTGTATTGAGCTTCTCGGATGGCTGCTGAGTCCCTTGCTTCTTCTAGGAGATCAAGATTAAGCAATGTTTCTTGTTCATTTGCCTGGACGTCAATATGAAAGGTTCTTGGTGTGGTGATTCCGATTTCGGCAGGTATGACTGCTTCAGATCCAAAAGTAAGGCTGTAAGGAGTTTTCTTATTGCTTGTTTTCTCGGTGGTTCGAATTGCCCAGAGAACACTTGGCAATTCTTCCAACCAGTTTCTTCCTTGTCGGCCTAGTCTAGCCTTGATCCCTTCAACCACACTCCTATTCATTCTTTCGACTTGGCCGTTCGACTGGGGGTATGCCACAGAGCTAAAGACTTGAGTTATCCGATACTCCTTGCACCAAGCACTGAATGGTTTCTCCTGGCAAGCTGCTTTGCTTCGTTCTGGAGCAAGGCTTCTTTTCTTTTGCACTATTGGTTTGATGTTTTGGGGAACCTTGAGTTCATGCTCAGCAACCTCACGAGGGATCCCTGTCATGTCACTAGGACACCAAGCGAAAACATCGACATTGTTTTTTAGCAATGCTTCAAGCTTTAAAAGAATTTCCCTAGGAAGGGCTGTGTTTACCCGTATCCTTTGATCAGGGTATTTTTTATTGATGCTAAGACCAAGTTTGCTTTGTTCTTCAACAACCGTTAACACAGAGGTTGATGGTTGGAGGGTTCCTACTCCTTCTTTGGTGGGGAACTTGGCACTCTTTCGGCTGATGGAAACGGTCATATCGAAGGCTACTACACCAGGTCTGCCAATGATGACATCGTAACTGGACGGTAGGTCCAAGACAACGAAAGTCAATGGTTCGGTCCTTCGCATTTGTCCATCAGAGAAAGTTACATCGAGCACTATTTCGCCCAAGGGTTTGATGGGAATGTCAGCTATGCCTTTGATGGCAGCTTCAGCTGGCTTGAGCATGGAGCGTTCTTCGAGGCTTAGAAGGTTGAAGTATTTTGCAAACATAATTTCAGTAGCAGCTCCAGTGTCTATGTAGGCTTTTTGTGTTTGACATGAACCCACGAAGGCTTCAAGGACTAGTGGATCACAATGTTTTTCTTCGTTGGTACAAGGGAAGTAGATGCCTTGACGTTCCCAATCCTCCAACCTCTGCCGTTTGCTTGGTGTTTCACTTTCAACAAACACCATGGCGACGTCTTTCTTCTTGCCATCAGCTATGTTTTCTTTGACACCTTTGACCAAGTGGGCTAGTTCCCCAGATCTAACTGCTTCTTCAATCCTCTTCTTAAGCTGGAAGCAGTCGTTGGTGTGGTGTCCCTTCTCTTCGTGAAACTCACAATACTGGTTGGAGTTTTCGTTTCTTTTACTTTTAGGCAAGGGACGAGGTGGTCTAAAGGTGTGTTTGACTTCTTCCGTTGCTAGAATTTCTTGAGGAGTTTTGGAGGGCTGTAAAGTTTACATTTCTGTCCTTACTTGGAGGGTTCCTGCTTTCGAACCTCCGAGACTCAGTTCTCCTGGATCTGTTGTCATAGGTACCGTAGTTGCCTCTTTTTCGAGTAGGGTTGTTGCTTCTCCAGTTGGAAGCCCTTTTTCTTTGCTCCTTTATGTCTACAGCCTCTTCTCCTCGGATATGGGCTTCGGCTCTTTCTAAAGCCTCTTCAAGGGTTTTGGGGAGACTTTTGTTAAACTCCCTGGTGAGGTATTTTGAGTTGATGGCATTCATGAACCCTGCAACCTTCATTTTTTTCATCTGCACCGACGTAGGTAAGGCCTTCTTTCTTGTATCTTTCAATAAAATTCTTTAAGCTTTCATCATCCTTCTGTTTTATTTGAAAGATAACGGTTGCATCCTTGACGCAACGTCTCTGTTGTGAGAAGTTGGCCAGAAATCCTTTTCCTAGCTCGTTAAAGGTATGGATGCTTCCTGTTGGCAAGCCGTTGAACCAAATTCGTGCAGATCCAACAAGGGTTTGCATGAACATGAGACAGCACTCGGGATCACCCCATTTTTCGATTCGAGCAGCTCCCGAGAAGATCTGAAAGTGATCTTCTGGGTCGTCAGTGCCGTCATATGTTTTTATATGAGCTGGCATCTTCAGCTTGTTGGGGAAATCGTAGTCTGCTATTTCCGGTGAGAAACAGGACAAGCTGTTTGGCTTGTAGGGTTGGTTGACAGGGTGTTCCGTCCTGTTGTTGGTCATCCCACCCGGATTTCCCTGTTGAGCAGCGATGGCCTAACTGATGAGCGGCTGCCATGGGAAGTTAGCCATCATTTGTGATATCATGTAGGGCATGAGGTTAAAACCTTGGAGGTTTTCGGTTGTGGCTACATTGCCGGTTACCATGGGGATGCTCATAGAAGCGTTCCTAGCCATGGGGAGTGAAGCCATGGCCTGCTCCCACGAAGTGGCTGCCGGTGGTGGGATACTGGATATTGGTGATTGTAGAAGTTGATCCAAGGTGACCTCGTGCCCAAGTGGTGCATCGGTGGTGGCAGCTTGGGTGGTAAATAGTGGGAAGGCAGTAGGACTGGGCCTTGCTTCGTGCCGAGAGGTGGGGAATGTGTTGCTGGGACCAGCATTACTGCTTCCGACTAGTGGTCTGTGACCGTAGGTGGCATTTAGAGGAGGAGGAGGTCCCGGGGAGAGTGACATTTCCTCTTCCTCTCCATAATCTAGACGGAGGCGGACTCCTTTGTCCCTTTCCCTCATGACGTATTGGTTTAAAAGGGATCTAAGCTGCAGGAAGTTTCTTTCCACTCCTTCAGGGGTGAGATCTATACGTTGGGGAGTTTGTGCAAGATCAGGGAGAGGGGAAAACACCCCTGAACGAGTGGGAGGTGGAGTTTGTAAGCTTGTCGTCCCATGACGTGCAGGCGGGGACTGAGTTCTGGCTGGAGTGCCTCCTGGAGTGGAGAAAGATACAGATCTGGCTGGAGAGGTCTGATATGTGCTTGGAGAGATCTGATTGACCTCTTCTTGGGACTCAGGGTCAGACATGGAGAGAGTCGGAGCTACACAACTGACTTTTGTAAAGACAATGGCGTAGCCCCACGGTGGGCGCCAACTTGTTGCTACAACAAATAACTGCCTAACGTTGGTTCTGAGTCACAGGAAGGGTTCAAAGGTTCAAGGGTTTCGATCTGCCTAACGCAGGTCGTGGTGTCCTTCTACGTTGCAAACGTAGAAGGAGGTTCAAGATAATTTTCTAATGTTTGTTAATGCTTTTAGCTTCTGGTCTGAGATGTACTCGAAACCAGAAAAAGGCTATGCTCAAGATCCAAGTGAAGAGAAATATTCTCTCCACGTGTGAGGACCAAAAGAATAAGAAGTTTAGAGTGAGAGTGATATGTGATGGTGTGATCAGATCTTGTGAGGACAAGTCTGATTTATAGAGGGGTGGATTCTCTATTAGAGGAAAGCATATCATCTTGGACCTTGTTGCAACAAAAGGACAATCCACTAATAGCCGGCGATGGCTATTAACCTGCGGTCTGTTCACTGCTGTTACTCCATCAGCAGCTGGTTGTGTTGCACGATGAAAAGGTGATGGGACAAGTCATCTTTTTGACTTAGGATACTCCTGCCTTTTGAACCGTTGAAGCTTTCAACCCTTTAAGCGTAGTTCTGTATATTATTTATTATTTTTGCTTTGGACTACCCACGTCATCAAGGTGTATTTTATATAATTATAGTGCGAGTATAACATTAGCCCATAAATAAATCCACTGTATTATATATGTAAATAAAATATACACGGTAGCTAGAAGTCAAAGTAAGTAGTTTAGTAAAGTTAATATGGTCAACAAGGGGACGTCTACCTTACCACTTATTCCCAAATCCCAATGAAAAAAATATGAATTACAGGAAGACTTGAGTTGACTCAGAATATTGCAATGTTGGATTGTACAATATTAGGCTGTTTGGTGTGAGAATAGGAAAGAGGTCGGGGAGCTGATGTGGAGGGTGTAACCATCGGTGAACACCGCCTCCCCCTTCTTTCTTTGGTGAGCACGGGGATAATCCCTCTCCCTCTCCGTTCAACTTTTTCTAACTTTTTTCGGCTTTAATTAGAGTAAAAAAAAAATAATAAAAAAAAAGGAAAGAAAAGTGAACTATTTTTTTGATTTGAAGGAAGAGAAAGGGGAGAGAGACGTGACACTAACGTTGTGTTCCTGAGTTTCATTTAACGAAAGAAAAGAAGGGATTTGGAAGGATGTTAATAAATAATCGTGTTCCAGATTTTTTTAAGCAGGGAAAGGGAGGGAATGGGAAGGAAAATTTTGCTTTATTTCCTTCATTTCTCATCCTTCCAAATTGGAGAGATTTGGAAGGAAATGATTTTTTAAACATAAAACAACTACTTTTCTTTTCAATTCTTTCCAACTCGGGAACACACTAGTTAATTAAAATTTTTATTTCCACTCCCTCTCTTTTCTCTCTTAAATTCCCTTTCTCTCCTTTTCCTTCGTTTATTAAACTCGGGAACAGAGTGTAAGATGGACAAGGGGGAAGAAGGGGAAGGGGAAACACACCTCATAACCTTATTGAACAAAAAACTTCTACATGGAATGTTTAGAAATGTACTAAGTATTGCTTAAGGAGGGCGGAACGCTATTCCGAACTTCACTGAACTACCATGATTATAACCAATCTTACGTTGTCACACTACTTCACTGATTCACTACTCTTCAACACAATTTTGGAGGCAACACTACCTTTAACCACCCAACCCATAAAAAACAAAAACACTCGCTCTCAGTCCATCCGTGATATACAACCCGTGAAACATACCAATTTCCACTATCTCTGCCAACCGAGGCGGTGTTACTGTGGGATAGTGGGGATACCAGCCCCATTTACTGGTAGTGTCTCACTCTCCCGATGAAGTTTTATACAAATGTTTTTGTTGGGTTAATCTTTTGCTTTACTACTAATAAAACATCAGTTTAAATTGTAGTATGGCGATTAAATAGTTTTATCTAATTTTTTGAAGTATCATGTGATTAGTAATAATCAGCCAGTTAGCTTTGAATTAAACTTACTAGCCAAGGCTCATATGTACATCTAAACATAGTTACACCACCACAATACCATGTATAGAACCTGTGACATCTTGATGCCTAAGATAATCTTGAATACCTACACACCACAAGTAGTATTTTGAGGTTGATTAGATTAGGGCTGTACACGAGTCGAGTCGAGCCGAGCCAGGCCCAGCTCGAGCTCGAACCTAAACCGAGCCAGCTCGGCTCGGCTCGTTTTTCTGATCGAGCTGAAAAGTCGAGCTCGAGCTCGGCTCGTAAATGTTCGAGCCGAGCTCGAGCTGGCTCGAGCCAGCTCGATATTTTTTTTTTATTTTTTTTATTTTTTTACAAATATTTATTAAATAAAAAACAATAAAATTATATAAAATTAAATAAAATTACACATAATCATGTATATTTTTTTTATTTTTCTAAATTACACAAGCCTAAGTCGAGCCATATGTCGAGTCATCGAACCGCGCCACGAGTCGAGCCATCGAGCCGAGCCACGAGCTGAACACCCCTGGCTCGAGCTCGGCTCGATTACAAAACGAGCCAGCTCGGCTCGGCTCGAAAACAAAACGAGCCTCTTCGAGCCGAGCTTTTTTCGAGCTTTTTTCGAGCGAGTTTCGAGCGAGACTCGAGTCGCGAGCTTTTTGTACACCCCTAGATTAAATTATGTTAGCTATGAGACTTTGTTGGTATATTTAATAAATATACGTAACGTTTGTATATTTATCGATAACCATTATAATCATTTATATAATGATAATCAATTATTAATATTATCCTAAGCCCAATAACAGATATGTCTTTGATGGGCGGACTATCATTAGATGAGCCTTATTAGGGTGTCCCCTAGGTATGTATAAATATGGAGAGATATTATGAGATTAGGGTTGACACACAATCATAACAACATAACACCATTAGCAGTCTCCTATCTCTCTCTCTCACTCTCTTTCTCTCTCTCTCTCAATGTGTTCATAACTTAAGAACACATAAACCACCAGAACTGCATACCCTAAAGGGAACCCGAATCCACTGACAAGCATGTCAACCTCAAGTCTCTTGCGACATCAGTAGCAGGTCTCATGGATCTATCAGGTATTACTATTACTATTATGTTTTCCATTACATACAGTCAAAACTGATCAACAGACTTAATAATGACTAATTAGGTCCATGGGTTAAATTATAATTATTGGTCACTTTTAATTAGATTGAACTAAATCAATTATCAATTTATGAGTTAAGCGTTATATATTATGCGAATTTTATATTATGACTATGGGGCAAACTTCGACCAAAATAGTCAAATGAGTCAACTTTTAGACTAGTTTGTGTTTAGATTACTGATTATAGGTTGGTCAAAGCATTTATTTTCCATGTTTATGATTTTTAAAAAGCCAAATTGACAAATGTTAAAAATTTTGTAGAATAAGTACGTATTTAAGAAAAGTTTGAACTAATTTAAAGTACACAATAATGTGATTATATTTAAATATTCATATTAATGTCACTTTAAATCAAACTTTAATTTCAAAAAGAAAGTATGTGACATGGCTATGGTAATTTATACAAGCCGTGTAGTTTGAAAGAAGATTTCCAAATGTTAAACACACGGTTATGTGCTAATATTCACCTATAGTCTTGTATGATTTGTAGATGTCGGTGACTTTGGAATATAGATACACTAGATTATATCCCGGAAGTGTCCCAGGTTGAGAAATTTAATATGATACATCAATTTTACATATGAAATAGACTGATGTATAACTCTAATATTAATATCTAATCTAAAACAAATTAACAATGTACAACTCCAATGCTAACACCTAACCTAAAAGAATGTAGAACTTTAATGTAACTCTAATATTAACACATATCCTAAAGACTAAACAAATGTACAACTCTAACATACTAATATTGATACCTAACTTAAAACAACTTATAACTCTATTAACCTATTCGGCTCTGGTTGGAAAAAAAATTCATATTTACTGATTTAAACATAATTAGTGACTTATCTATACATGATTAATGATTTACCTGAACGCTTTGTGTTTTTTTTCCTGTATGAACAAAACCCCACAAAAAAATTTCTCCGTTTTTTATATAGCACTATGGTACTCGTTGGAAAGATAATAAAACGCTCGTTAATTTGGTGTAATTTTTTTCTTTAAAAAATCTCGTATATTAAAGATATTAACGTTTAAAAATTATGGGAGGAAACATGAGGGTGAAAAATCCACTTTTGTTTTTAAATTATTTTTTTCCTAAAATATCTCAATGATACATGGGATGACACATGACACACTCAAGGAAGAGAATGCCTTTTTAAGTGTCATTTCATTAAAATGACTTTGGTTTATTATATGTATAGATGAGTAAGTAATATCATTTACATAGTGTTAGTGATATTTAAAAGTAAATTTTGGTTTATGGTAAGGAGTACATTGCTATGTGCTTAATTACATCTACATAGTTGTGTGGTGTAATTTCAAGTTGCCATCCGATATTGGATATTAGTATAAAGTCCTTGAAAGATTAGAAGACAGAGATTTAGGTATGAAGTTAATTGTTCTTTTAATTAAATAAAGCTTAATCAAGTTAAATCAAATTTAACTTGATTAAGCTTTATTTATTTAAGGAGGGGAAATATGTAATTTAATTTTTGTCTTGGGTAAATATATAATTTATTAAGTTTATAGGGGGATATATGTAATTGCCGCTTAGTAAATTGGATAAAAATGATAACAAATAACAAATCTCATGTGTCCAGTTGAAAAAAATATATTTTTTGGATGTAACAAGCAAAAGTGGTCAACCTTAGTGACGGTTTTGACTGTTAACCAGGGCTGACTCAACCTTTATGGAGGCCTAAAAAATATATTAAAATGGGGCATTTTTTACAAAACCAATAAAATAGCATAAATCTACATGTCACTTGGTGATGCCATCCACACCCTTAAATTTCTGCAATTTTTTTTGTTATAAATAATCCAATATTTATTAATTTTTATTTTTTATATTTATTATTATTATTATTAATATTATTATTATTATTACTTTAATATATAATAAATAAAAATATGATTATATTATTTCTCTTTCATATAAAATAATATTATTAAATCATAATTTCACGTTTATCTATTATTTTTTTAATATTTATTTTCTTAACTATTTTTTTTATATTTTCGCTTATAAAAAACCATTTAATATTTTATTGATAAAAAAACTACACCTTCAAAACCACCGCATCAATCTTGTACTGCAATGGTTGCTTCCACATTTGCACATCATCCAAACATACATTCTCTCTTTAATATACATTTTCATTGTTACTCACATGATTAAATTGTTGTTTTATTATATTATAGTAAAATAATTTCTATGCTATACCGTAACACATATTTTGTCTTAATATTAGAGTTGTCTATCCTGAAATGATCCAAGGATATAACCAGTACAATAATAAAAAAGACTTGAAAATATAGATATATTAACCTAAAGGTTTATGATCTTAACTACAAACAAAAACCATATATCCTTTAAAAAAACACTTTTAAAATTTGAAGGCACTATTACATTAAGGGCCTAAAACCATAGCTTCTAAGTACTCCAACCCTATTGTTAGCTTTATAAAAAAAATTAGAGTAAATTGCCATTTTTGTCCCTGTGGTTTTGGAGAAATTGCTAAATCAGTCCAAAATTAAAATTATGTGCTGTATCCGTCTCCAATGTTTCTTAAAATGTGTTAGATTAGTCCAAAATACTAACGACGTTAAAGTTGATTGTTAACTTTGGACTGATCTAGTAATTTCTCAAAACCACAGGGATGAAAATGGCAATTCCTATAACACCCCAACCGATGGCGGAAACATCGAGGTGCCACGCATGAATGATTGTTCAGTAGCTCATGGTAGTACACAAGTTTAAATAATCCTTTATTTCATTACAATATTGAATTACATTAAAGTTTACATCAAATAATCAAGTAAAGCTTCAAATATCTCCTCATGCTAGCTCTAGACTTCACGCATCATTATTTCCTGTTGAGTTGTAAAAATGGGGGGGGGGGGGGGGGGTCAACTAGAAGTTGGTGAGAATACATAAGCCATGTCAAGCAAATAGTTTAAGTATAAAAGTTTAGCAATTCATATGTCTATCGTAAGTTTAAGTCTACATGAATAAACATGATATGTTGAATCGACATAATCAAACCTCCGACTAGTTTAGGTCCATCCCGTCATCCACGGTTCACCTTAATAATATGTTGGAACGATAACAATCACCCACGCTACCTATGTAGGAGGTACACGTATCCGGGTGGGATTGTCAATCCAATAGATCTATTATTGAGTATCGCCGGCTTGGCCATAGCTAATGATTATGTAATTTTGAAACTCGTTGAAACTGTTGTTGTTGTCTAATTCATGAGGCATTAAAGTTTACAACTAGACATGCATGTAGAATTGCTTAAGTATAATGTTGCAAGTATGAAGAATTGCATAAACATGGTTACGTAAACTCACCTTAGTATAGTATTAAGTCTCGAGAAAAAGTATAAGTGTAGCCCCAAATGTTGCCAAGTATTACCCTATGTATAAGGTAACAAATAAGTCTAAGTCTATCTAGTCTACAAGTATATTCTAGGGTTTCGATTTGGGGATAAACATTTGTTGGATTAATAATAAAATGTTTTAATAAATAAAAGAAATTTGATAATTAAATAAACAAAAGTCTTTTTGTAAATTTTAAATTAAAGGTGGTCACAATAATAAGTGTTAAGTATGAAAATAATTTTTATAAAATTATTTTCTTAAAAATAGAATATTAAATCTATTTATTACAAATTGTTAAAATATAACTTTAATATTTAAAAATACTAAAATTAAAGAATTATTAAATTAAAAATTATATTTCTGTTCCAAATAAATAGAAATAATTTATGTAAAATTTTGGTGCAAAAATATTGAAAAATGAATTTATTATGTTTTATATATGATTAAAACTAACAAAAATTGATTAAAAATATTAAATAAGTGATTTTTCAGAAATAAAAATTATTTCAGAAAAGTTTATTGTTATAAAAACTCAGAATAATTTTTGTGGAAACTTATAAAATTGTGTTGATATTTTTAAAGAATTTTATAAATAAAATAAAATAAATTTAATTATTTATTATATATATTAAATAAATAAATTTTTGAAAACTAAAAATTGTATGTTAAACTTTTTCACTAGATTAACATAAAATAATTTTTGTAGGATTTTTAAAAGAGTTTTAGTATTTTAAAATGAATTTAAAAAAATATAAAGGAATATATATATATATATATATAAGTTTAACTAAAAATATGTTTGTTGATGCCATGGTTCGAACCCGGGCCCTTGGCCCGTCCGTGTTTTAAATCACAAGCCCAGACCAACTGGTCTGGACCCTGAGAACGTTTGATTTCTGATTATTATAATTATATACTATATAAGAAACTGATTATATTCAATTTAAAAGAAAAGAACAAAAACGGTTTGAGAGGGGACTCGAACCCGCGTGGCTTCGTTAAACAACACCAGACACAACCACTTGATCTAGATCAGTGGTTGTGTTTGATTTCAGTTTATTTAAAATATATAACATTTGCTAAAACAGTGTTCTTCCCCAATTATAATAATCGTGCCCTAGAATTACCAATTGAATGATTCACACAACAATAACCCAATTAATCAGAGGGTTATTGTTGTGTGAATGCCGAATAACAAAACCCATATGAAAAACAACACTTACAGGAACGAATTGTATATGAATTATTCAGTCAAAGCAAAAGGTCAAACGCGAGCTAAAAGCTTCGAATGATGATGTTAGAACAGAAATTGAGGCTTGAGGGAGAGTTATCGGCGAGTGGTGATGGGTTAGGGATGTTCAATTTATAGTGATAGGGTCTGGGTTGTAGGATTGGTAAGTTTGACCGTGTATAAAGATGATGACTCGTAATTGGGTTAAATTTGGAACGAATTGATGATAATTATTCATGGGTTGTACGCGTATAAGGCCGGAAATCATGCAATCATACCAATTCTGGAATCAAAGCGCGTTCAAAATGATTTGATTATGGTAATTGTTGTCACAGTTGACTTTCCAAGTCAACTGTGATGAATCTAACACGTGATATAATAATTATGCGCTGGGTTTGAAGCAGGAAATGTGGGTAGACCAGATGGTTAGGTTGCTTGTGTATGTGGCCCGGCTTGGGCGTGGGTTCGATTCCCGGCCCAAGCAATATTTTTTTTACAATTAAAACTATATATATATATATATATATGTGTGTATTATATATAAATAATATAGTTTTAGGGTTCCAAAAGCGTCACAATAATATTTTTAAAAGGCGATAATTGGTGAATCTTGACGTTTTATTCAAATTATTCGTAACGTACAAATATTAAGTGCGAAATGTTACAGTCTCCCCTACTTTTAGGAACTTCGTCCCGAAGTTAAAAGAAAATCACCAGGTTTACAATTGGTCAACTACTGAAAACCTTGATAAAATTTCACACTACCTTAACGTACCTGTAAATTTATGATTACGTTCCGGACCGCAATCACCAATTTACCTTACATTAGGGTTTTGTGTCCTTCCATGACTCTACCGATTGTTGAGCAGGTTCGATAGCCTCCACCAGTCGTTGAGCAGGTTGTAGGGCCTCTCCCGACTGTTGGAAAGACATGATGACCTCTACCAATCGTTGAGTAGGTTGTTTGGTAGCCGACTAACTGTTGTATGAGTATGGTTTAGACATAGCAATTAGTTCGTATTCAAACAAGCCTACATCCAGATGTTATGATAATACTAGAGTTTATTACTTGAATCAATACATAGAATTAAAAAGCAGACATCATTCAAATGGTGGGGTTTGCTGTTAAGTAGCTGGAGGGTCCCTAGCGGGATTATTTGGAGCAGCAAGGGCGTTTGTAGCAGGAATTCGACAAGCATCCACAAGATGCCCATACCTTTGACAATTGGTACACTGACGGCAGGGCACTTGGGTTGGGTGGTGATACTGGCAGGTGTCACACTTAGGTTGGTTCCCGTTGTATTGTTTCTTGTTGGGTGGGACAGTGGCGTCTATTGCAAAATTCCTGACCTTGCGCCTTCCATTGGTTGAGGCCTCAGTTTTAATTTCAACGGCAGGTTGGGGAGTATCCTTTGCAACAGTTTTCTTTTCCCCTTTCCGAGTCAGGGTTCCTGCCTTCACATGGTTATCTGTTAGGGTGGCCGCCAAACGCTTGCTTCCTCCAGAGTAGCAGGGTTCCTTCCCCACACCGTGTCTTGAATCTGCATGGGTAAGCCACCAATGTATTTTTCGATCGCAATAGGCAAGGGGGTGACCTTGTGTGGTAGCAGTAGACTAAGTTCGTGAAAACGGGTGTTGTAGGCAAGGTTTTCTCCACTATCTTGAGCAAGATCATGAAACTCATCTTCCAGCTTCTTGATTTCATTACGAGGGCATAACTCTGCCTTCATAATGTCTTTAGTTTGATCCCAAGTTAAGGCCAGTGCAGCTTCAGCTCCGCGGGTGCGTTTTTCCTCATTCCACCAAGTGAGTGCTCGTTTGTGAAGAACACTCATGGCATAACGGACCTTTAAGTTATCGGGACACTCACTGTTAATGAAGGTATTCTCAATGCCCTCGAACCATTGTAGAAGTCCCGTAGCTCCTTCTTCTCCACTGAACTTAGGGGGATTACAGGAATTAAAGTGTTTAAGAGTGCAAGCTGGGAGACCATTCCCGTTTCCGTTGTGCTTTCCATTACCGTTCCCGTTTCCATGACCGTTTCCATTGCCGTTTCCGTTCATCTGGATGACTTGAGCCAGTAAGTTAGGAACCAGAGTCGCGATTTGCTGCGCCATTTGTTGAGAAATGATCGCAGCCAGTTGGGCATCAACACCATTGTTGTTGTTGTTATTGTTGTTGTTGTGGTTAGCGTTATGGTTGTTATTGTTGCTATTTCCTTCCTCATGATTACCACCATTGTTATTGCGAGTGCTACGAGGTGGAGGCATGATCTGTAAGAGACACAATGAAATGAATGAGGTTATATAAGGAATGCAATCATTTATTCATTAATTAAAACGAATACACGAAAACGTTGACTTATCAAAGATTCTAGATTCTAATAACATATGAAGACATGCTTTAGCCTATAAGTGAACACTCATCCCAAGAATTCCCAGGTAGGCATCCGTGTCTCTCGTCTGATTGGGATATATGCGCAATGCCAGCCTAGACAGAAGACTCAGAATACAGGCGTTCACCCTTCCAGATTGCACGTGTTCGTTATTAAAATCTAGAACTTCGACGAGATCTCAAGGTGGTTCTGGCTAAACCTGAGGATTTGTCCTATTAGTCTAAGAGTAGATCCAACGATGGAGAGCAACCTTCTTGTAAGGATGAAAGTAGGGATGAGCAGTAGGAGGGAGATAGAGAATAGCAAGTAAAAGGGAGCAAATACTGGTTATATTCCTATGTGTAACACCCCAACCGATGGCGGAATCATCGAGGTGCCACGTAGTGACGATTGTTCAAAAGCTCATGGTACCAAAATGTAAATATTATTGAATAATCAAAATTGTCTTACATGGAAATGGAAATTACATTGTCTAAATGAAATGTAAATATTGAAATAACTGAATTGAAATAGAACACTAAATGTCTCTTGCTAAAGCACTAGATCAAACTGCACCTGAAACATGTACAAAAATAGGTTTGGTCAACATATGAAATGTTGGTGAGCATTCCTAGATTTGATATATATAGTAGGTTAAAAAGTTATACAATTCAAGTGCAAGCTACAGTGCAAATATGTAAACCATGTATCAAACAAATGAGCGAAATCAACCCTGTGACTGTATAATGTACTGTATGAACTGTAGTGTACTTATCCAACAAATGGATAATAACTTAACAATGGCCACGGATTCTCCGATGAAAAAGGGGGAGAATCAACCTAGGCGGGTTGTCAATCCAAATAGCGCTATCCAATGTTAAGGTCGGCTTGTACCATGTTAATGATTTCACTAAGTACAAATGTAATCCACAGGTATTGTCTAAGCATAAAGCACGTTGTAAGCAATGCACATAGTACTAGAATTGTATTGTAAAAATGTAAATTTGAATTTGAATTTGTAATAATGTACATGTAACACCCCAAAAATGTATAAAAGCAAAAAGGGGATAGGAAGTACTCACAGTTCACGTAATAACTTGAATTTGAACTTGGACAACGAAATATGAATTGAGATTACTCCCAAATGATCAACCTAAAGTATTCGATAATGTGTAAGGGAAATAACTCTAGGATATATGTATTTCTAGGGCTTCGAATTTGGGGATAAATGCTTATTTGATTAATTAATGAATTGTTTATTAAATATATGAAATTTAATGAATAAATACACAAAAGTCTTTTTGTAAAATTTTAAGTTGAATATAGTCACAACACAAGGTTTTAAGTATGAAAATAATTTTTATAAAATTATTTCCTTGAAAATAGAATGTTTAATCTAATTATATCAAATTGTCAAAATATGACTTTAATATCTAAAAATATTAAAATCAAAGAATTTTTGAATTAAAAAATTGTATTTCAGTTCTAAATGAATAAAAATAAATTGTATAAAATTTTGGTGCAAAAATACCAAAAATTGGATTTATTATGATTTAATTATGATTAAATCTAACAAAAATTGCTTAAAAATATTAAATAAATGACTTTTCAGAAATAAAAATCATTTCTGAATAGTTTAATGTTATAAAAACTTAGGATAATTTTTGTGGAAATTAATAAGATCGTTTTGATATTTTTATAGATTTTTATAAATAAAATAGAATAAACTTGATTTATTTATTATATATATTAAATAAATAGATTTCTGAAAACTAAAAATTGTAGTTTGATCATTTACATCAGATTTGTATAAGATAATTTTTGTAGAATTTATAAAAAGGTTTTAATATTTTAAATTGAATTTACTAGTTTAAATATAATATATATATATATATGGTTTGTTGAAAAAAATAGAAAAAGAATCGTCCAGGCTGGGACTCGAACCCAGGTGGTCCTGGTTACAAGCCACAGTCACAACCACTTGGCCTAGGCCTGTGGTTGTGATGAATCTTGTTTCTGATAAATATAAATATATACGCGTAAATCATATTATCCCCAAATCAAATAGCCATGAACCCTAGATCTGCAATTGATTGATTTCACTCATCAATAGCCCAATTAATCATAGGGCTATTGATGAGTGATGGCCGATATACAAAACCCACGAAAAATATTATTCTTACAGTGTTGTATCGTGTTCGATTGCTCGGTCAAAGCCAAAAGTCAAACTGAAATCGTTTGATCAAGAACAACGTTTGAGTGAAGAATTGAGGGGTTAAGAGAAGAAGATTGGCGAGTTGGGATGGCTCGCAGATGATCAATTTATAGGATTAACATCCAGATCATAGGATTGGAAAGTTTGACTCGTTTTTAAAAACAAACGCGTAATTAATACGAGTTAATGTGTTTTGACGTGTAATTGACGCGTTTAGATGCTGGCGAGGTCCTATGGTCAATAGTTTCCATGATTAATATCAATTAACAGCAACATTCATGGGTCTTGATTGTGCGCAGTTCACGCGCAGAGCAGCATGAAGGTGACAGCTCTTAATTTGAAATGTGATAAATGTATATTGATCCTGGATCTGATAACATAAAGCAACATGGACCAGTGGTTGTGGTGTGAGTGTTAAGTGTGATCCGGCCTACTGCTCGGGTTCGATACCCAGCAGAGGCAAATTTTCTTTTCTTTTTTTTTTTTTAAAACAGAAGTGGGGTATTTGGGCCGGGTAAGAGTGAAGGATTGGGCTGCGTTGGGCTTACGTGTGGACTGGGCCGTGCAGCAGGATAGGTAAGAGAGGAAGGGGTGGGTGTTTGTGTGTGATGGGCTTAGAGGGATATTGGGTTTGAGTTTGTTTGATAAAAAGACTAACATATATCCATATTAAAATCTGATTTTTTTTATTAATATTATTATTATTATTATTATTAATATATAATAAAAGAAAAGTGACGGATGTCACAGCATCCCCTACTTTTAGAAACTTCGTCCCGAAGTTATTAGAAACATAGGGTTATGGATGCTTGGGTAAAAATTAAGATAACTGTGGTCTGGAGAATTTGAGTTAAGGTACGACGTGAATTTATAGGTAACAAAATAAACCGTTTCAAATGATTTGGATAGTAGATTTGATAGGTGTG
Organism: Ambrosia trifida; assembly: GCA_028751855.1. Taxonomy (NCBI): domain Eukaryota; kingdom Viridiplantae; phylum Streptophyta; class Magnoliopsida; order Asterales; family Asteraceae; genus Ambrosia; species Ambrosia trifida. Next base: position 224,431,146 of record CM054122.1, on the reverse strand, counting down.
GGTTAAGGATTGGATCAGGTTCGTCTTGAATAATAAAGAGATTAAGAATCTAATAAAACACTAAGCTTAGAATCCTAAAATAATTGTGTGAGTTGATTGATTATGATAAGATCAAATGAACTACCAAATAACTAGAGTTTGTTCCTGGTCCGACTCCCAGTCTCACTTTCAATGCATCATTAGTGTTTGTATACAGGGTGTACCGCAGCTAACCCACCACACCTTTGATACCTTAAAAATGTACTGGACGCCTACCAAAAACTCTAATAGAATTTCACACTACCCTAACGTACCTGTAAATTCATGATTACGTTTCGGACCGGAATCATCAATTTACCTTACATTAGGGTTTTATGTCCTTCTATAACCCCACCGATTGTTGAGCAGGTTCGATAGCCTCCACCAACCGTGGAGTGGGTTGTAGGGCCCCTCCCGACTGTTTGAAAAGACATAGTGACCTCTACCAATCGTTGAGTATGTTCGATAGCCTCCACCAGTCGTGGAGCAGGTTGTAGGGCCTCTCCCGACTGTTGAAAAAGGCATGATGACCTCTATTAAGTGCAACAATTATTATTCACATAGATTGCAAATTGATAGCATGTTTATGCAAGCAAGTTTGTAAATACTACAACCGTTGAGTGTAAGTGTTATCTTAGTGGCCTATAGAAATAGATTATAAGTATCATGAATAACTAAATGTTCAATAGATTGTTAAATCAAGGAAAAATTCAAGTCTCATATAACAAGCAATGATGTTTTTAGAAAAGCTCCGTAGAATCAATTATTAGTAGTTTGATTTTCATGGAAATCAGGTCCAAAAGTTTTAATAAAATGTAAGGTAGAGTCTGAAACTTATATGATATAAACGTAATCGAATATGATAAATTTTCAATCTGTGTACGTACACAATAGTATGCAAGGAAATTTCTAGATGTTATATGCCTATGAGTATGACATAATTGAGTACAAAATGATAGCAAGATCAAGAAAATGAAAACACGAGTATCATGAATAATTAAATGTCCAGTGATTAGTCAAATTAAGGGGAAATCAAGTTTCACAAACAATGATGTTTTGTAAAAAAAAAATCATGTAGAATCAAGTATCAGGTTTTCTTTTTTTTTTTTAGTAGTTTGATTATAATGGGTAACTGGCTCACGTGTGAGAGGGTAAAGGATATGAATTTAGTTCTTGAGAGGATGATGAAAAATCTTGAAGCAGAATCAAGGTTGTGAGAGATGGTGAATGTGAAGATAGTTGATAAAGAGTTTATTTTATAGTATAGCAGTGTAAATTTTGGGGTTTGGATCAAAGGTTATAATCAAGTGTATAAGAAAACATGATTGTGGTGTATGCCAAATATTGTAAAAATTTGAACAAGTTGAAAATGAGTGAGTGTTGATGGAGAATCTAGAGACTAGATATTATTTCAAAAAAAAACATATATATATATTTTCAAAATTTGGTTTTGTACATAAGGCAAAAGTTGTTAAATAGTATAAGCCAAGTAGGCTTTGTAATAGTTTAAAACTTTATATAGAAAATCGTTTGTTACGTCAATCAATTGGATTTAAGTTCGAGGAAAATATGTACTTTGTAAAGTTACTAGGTATTACAACTAGTTTTAGAAATTTTTATTTTGTGCTAAAGTATGAGGTTATAGTTTTTTTTTTTTTAAATAAATAACATGTGGAGAAAAGAAATAATATGATTTGGGTAGGGTGTTGAATATTTAAAAAGTGGCTAAGAGGGTAAGTGAAGTGTGATTGTGAAATCCATAGATGGTTATGAAAGTATGAACTTGTAAGCAATATATGAAAATCGTGAAATACAAAATATTGTATATGAACCGAGAGAGTATTATTGAAAAAAGGCTTGTATAAAATGCTTGGAGTGCCCTTGTCTAGCTGTAAAGCCCAACAAGAACGTTGACTTTTCAAAGGAATTGAACCCAATGGTGATCAAAGAAGACATGCTTTAGCCTATAAGTGGACACTCACTCCAGGAATCCCCAGGTAAGCATAACAGGTCCGTAAATGGATTTATGCGCTATGCTTGCCTATGCCAGAAAACCCAGTGTACAGGCGTCCACCCTTCCAGATTGCACGTGTCCTTATCACACTCATTAAAGTTCAACAACTTTGAAGGAGCAAAATACGAGTAGGCATTATGCCTAAGAGTGTCTTCATGAAGGTACTGTCCCTGTTCCATAATGATGTAGACTTTCCACTCCTTGTAGGACACCATCTCTATGCACCATGATGAAAGATGAGGAGAATGGAGAGAGAGAAAAGAAGGGAAAGATAGAAGAAGGAAAGTAGAGGGAAATGAGGGGTAGGGTAATTCAGGAAATATTATGCATGCAAGTTGAAGTTCGGTTATAGTCTAGGCCATTTTATCTAATAACCTAATTCCCTATAACCATGGCTCTGATACCAATCTGTAACACCCCAACCGATGGCGGAATCATCGAGGTGCCACGTAGTGACGATTGTTCAAAAGCTCATGGTACCAAAATGTAAATATTATTGAATAATCAAAATTGTCTTACATGGAAATGGAAATTACATTGTCTAAATGAAATGTAAATATTGAAATAACTGAATTGAAATAGAACACTAAATGTCTCTTGCTAAAGCACTAGATCAAACTGCACCTGAAACATGTACAAAAATAGGTTTGGTCAACATATGAAATGTTGGTGAGCATTCCTAGATTTGATATATATAGTAGGTTAAAAAGTTATACAATTCAAGTGCAAGCTACAGTGCAAATATGTAAACCATGTATCAAACAAATGAGCGAAATCAACCCTGTGACTGTATAATGTACTGTATGAACTGTAGTGTACTTATCCAACAAATGGATAATAACTTAACAATGGCCACGGATTCTCCGATGAAAAAGGGGGAGAATCAACCTAGGCGGGTTGTCAATCCAAATAGCGCTATCCAATGTTAAGGTCGGCTTGTACCATGTTAATGATTTCACTAAGTACAAATGTAATCCACAGGTATTGTCTAAGCATAAAGCACGTTGTAAGCAATGCACATAGTACTAGAATTGTATTGTAAAAATGTAAATTTGAATTTGAATTTGTAATAATGTACATGTAACACCCCAAAAATGTATAAAAGCAAAAAGGGGATAGGAAGTACTCACAGTTCACGTAATAACTTGAATTTGAACTTGGACAACGAAATATGAATTGAGATTACTCCCAAATGATCAACCTAAAGTATTCGATAATGTGTAAGGGAAATAACTCTAGGATATATGTATTTCTAGGGCTTCGAATTTGGGGATAAATGCTTATTTGATTAATTAATGAATTGTTTATTAAATATATGAAATTTAATGAATAAATACACAAAAGTCTTTTTGTAAAATTTTAAGTTGATTATAGTCACAACACAAGGTTTTAAGTATGAAAATAATTTTTATAAAATTATTTCCTTGAAAATAGAATGTTTAATCTAATTATATCAAATTGTCAAAATATGACTTTAATATCTAAAAATATTAAAATCAAAGAATTTTTGAATTAAAAAATTGTATTTCAGTTCTAAATGAATAAAAATAAATTGTATAAAATTTTGGTGCAAAAATACCAAAAATTGGATTTATTATGATTTAATTATGATTAAATCTAACAAAAATTGCTTAAAAATATTAAATAAATGATTTTTCAGAAATAAAAATCATTTCTGAATAGTTTAATGTTATAAAAACTTAGGATAATTTTTGTGGAAATTAATAAGATCGTTTTGATATTTTTATAGATTTTTATAAATAAAATAGAATAAACTTGATTTATTTATTATATATATTAAATAAATAGATTTCTGAAAACTAAAAATTGTAGTTTGATCATTTACATCAGATTTGTATAAGATAATTTTTGTAGAATTTATAAAAAGGTTTTAATATTTTAAATTGAATTTACAAGTTTAAATATAATATATATATATATGGTTTGTTGAAAAAAATAGAAAAAGAATCGTCCAGGCTGGGACTCGAACCCAGGTGGTCCTGGTTACAAGCCACAGTCACAACCACTTGGCCTAGGCCTGTGGTTGTGATGAATCTTGTTTCTGATAAATATAAATATATACGCGTAAATCATATTATCCCCAAATCAAATAGCCATGAACCCTAGATCTGCAATTGATTGATTTCACTCATCAATAGCCCAATTAATCATAGGGCTATTGATGAGTGATGGCCGATATACAAAACCCACGAAAAATATTATTCTTACAGTGTTGTATCGTGTTCGATTGCTCGGTCAAAGCCAAAAGTCAAACTGAAATCGTTTGATCAAGAACAACGTTTGAGTGAAGAATTGAGGGGTTAAGAGAAGAAGATTGGCGAGTTGGGATGGCTCGCAGATGATCAATTTATAGGATTAACATCCAGATCATAGGATTGGAAAGTTTGACTCGTTTTTAAAAACAAACGCGTAATTAATACGAGTTAATGTGTTTTGACGTGTAATTGACGCGTTTAGATGTTGGCGAGGTCCTATGGTCAATAGTTTCCATGATTAATATCAATTAACAGCAACATTCGTGGGTCTTGATTGTGCGCAGTTCACGCGCAGAGCAGCATGAAGGTGACAGCTCTTAATTTGAAATGTGATAAATGTATATTGATCCTGGATCTGATAACATAAAGCAACATGGACCAGTGGTTGTGGTGTGAGTGTTAAGTGTGATCCGGCCTACTGCTCGGGTTCGATACCCAGCAGAGGCAAATTTTCTTTTCTTTTTTTTTTTTTAAAACAGAAGTGGGGTATTTGGGCCGGGTAAGAGTGAAGGATTGGGCTGCGTTGGGCTTACGTGTGGACTGGGCCGTGCAGCAGGATAGGTAAGAGAGGAAGGGGTGGGTGTTTGTGTGTGATGGGCTTAGAGGGATATTGGGTTTGAGTTTGTTTGATAAAAAGACTAACATATATCCATATTAAAATCTGATTTTTTTTTATTAATATTATTATTATTATTATTATTATTATTATTAATATATAATAAAAGAAAAGTGACGGATGTCACACTATGGTTATAGACTAGATTATTTTTCTAATAACCTAATTCCCTATAACCATGGCTCTGATACCAATCTGTAACACCCCAACCGATGACGGAAACAAAGAGGTGCCACGTATGAATGATTGTTCAGTAGCTCATGGTAGTACACAAGTTTAAATAATCCTTTATTTCATTACAATATTGAATTACATTAAAGTTTACATCAAATAATCAAGTAAAGCTTCAAATATCTCCTCATGCTAGCTCTAGACTTCACGCATCATTATTTCCTGTTGAGTTGTAAAAATGGGGGGGGGGGGGGTCAACTAGAAGTTGGTGAGAATACATAAGCCATGTCAAGCAAATAGTTTAAGTATAAAAGTTTAGCAATTTGTATGTCTATCGTAAGTTTAAGTCTACATGAATAAACATGATATGTTGAATCGACATAATCAAACCTCCGACTAGTTTAGGTCCATCCCGTCATCCACGGTTCACCTTAATAATATGTTGGAACGATAACAATCACCCACGCTACCTATGTAGGAGGTACACGTATCCGGGTGGGATTGTCAATCCAATAGATCTATTATTGAGTATCGCCGGCTTGGCCATAGCTAATGATTATGTAATGTTGAAACTCGTTGAAACTGTTGTTGTTGTCTAATTCATGAGGCATTAAAGTTTACAACTAGACATGCATGTAGAATTGCTTAAGTGTAATGTTGCAAGTATGAAGAATTGCATAAACATGGTTACGTAAACTCACCTTAGTATAGTATTAAGTCTCGAGAAAAAGTATAAGTGCAGCCCCAAATGTTGCCAAGTATTACCCTATGTATAAGGTAACAAATAAGTCTAAGTCTATCTAGTCTACAAGTATATTCTAGGGTTTCGATTTGGGGATAAACATTTGTTGGATTAATAATAAAATGTTTTAATAAATAAAAGAAATTTGATAATTAAATAAACAAAAGTCTTTTTGTAAATTTTAAATTAAAGGTGGTCACAATAATAAGTGTTAAGTATGAAAATAATTTTTATAAAATTATTTTCTTAAAAATAGAATATTAAATCTATTTATTACAAATTGTTAAAATATAACTCTAATATTTAAAAATACTAAAATTAAAGAATTATTAAATTAAAAATTATATTTCTATTCCAAATAAATAGAAATAATTTATGTAAAATTTTGGTGCAAAAATATTGAAAAATGAATTTATTATGATTTATATATGATTAAAACTAACAAAAATTGATTAAAAATATTAAATAAGTGATTTTTCAGAAATAAAAATTATTTCAGAAAAGTTTATTGTTATAAAAACTCAGAATAATTTTTGTGGAAACTTATAAAATTGTGTTGATATTTTTAAAGAATTTTATAAATAAAATAGAATAAACTTTAATTATTTATTATATATATTAAATAAATAAATTTTTGAAAACTAAAAATTGTATGTTAAACTTTTTCACTAGATTAACATAAAATAATTTTTGTAGGATTTTTAAAAGAGTTTTAGTATTTTAAAATGAATTTAAAAAAATATAAAGGAATATATATATATATATATATATATATAAGTTTAACTAAAAATATGTTTGTTGATGCCATGGTTCGAACCCGGGCCCTTGGCCCGTCCGTGTTTTAAATCACAAGCCCAGACCAACTGGTCTGGACCCTGAGAACGTTTGATTTCTGATTATTATAATTATATACTATATAAGAAACTGATTATATTCAATTTAAAAGAAAAGAACAAAAACGGTTTGAGAGGGGACTCGAACCCGCGTGGCTTCGTCAAACAACACCAGACACAACCACTTGATCTAGATCAGTGGTTGTGTTTGATTTCAGTTTATTTAAAATATATAACATTCGCTAAAACAGTGTTCTTCCCCAATTATAATAATCGTGCCCTAGAATTACCATTTGAATGACTCACACAACAATAACCCAATTAATCAGAGGGTTATTGTTGTGTGAATGCCGAATAACAAAACCCATATGAAAAACAACACTTACAGGAACGAATTGTATATGATGTTAGAACAGAAATTGTGGCTTGAGGGAGAGTTATCGGCGAGTGGTGATGGGTTAGGGATGTTCAATTTATAGTGATAGGGTCTGGGTTGTAGGATTGGTAAGTTTGACCGTGTATAAAGATGATGACGCGTAATTGGGTTAAATTTGGAACGAATTGATGATAATTATTCATGGGTTGTACGCGTATAAGGCCGGAAATCATGCAATCATACCAATTCTGGAATCAAAGCGCGTTCAAAATGATTTGATTATGAAGTCAACTATGATGAATCTAACACGTGATATAATAATTATGCGCTGGGTTTGAAGCAGGAAATGTGGGTAGACCAGATGGTTAGGTTGCTTGTGTATGTGGCCCGGCTTGGGCGCGGGTTCGATTCCCGGCCCAAGCAATATTTTTTTTACAATTAAAACTATATATATATGTGTATTATATATAAATAATATAGTTTTAGGGTTCCAAAAGCGTCACAATAATATTTTTAAAAGGTGATAATTGGTGAATCTTGACGTTTTATTCAAATTATTCGTAACGTACGAATATTAAGTGCGAAATGTTACAATTCCACATTTGTATTTTTTTTCTTCATATTTTTTAATTAATAACACTTTTTATGCCTTTTTATCATTACATTTTCTCTCTCATTCACTCACAACCACTTTCAAAAAAAATATAAAATAAATGGAGAGGAACAATGTTCCCTTAAATATACAGATAAACATAGAAACAACCCGTTGCCACAGTCTACAGCATCGGAGATAACCGGCTCTCCCCCATCTCCATTCTCTCATCCAGTCTCTCCAGGTGTTGGTGATGTTTCAGCTCTCCCTCTCCCCCGCTCTCTCCGATTTGTGTCAAAAGTTGAGGTAGTGGTGGGGGCTGATGGGGGTTAGTGATGGTGTAGAGTTTTAAATAAAAGAGGAATATAACACAAGTGTAATGATAAAAAAGATTGAAAAATCAAATGACATGAAAAAAAATAGAGAAATTGGATTTTAACACCCTGAACTATTGACAATTGGCCGCTGACGCACTGAACTACAAAATTGAACAACACCGCACTGTACTTTTAACCTATTGGCCTGTATCACCCTCAGACTAACCATGGTTACTTTTTGCTGACGTGGCAGGTGATGTGTCCATGCCACGTCAGCTTATTCCCCATGCCACGTCAGCGAAAATGGACACGTCACCATGCCACGTCAGCAAAAATTAACCATGGTTAGTCTGAGGGTGATACATGCCAATAAGTTGAAAGTACAGTGCGGTGTTGTTCATTTTTATAGTTCAGCGCGTCAGCGGCCAATTGTCAATAGTTCAGGGTGTTAAAATTCAATTTCCCAAAAAAATATTATTTTACACCTTCGATCAGAGTGTGTTTAAAGTTTGTATGATCTGAAAATGAGAGAAAATATTGTGATTTTTAGTATAATTTGATAGATGGAGATGAGGTGTGGGATGTGAATGCTCTTATATATGTATATGTTGTATAATATAATAATTATTTTGTTTAGTTTTTTGAAATTGACCGTAAGTGAATAAAAAAGAAAATGTAATGATAAAAAAGTATAAAAAGTTATTTAATTAAAAAATTATTAAATAGAAAATACAAATATAGAATTGTCATTTTCGTCCCTATGAATTTAAGAAATTGCTAGATCAGTCAAAAGTTAACAATCGTTAAACTTATAATAGCACATTTTAAGAAACGCCTTTATAACATACGATTTTAATTTTGGAGTGGTTTGGTAATTTTTCTAAAACCACATGGACCACGTTGGAAAGACATGTACTGTGTATGTACATATAGAAAACAAGACCAGCTGTGTTCCAAGTACATTCTTCTTCTTCTTGGTCGTCCTCTCTCTTCTCAACGAACCTTCCTTACCATACCAGTCGCCATTGTCAGTCTACTCCCTCTATATTACCCCTTCCATACACTGCCCCAAATCTCCATTTCACACACACAAAACACATTTTTCTGTGTGAGAGAGAAATATCCCTCTCTTTTCTACAGCTGTCCCTTGAGATTCTCATTCCATTTTAGTATATTTTGAATCTCTCTCACTCTCAACAGATATTATTAACATTAATCTTATAATAATAATACCATTTAAGAGTTTACATCATCAAAGGTAATTACAATCTCTTATTTATCCTGTGTTTTATGCATTCTGTTTGTGTGTATGGGTATCTCATTATCTGTTTAGGTTGGTTTCTGGCTAAAATCTTGACATGGGTTTTTTGAGTTTTGTGTTTCTGCTTATGGGTTTTGTTTGTTTTGGTTTCTTTTGTTGATTTGTGCCTTCAAGTTTGATGCTTGATCAAGTGTGTGTGTGTCAGTGTGTATCTATATATATATATGTTATTCATGGTTTCAGTTATTTTTGGCTAAAATCTTGAAATGGGTTTGTTTTGGAGTTTTGTGTTTCTGTTTATGGGTTTTGTGTCTTTTGTTGATTTGTGCACTCAAGTTTGATGCTTTATTGTAGTGTGCTGTGTGTTTCTTGATCAAGTGTGTGTATGTGTATCTATATGTGTTATTCATGGTTTACAGTTATTTTTAGCTAAAATCTTGAAATGGGTTTTGGAGTTTTGTGTTTCTGTTTATGGGTTATGTTTCTTTTGTTGATTTGTGCACTAAAGTTTGATGCTTTGTAGTATTTGTGTGTTTATTGATCAAGTGTGTGTTTGTGTATCTATGTATGTCATTCTTGGTTCACAGTAACTTGAATGGGGTAGGCAATTTTGGATTTCTGCATATGATTTTTGTTTTCCTTTGACTTCTTCTTCTTTTTTTTTTTTTTTTTTTTTTTTTTTTGTAACAAATGGTCAAATTTGATGTTTTGTTTTTGGTAGTATGCTGTGTGTTTCTTGATTAAGTATGTGTGTTTGTGGTTGATTTGGAATGATTTGTGGACAAGAACTTGAGATTGGGTCTTGGAATTTTGGCTTTATGCATACTGAGTCCATTTATCAAAATTTTTTTGATGCATAGGGTTGAATTATATTTATATTTTAGAGTGTTTATCACATCAAAATTTATCTCACTTAAGTTTTTTAATTGTATGTAAGAAAAAAAAAAGTTATTTTTCACCATATGCATGATACTTCCATTCTTTTACAAGTAACCATCTGTATCAGATAATACTATGTTGTGGCGCATCACCGTTGCGCCACTATCAAATCGGTACCATGTTACTGTGTAACTTTCCATGGAAAGTTAATTTTAGATAGTGGTAAAAAGTAAACTTTGAGTATATGTTACAATGGATAAAAACATTTTTTTTTTCACACAAAAAGGGGATGAAAATAACATTTAACCCTGCTTTAATTCCATACAAAAGATGCTCTTTAAGGTTTTTGTGTGTGAATAAATTAATTAATTTGATACAAGTGTAAAGACTTTATAGTTAGCATCTTTTTCTTCTTTTTTGGAACATGTAGCATCTTAATATCTTATTCAAAGAAAAGGTTCAACCAGATAACTGTTTAATTTTTTTTTTTATTGTGACATTATAGTCAAAAACCTTTAGTTTGCTGTAAGACAACTGATTATTGTCCATATCCATTATTTAACAACTTTGTTTGATCTTGTTGTGTATCTTAAGTCACAATAATCACTTTGTCACTCAGGTTTTCTTCTCTAACTTTCTTTCTTTTACCAGGTTGAAGAAAAGGTTACTTATCTGTTAATGGGGCTGTCTTTTTCATTGCCATTAGCAAATATGAATGATCTAGATGATCACATTGAATCCATAATGTCCAAATCATTAAGTTTTAAAGAAAACAATGTGAGGACATTGTTAAGATCTTTAAGTTTTGATGATCATCATTCTCCTAAGCTTGCAAAGGTTAGATCTTTTAAATCCAGTGTGATGATTCGCGGGTCGTTAAGTTTTAACGGGAGGGAGCTCAAGAGACATGGACCCGAGCCACCATCGGCTAATAAGCCATTGCCACAACCTAACATAAAGAGGGTTGAATCTTTAGTGTCTGAGCCGAAAACACAAGGACCTGAGTCACCATCGGCTAAGCCACTCATGAACCGTGATCTGGCTGCGGTTAAGCTGCAGAAAACATATAAAAGTTTTAGAACCAGAAGACAGCTAGCTGACTGTGCAGTTTTGGTTGAGCAAAGATGGTTAGCACTCGTCGTTTTACTTGTTTAATTGTTTGTGTGGAGATTAAAACATCCTTAACGCTAGATTTTTTATTTGTTTAGGTGGAAGCTGTTGGATTTTGCGCAGCTCAAATGCAGCTCTGTATCATTCTTTGAAGTTGAGAAACCAGAAACTGTTGTTTCACGTTGGTCAAGAGCAAGAACCCGAGCTGCTAAGGTACACATTTTTTCAAAAAGTATACCCATATCCTAATTATACTAACAAAATGGGCGGGTGGCAACAAGTCGAGACGTGTCATTTGAGATACGGCAGAGGTTGGATCGGGCTCTCCAAAACGTTTTTTTTTTTTTTTTTTTTTTTTGTAACTAGTCTGTTTAAAATCGTTACAAATAATCTAATATTGAATAAAATGATCAAGATGGTTTTATGCATTATAAATACACTTTGGAAACATTCGACCACTTGATCATTTATCTTTCAGCTAACCATGTTCTAGTTACTCTGTTTGATCCTTTATAGATAACACTTTTCATTTCTCAAATGTCAGGTGGGAAAAGGTTTGTCAAAAAACGAAAAGGCTCGTAAACTTGCCTTACAACATTGGCTTGAGGCGGTAAGTCTTCACGCTACTTTGTTATCATAAACTTGTCGATCAAAGTCACCCATTTATTGATGATGATTCAGTAATTTGCTTCTTTCCTTTTTTTTGTTATTGAAACAGATTGATCCTCGACATCGCTATGGTCATAATCTTCAATTTTATTATGCCAAATGGCTTAACTGTGAGAGTAGACAACCCTTTTTCTATTGGTAAGATTCAACAAACCTCAAGAAAAGATCTAAAAAGAAATTCTCTAAAGTCTGAGCGTATCAAAATGTCTGAATGCATATTGCATGATATTATTATTATTACCTCAGGCTCGACATAGGGGAAGGGAAAGAGGTGAATCTTGAAAGATGCCCAAGAACAAAGCTTCTTCAACAATGCATCAAGTATCTTGGTCCTGTAAGTATTAGACATGCAAAATGTGGGTGGAACGGGTACTGGTTGAATTCTTTTGGGTCGGTTCGGTATGCCCTTGAAGACTTATTTCCAAATTCTTAAACTTTTTTTTTTACAAGTACTTGGTGTGCCACATATGATTTAAAAAAGTATACATTATTAATAATAATTTGAGTTTTTGCGCAATATAATTTCTAAGGTTTTGTATATCACAAATACGCCTTGGGCGAATTCCGATCCGTTGGACTGTTGGAGATTTAACATAACCCAAATCTGCGCATTATAAGTTAACGGGTCAAATATGATACTTACAAGTTACAACGCATATCTTTTGTTTTACAGAAAGAAAGGGAGGCATATGAAGTTACAGTGGAGAACGGGAAGTTCATGTACAAACTGAGTGAGACTGTGATTGATACAACTAGTGGACCGGAAGACACCAAGTGGATATTCGTGCTTAGCACATCCATGGTTTTATATATTGGGACGAAACAAAAAGGTAAATTTCAACATTCGAGTTTTCTAGCCGGTGGAGCCACAATATCTGCCGGTCGAGTGGTGATTAGAGATGGTATTCTAGAGGTATGTCATATGTGTCTGTTATCATTTTTAAGGTTTACCATAGAATATAATCGTGCAGAGGCTGATGTTATTTCTAAAAATTGACAGGCTGTTTGGCCTCATAGTGGACATTACCTCCCGACGGAAGAAAACTTTGATGCTTTCATGTCGTTCCTTGAGCAACATAACGTCGATCTCCATGCTGTCAAGGTAAAATACTTAAAAGGTTATAGTAAATAAGATGGGTCAAGGTGGGTTGGGTTGTATTTCAAATGTCAATCATTTTGTGAATTTAAAAGACTTTTTTTTTTTTTCGCTGGATCAATGTGACCCGTTATGATCCACCTTAAAGATTCACCCATTTACCTGTCCCGTCATCTTGGCCAACGTGACCCGTTATGACCCACCCTATTCAGGATGTGTCAAAACTACAACTTGTACTAAAAAAAGCTGTGTCATAATGTTGCAGAAAAGCCCAGTTGATGGGGAAGAAGTTCCTTTTGAAGTGGCGGGATTCGGGATGCGAAACAGTGTTTCAGAACCTATTATATTTGGAAACACATTGGAAACAAACACCAAAAGCTACCATCGAAAGAACTCTAAACAGGATCGAAAAGCCAAAAGCCTGCATTTGACAACAGAATTAACAAGGATAACTACGCTCGAAATCCCGAAAAATGAAAAAATTATTCTGGCATTCCAGCATAAAGCTAAAGAATCTGAACCGAAACCCGAACATGACCCGGAACCTGATTACGACAGCGATATCAGCACTGATTACGATACAGCAGAGGAGTTTTTCTCTGACATTGAACTTATGGTTTCCAAAAGGAATCTATTCGATTACGGTGAAGCAGATGAAGCTTACGACGCAGAGGTTCCACAGGAGAAGATCATGAAGAGGATAAACTCACACAAAGGAAACAAATCATTTCAGTTGGCTAAGCAACTTAGCTGTCGGTGGACCACTGGAGCCGGGCCCCGTATCGGGTGTGTTCGGGATTACCCATTGGAGCTACAAGCGCGTGCTATGGAGGAAATGTGTTTGTCACCAAGAAGCAGTTCTACATCTCCTAAACGATTCGGTATGCATCAAGAAACGAGTAGTCCTGCAAAGAAAAGCCCGCTTTTTTCGGGGAATTAGTATGCATACAGCATACATAAGAAGGTTTTTAGCAAAGCTTGAACCTGCACTTATTTGTCAGAAAAGAAAGGTAAAGATTGTAGGAATTCTTTTGTAATATTCTGTTGGGTCTTTTATGAAAAATAGTAACACTATGTAACTTAAATTCAGATGGAAATTATAAGAAATTTTGATGTTACATTGATTGGTTTTGTAGAATATAGAGTTAAGTGATTGCAACATTGTCGAAACACATGGTTAAGTTGTCGATTAAGTAGTTAGTAGTGGTTAACTCGTATGAGTGCTTAAACGTGTAACAGACAGCGATAGCGATAGGAAGGTCATTCGATTAATATAAACAATCACTCTTCATAATCATCAGCAACTTGGTTCCCATCTTCATCACCATTTCAAGTGCTGCCAATTCTCCTTTACAGGCTCCTCTGCTCAGCTCTTTGTGCTTCCTTTGCTTTGGATGAATCAGACTTTCTTTTAGCATTCTTTTGTTTGAAGTCTGAAAGCATGAGCAAAAGCTTTTAGCCAAACAATCACTGCCTTGCAATCCCTACTAATACATGACAATAGTTAGGTTTAATAAACAACTAGTATTACTTCCGCGCGCATTGCGGCGCGCTAAACCGACAGAACTTTATAAAATAAAATCCTCATTACAACTCATTGTAAAAATATTGGATTTAAGTAATACATGGCCAGGGTACACTCATCAAGAGCATGAAAAGGAAAAAACTACAACAGTACAATCACTCCAATAATCATCATGAAACCCATCATTTGCTTCCGATGCAATTAGCTCCAAAGTCTATCAAACCTACCATTTGTCTTGTAGAAGCGAGAACATGTACAACTTCCAAGAGTACGTTGTAACTGTTAACATTAGCATCATGTTAGTGCAAAACATTAAAAAAAAGTTAACATCCATGTGGGGATAGAGAAAGTGCAAGTGCTAATTAATAGAGGATATGGTGCTACTTTTAAAATTATTGGATAGTAGAAGTGCCAACAAAATGTCTTCTAATAATAATATATATATATATATATCCAGGATGGTTTTCTTTTTTATTCTACTTTTTTTTTAAGACCAAAGCTTTTTCTCACCACCTATTGGAGTGGAACCCAACCACAACAGGTTGTTTATTTTCTGTCAGTTAAACTTTGCGGCCTTCAAAGTGATTTAGCGAAACTGAATAATAGCAGAAGAGCAAAACTTTAAAGAGGTTATCTAACCCATTAAGTTGATGAAAAGTCAAAGATGTAGGAATTAAATCCCACACAAAATGGAACAGCGGTGAGTATAAACTTATTTATATGAACATAATAAGATAACACATATGTATAAGTTAACTATTATACATGTTATCCATTATTTAATACAGCAACAGATATTCAGATAACAATTAGATCACCATAAAATGAGTTCATAATCATATGTATGTAAAGCAAGAGACAATTAAGTTAAGAGTATTTACCTTTTCCTCATGTTCCACAACTTCTTGAATGGGTTGACTTTCTCCAAGTCAGAACTGCGTAAATTAGCATGCAACACATATGTGAATGGATTTATACATTTTGATATTTGTGGTTGCATGATCAATCCAAATAGTCCCACATATATTTTATTTAGTAGCTTAAAACCCCTTTTTAATCCCACTGGGTGTTCAACCTTAATTCATAAACAATTAATTATAAATTATAGAAACATGCTTTAAATTATATGGTTGAGGTTACTATAGAAGATAAGAATAACTCGCCTTGATAAGTTCTTCTTTTCCTTTTCATATAGTTGAAGAATATTGAAAAATCGATTAAGTTGTAAAAAAAATTAATTGCTACATACCCTGAGTGGCTGAGTTCTGTTCTTCAACAGGCACAGAATGTCCCCATTCTCAATTTGAAGCTTCGATTTCTATCTCCTTCAAATAGCTATATACCCAAATGGCACATGCCAATACTGTTGGGGAAAAAAAGAGGATTGCAAGAACAGATACAATAAATACACATATTAACATCAATAGAAAGATCTGACAACAAAACCGATTGAAATGAACTCAAACCTGTAAAGCAAACGTAGAGGCTTAACCGTAAGTTTAAAACCGTAAAGCAGTCGAAGCCACATGCCGGCTGCAATTCGTACTGAGCTTGTGGTACCTGTGTGGTTCACGCGAAACTAAAATTGAATGCTTCTACTACCTCTATTCAATAATATAGTAGACTCATAAAGGCAACATTAGAGAAGTTGACCGAAATTAAAAAAGAAACCATGTAAATAAATTAAGAAACATACCGGTGTGTGAAATATGGTAGAATCCATTTTGTATGCTAGCCGCTAGGGCTCTTGTGTTGTTTATGTTTGGAAATCATCTGCACGTTGATAGGGTCATGAGAATACAATAGGTAATAGTAAAGAAAGAAGAATCATACCTGGGTATAAATTTTAGTAGAATCCAGCTTGACTTTTAATGC
The DNA here is from genome assembly GCA_028751855.1 of Ambrosia trifida. Lineage (NCBI taxonomy): Eukaryota > Viridiplantae > Streptophyta > Magnoliopsida > Asterales > Asteraceae > Ambrosia > Ambrosia trifida. The sequence continues at coordinate 224,414,776 of CM054122.1, read as the reverse complement.
ACTGTGGAATTCGTCTCCGATACATCAGTTATACAATTTAAGCAAGGCTTAGAAGGATCCTGTAGAATTGATGACGCTGATGTCGCCGCCCTTGAATATGATTCAAATGGTGAGTAATTTGGTAAATGTGTCGACTCATAACAAATCAGTAAAAAATAAATTAGTTTTTCACTTTCTTTTCACAAAACCATACATTTCAAACGTATCACATGTAATGAACCAATGCCACAACAGCAATAATCAGTTAAAATGAGGTGGATTGCTAAAAGCAATAAAGTTGGCTTATGTCATGCACCTAACTTAAAGTATAAATTTCATTTATCTTGTGTTGTTTGCCCAAATAAAAATTAAAAACCATAGTGGATATTTCTTACCTGGAGCTAGGTAACCAAAAGTTCCGGCAACTATGGTTGCTTGGTTTAAAAAAGCGCGCCTCAGGCGCGCTTTAAGCGTTTGAGGCGCGAGGCTCCAAGAAAAACGCTTTTTTTTGCCAAAAAGCGCTGAACTACATGAGGCGCCGCCTCGGGCGCTTGAGGCGCGCGCTACAGTAGCGCTACAGTAGCGCCTCAGCCAAAAAAACCTTTTAAAGTGCTTTATTTGGCCCGCTACAGTAGTGCCTCGTCGTTTTTATGTTTTGAATATGTTTTTTAAGTGTTCAAGTGTGTTTTATAATCATGTTTTTGTGCTCATGATTGATTAACATGTAGAAAATGTCATATTGACATATATAAATATTTTTTTATAATTTTTTTAATGCTATACGTGAAGCTCTCGCCTCGCGTTTTAAGCCCCGCGCTTCGGATTTTGGACCCAAAACGCCTCGGAGCGCCTCGCGCGTTTTTAAACCAAGTATGGTTGTAATATGAGATTCTCCATCCTCAAGCAATTTTGCAAGTCCAAAATCAGAAACTCGAGCCTCAAAATTTTCCATCAAGTAAAATATTACTTGCTTTTATGTCTCTCTGTATAATTTGAACAATCATGATCCGCAAATATCTACTGTATTAAAAAAACCAGCAAAAAGAATGAACAAAAACATAATTTCTTTGACAGATTAACAAAATGAAAATACAAAATAAATACCCACAAATCTTTATCAAAAACCCACCAACATAGACGAATCTTTATATGATTTTGTACATACTTAATACCCAATAATCTTTATAAGGAAACCAACAAAAAAGAATGAATCTTTACCGGAATTAAATAGTTTTCCGGCCGCCATGAACCACCAAACACCACCATCTGTTTTGCCTTCCAACATACCCACTGTTGTCCATGTCTAAAAACGACCACAAATCCACAGATCGGGAGTTATCAATCCTTTATAGGGCTGGAAACTTATTAGGGTTTGGAGGTTTACCTTAGCCGGATCAAAGACGCAGCTTCCGATGTAAGCCGGAGATCCTTCGGTTGATGTGGATGAGGTGGGCAGAGAAGATGGTGACCGGAAACGCACCGCCTCCTCCCTCTGTCTTCCTGATCTCTCTCTGCGTCTCTCTCTCTCTCTCTCTCTCTCTCTCTCTCTATGTGTATGTGTGTGTAAGGTTTGTGAATTGTGATGGTAGGTAGAGATGATAAGGTCAACAAAATGACACCAATGCCCCTGAAAATCCTTTAAATTACGAAAATGCCATGTTACTGCTCATCTTAAGTCTTCAATAATACATATATAATATAATGGTTGACATATTTAACTCTCCCTTTTTGTTAAGCAAGTCATGCTCTAGTTGACACGTTTAACTCGTGCCAACCCTCTTATCCCATTAAAATTAGAATAAAAAAAATATTTTACAAGGTCAACATGTCAGTCCGTTTACAACTTGATTACAACTCACAAGTTACAACCCACCTACTCATTCAAATTAGGGGTGTAAACGAGCTGAGACAAGCCCGAGCTTCACTTGGCTTGAGCCTAATACTTTGAGCTCGAGCTCGAATCCAAAAGCTCGAGCTCCGCTCGAAATAATTTTAGAACATTTTCAAAGGAGCTAAAAGTTAGGCTAGAGCTCAGCTTGCCAATGTTAAGTAGTAGGTATACTATAAATAAAATAAAATAATAATAATATAAAATTTGTTTGGGCTCGTTTAGGCTCGCGAGCCTAAACGGTCTTTGTATGAAAAGCTCGAGCTCGGGCTCGATAACAAAACGAGTCATTTTTCAAGCTCGTGCTTGGGCTCGTTAAGGTTTGGCTCGTTCGAGCTTTTTACCGATCTAATCCCGAGTAACTCTCAAGCCGTTACGCATCATTTACTCCCTTAATTCAAATTACATGATATTTTACGTGTCCTCGCTGGGTTTATTGTCTTTGAGACTTCGACACACAAATAGAATGAATACTTTGTGTTCCGGCCCAACAATTTAACCCGTTAACCTCACACAACCTAACACAAAGTCAAAGTAATGTTTGGCCTTAAAAGATGCAAAAAACTTTAGAAACTCAATCTCTTCAAGCCCCTTAAAGTTAAACACATCTTCAGCATTAATTATCTACCATATAGATTTTGCCATATGACATTCATTTAGTTTTTTCACCAACTAAAAATAATATATGCTTTTAACCTCTTAATTTTTTTAATAATTTTATTATTCTCTATTAACTTGAATTCCTTAGTTTTAAAAAAAAATAGATGGTGTAAATTTAATTCAAAATCGATTTGTGTGTGATAATGTAACTAATCCAAGCATACATGTACAACTTGATTCTTTTTTTTTTAATCTATTTTCAATTGATCATCAGATTATTGGTCCATTGGGCCTTGGGCCATGGAGATGGAACGAACTTTCTTCAGCTTTTGTTACTTTGTTTTCTTTTCTACACATACATAATCACGAAAATGCAACATATCAAGTTAATGTTTTTTTTTTTTTTTTTTTTTTTTTTTTTTTTTTCACATATAAAGTGTTTGTTATTTTTTACATGTATTTTCTGTTAATAAATAAACAAAATTTTGATTACTTAACGTTTAGTTATATGTACAAACTTAGAATTAGTGGGTTAGTGGGGTATCGACTAACGATTAATTGAACTAGACATTATATGTATAAGTTTACAAATTTATATACGATGTTAATTTTATCCTTTTTATGCATAAATTTATTAGTAAAATGCATAAAGTTTTAAGTGAAGGAGTAAAATGTAATATATTGATCATGGAGGGGGTTAAATATAAAAATAACAAAACTTAATAAAACCTAATCTACCCCACCGCTCATAATACGCCGTCACATCTCTCTCATCACTTATCAACGCAAACCAGAAAAACCTACCCCAAAATTTGCCTCAATTTATTTTTCAATGGGGTTCAAAATCATGGACGTCATCACTAACGACTCTAGATAGTTCCGATTTTGGTTTGAATTGAGGTAACTTGACCGATTTGACCAGAAATAGGCCTGTAATTTGGCCCACTAGGGGCAATTTGGTCCGACTAGCACTTGCATGGACTTGCTTGAGCGACTAGCGTTTTTTTGACGGATTAACTGAAAATTAACCAATATGTAGAAGGACGATCATTGATTACTCGTCGACTAGTCTCCATACTTGTGGCAATTTTTACAACATTGCTTAGAACCAAGTATTATTTCAAGTTACAAATAAATAAATATAAGATAAAAATACAAAGGTCACACAATGATAGATATAATAAATAAATAAAAAGCTAACTGATTATGAATGAACAACATTAGAACTGCAACCCGTATTTAATTTTATGGTATTCGATCGATGTAAACTAAGTTTTGGTATCCTTTTGGATATATCATGGCTCCTTTTTTCCCTCTCGGTTGATATAGAGAATGAAGATACCTTCACGAATTAATACAGATTGAATTCTCGCCGTATAGTGCGAACAAATCTCACTACTAACATAAATATAAATATAATAATAATAATAATAATAATAATAATAATAATAATAATAATAATAATAAAAAATTGAGTTCGAGCATAGTCACGTTCAAACTTGACTGGATTATGCAACTAAATCCTTTTGAAATTGATGATAGTCTTAAAAGGTGGATGGTGGTGAAAGAGAACTCTTATCCAATTGTTAAGTTAACTTATAATTTATGTGAAATAATAATCTATATCTATATCTATATCTATATCTATATCTATATCTATATATATAATAAACCAAAGCATTTTTAATGACATGTCATAATATCATGCAATCTCTCTTTTGAGAGATGCCACATAAGATGTGATGTGGCAACTCTAGACCAATTAAAAAAAAGGAATAAATATGGCTTAAATATGATTTAACATAATCTATTAAATACCTAATCTACTAAATGTAAATATTAAAACTTTATTATTTTCTCTCTCATGTTTCCTCTCATAACTTTTAAATGTTAATATCTTTTATATACGAGATTTTTTAAAGAAAAAAATTACACCAAATTAACGAGCGTTTTATTATCTTTCCAACGAGTACCATAATGCTATATAAAAAACGGAGAAAAAAACGACTATTTTTTGTAACCCGACAGGTTTTGTGTCAGGTTTGGAATTAGTTTAAAAAAAATTGTGGGTTTGGATCGGGCCTGGGATTAGGTGATACCCGACCCAATTCCTTTTTTTTATATTAGAATATGATAACTTATGGTAGAGATTTGTTTATAATAATAATAATAATAATAATAATAATAATAATAATAATAATAATAATAATAATAATAATAATAATAATAATAATAACAATAATAATATATTGGCAGATGTCATTCTTATATTTTAGATACTTCTAATTTTATTCACTTTACTTAGATTTCTCAACCCGAGAAGCTCCCGGGATATAAACTAGTTATATTCATTGAATAATGCAAAGTTATGATAAACGCCATATTTGAAAAGTTAGCAAAATCCACTATGATACACACAAGTAAACAACGTTTTCAACATTCAAAATCTAACTTCATGGAAATAGGTAAGAGTAGTGGACTCACATTTCGTTAATAACATAGAAATTAGGGTCAGTAGAACAATCAATTAACAAAAAAAAAAAAAAAAAAAAAGCCAAAAAATATTAGAAAGAATCGAGTCAATTGAAACACTAATGATTCAACTTTTATTTCTTCCAACTCTTCTTCTTCTTCTTTTTTTTCTTTTTTTTAATAGTTTGATTATGATGATTTTGTTAATCTATATATATGTTTTAATTTGGTTATATATGTACTAGCTTTTATCCCGGGAGCGTCCCGGGGTTGAAATATCTAATATGATATAATAAAATATCTAATATGACAACATAACTAATGACTTCTCAATACATGATTAATGAATAATAATAATAATAATAATAATAAAAATATTATTATTATTATTATTATAATAAACAAATCTCTGCCATAAATTATCATCTATATATATATCTATCTATATAATAATTGAGGTCACTTGGGTTGAATCAAGGCCTTAGAAAGGGCCTTTATGATCCAACAACTAATATGGAGCTCCAAATTATGACTATAAAAACCTTTTTCTTTTATTTTTTTTTCATTCTCCATATCAAAACTCTCATATTCTTCCTAATTCCTAACAAATCTTTCAATCTTTCTTCTTCACCTTGCATCATTTGTTGATTATCCACAACTAACTAAAGGTAAACATCCATACTACTCTTCTAATGTTGATTCCTATTATTATTTTGACTTTTTTTATTGTTAACATTATTAATAACAAATCAAACCGAATGAAAATTCTTATTCTTTTTACGTGGAAATCATTCTTCTTAAACACATGTTCAAATGAAACGGATTTGTGATAAACGGATTTGTGATAAACACATATTCAATCGGATTTATTATAAAGTGATAACAAAGATATTATCAATTCCTATTGTTATTTTTTTATTCTTTTTAAGATTTCCTAATCTAATAACCATTTGAAATCATTCTGGTGTTTATCACATGTTCTAATGAAACGGATTTGTGATAAACATATATTCAATCGGATTTGTGATAAAGGGATAACAAAGATACTATAGATTCCTATTGTTACTTTTTTTATTCTTTTTAATATTTCATAATCTAATTACCATTTGAAATCATTCTTGTGTTTATCACATGTTCTAATGAAATGGATTTGTGATGAACGTATTTGTGATAAACACATATTCAATCGGATTTGTGATAAAGGGATAATAAGGATTGCGTTCAATCAGATTTATGTTAATTTTATTATTGTCATCACGGTTTTTTTAGACATATATTGAATCGGATTTACTATTCGATCGGATTTAGTAATGCTATATTTTAACATTTGAAAAACAAGATTTGATCCGAAGACACAAACGCTATTATGTCTTATCATAATGGTTCTCAATTCTTCAAGGTATTGCATGACCCTTCGGCAACATTTTTGGTATATTTGTTATTTTCATGTACATATGCCTATTTAATTTTCAAAAATGATTCTTTATTTTTTAATGTTGTTTTTAACGTGTCAATCCAGACTATGCTGAAGGCCATGAACAAATTTTTGTTGTCTAAAAACATACATAACAGGGACGTTACAGTTACCACATACGAAGGACAATCTTGGTTGGTACGATTTTTAATGTTTTTAATGTAATTTATTTGAATTACTGTTTTTCGAATTTATGTTTAATATTATTGTAATAATTGACTGTTTTTCAAAAAAAAAAAAAATTAATCACATTTATTTATATTACTGTTTTTCGAAATTATTTTAATATTATTGTAATATTAGACCGAATTTAATGTCATCAATTCTGAATTATTGTTATTTATTTACATTAATAATAATTAACCGAATTTAATGTCATTTAATCTGAAATTTGAATGTAAATTATTGTTATTTATTTACATTAATAAAAATTGACCGAATTTAATGTTATTTATTACTATCTTTTAATAATTGACCGAATTTATATTAATATTAATATGAATTTCAATTTACCATAAGAAGCCTCATTTATTTTTTTATTATGAATGATTGATTATTAATCAATTTAACCTTCATTTATGAACGAAATAACTCTCATTTATTTTTAATATTACGATTTTAGTTTTACTATTTGCAATAATAGTATTGTTGACCGAATATGTTACTAATACTAATTGACATTAATAATAATTAACCGAATTGAATGTTATTTATTACGAATTTTTAATCTCATTTATTTATATTAATATTACTACGAAATTATGTTTAAACTATCTTTATAAATTATTATTGGTCTTGCCTGCAATTAATAGGATTTATTTTGTTTTTTAATGTTATTTAGTATGAGTTTTAATTACATTAATTATAATTGACCGAATTTAGGGTTATATATTATGATTTTTAAACTTATTTATTTATTATTGACCGAATTAAATTACAAATATATTACCAATACTAAAACTAATATTACGAATTATTATTGGTCTTGTCTGCAATTAATAGAATTTATTCATTTTTTAATGTTATTCAGTATGAGTTTTAATGACATTAATAATAATTGACCGAATTTAGTGATATACATTACGATTTTTAAGCTCATTTGTTTATTATTGACCGAATTCACCGAACTAATTACGAATATATTACTAATACTAAAACTAATATTACGATTTTTAATTTTAATCCCATTTATATCTTATTGACCGAATTAAAATTTTCTATTACTATTTTTACGAATATATTACTAATTACTAATACTAACTAATACTAATACTAATATTACGATTTTAGTTTGCTTCAATTAGAAGTTATTTCCATTGGCGAATATTGTGTCTTTAAATGGTGTTCAATCCAACACATGCTATTTGTTACAAAGGTTCCAACACAAGAAGTCATTGATTTTCAAATTAAAATTACAATTTTTTATGTTTGTAATGTAATTTATTTGAATTATTAATTACGATTTTGTGGTTATTTATTAAGATTTATAATCTCATTTATTTATATTACTATGTTTACGAATTATGATTAGTCTTGATTGCAATCAATAAGATTTATTCATTTTTACTGTTATTTATTAAGATGTTTAATATTATTTATTGACATTAATAATAATTGACCGAATTTAATGTTATTTATTAAAATTATTAATCTCATTTATTTATATTACTTTTTTCGAATTTATGTTTAATAAGATTTAATTATTTTTAATGTATTTTCAGTATGTTAGAATTAATGTTATTTATTGACATTAATAATAATTGACCGAGTTGAATGTTATTTATTATGATTTTTTAATCTCATTTATTTATATTAATATTACTTTGAAATTATGTTTAATCTATTTTTATGAAATTATGTTTAATCTGTTTTTATGAAATTATGTTTAATATTATTTATATTACTATTCATTTGAATTATTATTGGTCTTGCCTGCAATTAAAAGGATTTATTTATTTTGAATTGATATTTATTATGAGTTTTAATGACATTAATAATAGTTGACCGAATTTAATGTTATATATTATGATTTTTAAGCTCATTTATTTATTATTGACCGAATTGACCGAATTAATTTACGAATATATTACTAATACTAATACTAATACTAATATTACGATTTTTAATTTTAATCTGATTTATTTATTATTGACCGAATTAAATTATGAATATATTACTAATACTAAAACTAATATTACGATTTTTAATTTTAATCTCATTTATATCTTATTGACCGAATTAAAATTTTCTATTACTATTTTTACGAATATATTACTAATTACTAATACTAACTAATACTAATACTAATATTACAAATTTAGTTTGCTTCAATTAGAAGATATTTCTATTGGCGAATATTGTGTCTTTAAATGGTGTTCAATCCAGCACGGGTTGCTTGTTACAAAGGTTCCACCACAAGAAGTCATTGATTTTCAAATTAAAATTACGATTTTTTATGTTTGTAATGTAATTTATTTGAATTATTGATTACGATTTTGAGGTTATTTATTAAGATTTGTAATCTCATTTATTTATATTAGTATGTTTACGAATTATGATTAGTCTTGATTGCAATTAATAAGATTTATTCATTTTTACTGTTAATTATTAAGATGTTTAATATTATTTATTGACATTAATAATAATTGACCGAATTTAATGTTATTTATTAAAATTATTAATCTCATTTATTTATATTACTTTTTTCGAGTTTATGTTTAATAAGATTTAATTATTTTTAATGTATTTTTAGTATGTTAGAATTAATGTTATTGACATTAATAATAATTGACCAAGTTAATTGTTATTTATTGTGATTTTTTAATCTTATTTATTTATATTAATATTACTACGAAATTATGTTTAATATGTCTTTATGAAATTATGTTTAATATTATTTATATTACTGTTCGTTCGAATTATTATTGGTCTTGCCTGCAATTAATAGGATTTATTTATTTTTTAATGATATTTATTATGAGTTTTAATGACATTAATAATAGTTGACCGAATTTAATGTTATATATTGCGATTTTTAAGCTCATTTATTTATTATTGACCGAATTAATTTACGAATATATTACTAATACTAATATTGCAACTTTTAATTTTAATCTGATTTATTTATTATTGACCGAATTAAATTATGAATATATTACTAATACTAAAACTAATATTACGATATTTAATTTTATTCCCATTTATATCTTACCCGAATTAAAATTTTCTATTACTATTTTTACGAATATATTACTAATTACTAATAATTACTAATATTAACTAAAACTAATATTACAATTTTAGTTTTACTATTCGTAAAAATAGTATTGTTGACCGAATATATTACTAATTCTAATTGACAATAATAATTGACCGATTTGAATGTTATTTATTACGATTTTTAATCTCATTTATTTATATTAATGTTACTATGAAATTATGTTTAATATATTTTTATGAATTATTATTGGTCTTGCCTGCAATTAATAGGATTTATTCATTTTTTAATGTTATTTATTATGAGTTTTAATGACATTAATAATAATTGATCGAATTTAATGTTATATATTACGATTTTTAAGCTCATTTATTTATTATTGACCGAATTGACCCAATTAAATTATGAATATATTACTAATACTAAAACTAATATTACGATATTTAATTTTAATCCCATTTATATCTTATTGACCGAATTAAAATTTTCTATTACTGTTTTTACGAATATATTACTAATTACTAATAATTACTAATACTAATATTACGTGCAGAAATTGTTTCACAAGTCGCTAGGTTTGTTATTTGCATATTCAACATTTATGTTTACAATATTCTTATTTTATAATTAGTTACACATTTTAAATTTTCTATACATAATTCTTTTGTAAAGGTTTACTATGATTGGATGACCTGATTTACTTCAATCAAAAGATACTTCCATTGGCAAATATTGTGTCTTCAAATGGTGTTCAATCGAGCACAAAATATTTGTTACTAAGGTTGCACCACAAGATGTCATTGATTTTGAAATTTAAATTATGATTTTGTTGTTATTTATAAAGAGTTTTAATGTTATTTATGATAATTTTAATGTCATTGATTTGAATGATTGATTATGATTTGGTTGTTATTTATTAAGATTTTTAATCTTATTTATTGATATTACTAATATTACGAAATTCATTTTAATATTGTTGACCGACTTTAATTTTGATATTACAACTTTCCTTTAATCAATTGTGATGAAACGATATTTTTTTAAACATATACGACTTTCTTTCAAACATTTATTTAAATCTATTTTACATATAATCCGAAGATAACACTGTACATTTATTTTCCTACACTTTTATTATTCTTTTAATAATAAATATAATTTAAATATAATTTAAATATAATTAACAGTTTCCTAAAATATATATAATGTATTCAAAATAATTTTCAATGCTATTACTAATATTACGACCTTAATGTTAATATTGTTGACCGAATCTGTATAAAAACTTTTTACGTTTTTGTTAAATTGATGGAGGTCAATTCTTTGACTATATGTCTTTGAATTTGATTGTCCTAATTTTAACCGTTGTTGACCAATTCACGTCAATTACCAATCCTTCCCATTTTTATAATTCAAAGACTTTCCTTTAATCATTTGAAATGAAACGATATTCTTTTAAACATATACGACTTTCCTTTAAACATTTATTTAAATCTATTTAACAATGTTAAATCTATTTAACAGTTTATAATTTATATATAATCCAAAGATAGGAGTGTACATTCATTTTCCTACACTTTTATTATTCTTTTAATAATAAATATAATTTAAATTTATTTAATAGTTTCCTAAAATATATAATGTATTCAAGATAAATTTCAATGTTGTTACTAATATTACGACCTTAATTTTAATATTGTTGATCAAATATTAGTAAAAACTTTTTACGTCTTTGTTAATTTGATGGAGGTCAATTTTTTGACTTTATGTCTTTGAGTTTGATTGTGCTAATTTTAAGCGTTGTTGACCAATTCACGTCAATTACCAATCCTTCTATTTTTATAATTCAAATATATAAATAAATATTCCTACTCGATCACGTCAATCGAGGCACATTATTTCCGATTTTGCAGAATTGTTCGAGACACAACAATACTATATAAACCTTAACAAATAATAAAATCATTTAATCGTCATACCAAATTTAACAACAAAATTAAATGATAATATAAATTTTCAAAATGTTACTTTTGGTACAACTAATAATGATTACTAATGATGTCAATAATAAATTGTATATAATGGGTAAGGCAATTTGAGACGCGGATGATTTTAATGTCATTTATTTGAATGATTGATTACGATTTTGATGTTATTTATTAAGATTTTTAATCTTATTTACTGATGTTACTAATATTACGAATTTCATTTTAACATTGTTGACCGACTTTCATTTTGATATTACGACTTTCCTTTAATCATTTGTAACTAAACGATAATCATCATCTTGATTTCAATAAGTGTGCTAATTTTAAGATGTTAATAATAATTTGTATATAACGGGTAAGTTAATTTCAGACGTGGATTATTTTAATGTCATTGATTTGAATGATTGATTATGATTTTGATATTATTTATTAAGATTTTTAATTGTTAAGTACTATATTTACACAGTTTAAATAATGACGTTTTTTGGCGGCTTTTTTGTAACATGTCAAAAGTTGCCTAAAGTGTGTGTACAATGGGTCCTTTTGGCTACGTGTTGAAATGGGTCTGGGGTTGATCCTTTTGGTGTCTATTTTTTAATAAAATATAGGAAATTTATATTACAGCATGTGACATTGGACCCATTTTCTTATTAGTTGTTTTTTAGCTATGTAATCGGTTTGAACCATTGGAGAGATAACATGAAAATTTAAGCTACCCATTCAAGTAAGTGGGTTAAGGATTGTTTCTTGATTTACTTATCACCGTATCCATATCTTTACAACAACTATATTTTATGTAGAACACAAATATGGAATACAATGGTGGAGGTTTTCATAAATTATTGAAAATGAGTTGCACTCCGAGGATCGTGATGACAATGATAACAACTTCGAAGGTGAAAAATCAGCTATCAATGAGCAAGAGTTGGAAGATTTTGATTGAAGTAATGAAAATGGACTATTGTTTGAAGTTCGTTAAGCCCAACTAAATGATAAGTGTTCTATGCTTAAGCTTAGTTATGATTATAATATAGATATTACCCTTACCCAAATGATGTAATGTGTGATATTGGTTGAAGTTCGTTAAGCCCCAACTAAATGATAAGTGTTCTATGCTTAAGCTTAGTTATGATTAGAATATAGATATTACCCAAATGATGTAATGTGTGATATTGTGATAGTATGCTATGTAGTTTGCAGTTGTCAAATTAAACTTTACTTACTTGATATATCCATCATTTCGTTACATTAAACTGTTAGATGACATTTTGCATTTAACATCAAAAATCATACATATTGCATTATCAAACATTTAGTAACCAAAACAAATCGTATAATACAATTCTTATTTTCCTACTTTTTTTTCATTTTACTTTCGGGTGAACCGTGGGTCCCCACGGGACTCTAACCTAGTATATATATATATATTGCAAAGGGATTAATCCTACATGTCATACTTTTATGCAATCTCTCTTTTGAGAAAAGCCACATAGGATGTGATGTGGCAAGTGTAAACCAATTTAAAAAAGAGAATAAATATGATTTAACCTAATCTATTAGGTACCTAATCTACTAAATCTAAATATTAAAACTTTACTATTTTTTATCTCATGTTTCCTCCCGTAACTTTTAAACGTTAATATATTTTATATACGAGATTTTTTAAAGAAAAAAATTACACCAAATTAACGAGCGTTTTATTATCTTTCCAACGAGTACCATATTGCTATATAAAAAACGGAGAAAAAAATGACTGTTTTTTGTAACCCGACAGGTATTGTGTCGGGTTTGAGATTAGTTTAAAAAAAATTGTGGGTTTGTGTCGGGTCTGGGATTAGGTGATACCCGACCCGATTACCCGAAACAACATACCCAAATACCTGAACTATATACCCGATCATATACATATGAATTTTTTAACGCATCACATAACCCTTAGACTAATGCGTTCGATATTTCAATAATTAACTTTTTTTTTTCTTATTTCATGTTAGTTCTTTTTAGAATTATCGATTACAAACTTCCGAATTCATTTGTAATGGCACTAGATTTATACCCCAACGCAGAGATTCGTTTTTTTTATATTTGAATATGATAACTTATGGCAGAGATTTGTTTAACTTAATAATAATAATAATAATAATAATATATTTTATTATGTCATATTAGATATTTCAACCCGGGACGCTCCCGGGATAAAAACTAGTATATATATATATTGCAAAGCTAATAATCCTACATGTCATAATATTATACAATCTTTCATTTGAGAGATGTCACATAGGATGTGATGTGACAACTCTAAACCAATTAAAAAAAGGAATAAATATGATTTAACCTAATCTATTATAATCTTTAACCTAATCTATTAAATACTTAATATACTAAATCTAAATATTAAACTTTTATTATTATCTCTCTCATGTTTCCTCCCATAACTTTTAAACGCTAAAATCTCGTATATAAAAGATATTAACGTTTAAAAGTCATGGAGATTAACATGAGAGAAAAAATTTAATTTTGTTTTTGAATTCTTATTTTTCCTAAAATAACTTAATGGATATATATATATATATATATAGATTTTTAATTTATTAAAAAAACTAAAAAATAAAAAAAATAAAAACTCTCATAGTGCCACGTGGCTCACTCAAGGGGGACTTGAGGCCTCCATTGAATGCCACATTATCGTAATTCAATTCTTTTATTAATAGTTATAGATAGATTATAGATGTGTGTACATAACCAAATTCCCTAATTTGAACAGCATTAAACCGGTCCTTATACTTTTTTATAATATGTCTTACTAGATTATACCCGGGAGCGTCCCGGGTTGAGAAATTTAGAGGGTGTTTGGGATTGCGTTTTGAATCTGATTTTTAGATTATTGCGTTTTGAAAACGCAGATAATCAGTTTTTAGTGTTTGGAATTGCGTTTTGAAAACGCAGATAATCAGTTTTTTAGGCTACCAAAACGCAATAATCTATAAGCAGCTCCACCTCTGCTTTTCCAAAACGCATAATCTGTTTTAAATAATCAATCCCAAACACCCCTTTAGTATGATACATCAATTTTACTGTATAACTTTAATATTAATATCTAACCTAAAACAAATTAACAATGTATAACTCCAATGCTAACACCTAACCTAAAAGAATGTAGAACTTTAATGTAACTCTAATATTAATACCTATCCTAAAGACTAAACAAATGTACAACTCTAACATACTAATATTGATACCTAACTTAAAACAACGTATAACTCTATTAACCTATTCGGCTATGGTTGAAATAAAATTCACATTTACTGATTTAAACATAATTAGTGACTTGTTTATACATGATTAATGATTTACCTGAACACTTTGTGTTTTTTTCCTGTATGAACAAAACCCCACAAAAAAAATTTCTCCGTTTTTTATATAGCACTATGGTACTCTTTGGAAAGATAATAAAACGCTCGTTAATTTGGTGTAATTTTTTTTCTTTAAAAAATCTCGTATATTAAAGATATTAACGTTTAAAAATTATGGGAGGAAACATGAGGGTGAAAAATCCAATTTTGTTTTTAAATTATTTTTTTCCTAAAATATCTCAATGTCACATTGGATGACACATGGCACATTCAAGGAAGAGAATGCCTCTTTGAGTGCTATGTCATTAAAATGACTTTGGTTTATTATATGTATAGATAGATAGATAGATAGATAGATAGATAGATAGATGTTAGAAAATGTTGTTATATGTTCGTTTAATTTATTAACTGTCACGAATCGTCAATATTGAAGTTACCTTGAATTTACGTACCACATACTTTCAAAGTTGGCGGTTAACTGAGGATTAACTAGGGGCGGAAATTGTTGACACGACCCGAAACCCGACCCGAAACCGACACGAAAAAATACAGGTTTAGATCGACTA
This sequence comes from Ambrosia trifida, assembly GCA_028751855.1. NCBI lineage: Eukaryota > Viridiplantae > Streptophyta > Magnoliopsida > Asterales > Asteraceae > Ambrosia > Ambrosia trifida. Next base: position 224,399,236 of record CM054122.1, on the reverse strand, counting down.
ACACGACCCGTTTAAAAAAACGGGTCGGGTTTGGGTCGTCCCGTATTAAAAACAGGTTGGGTTCGGGTTGACATGTATAAAAACGGGTTGAACCGTTAACCCGTTTAAGTAATTATATAAAAAAAAAATCTTTCATATCTTTGTTTTGTGTTTTTCATTTCCCTTTTACATGGTTAGTTATAATAGTGCTAATTTTTTGCACGCCATTGTATATACTTATCACACTCATGCTCACCACTACATACGTTATCGATAACCCACTTACAACACAATAACCCGCTTATAACTCATCAAAATGTGTGACTCATTTAAAAATACGGGTTATATGGGTCGTGTTCGGGTTGACCCGAATTTATATGTGTGCGGGTTAGGGTTGGAAAGTTTGACACGAATAATAATATGGGTCGGGTTCGGGTTGCAGATTTCAACCCACCAACCTATCAACCCGACACAATTGACACCCCTAGAATTAACCTCTTAATCAAACTAGGTTTTTTAATAACTGAATTAACTAAACCGTTTTGTAGCTATTTTTTTTTGGTTTTAAAAAACTTCCTAGAATTTAACCCTAATTGTATAATTGCTATTTGTTAGAAGTAGGCGTTTTGTTAAGCCCTAGAATTGGGAGTGTATTGTTGAATGTTAAGCTCTAATTAGGTAATTGCTAGGTTGGGCCGTCTTCGAGAATAAAAAAAAATTTGGGCCTCGAGCGAAAAAAAAAATTGGGCTCAAATTTTTGTAAAGAGAAATGAATTATAAAAAAAATGAATATGGTGTTAGGGGTAGAGGTGATCAAAAAAACCGGTTTGAGAACCGGAACCGTACGAACCGAACCGAACCGGTTCGTCCAAAAACCGGTTCCTACACGAACCGGTCCGGTTTCTACAAGAACCGGCGGTTCTAGGATCGGTTCCCCATCCCCACTAGAAAAACCGAACCGAACCGGTTTTAACTCAAACCGGTTTGGGAACCGGTTCCCAAAAACCGGTTTGGAACCGGTATGAAAAACCGGTATTTTTTAATAAAAAAACTGAATTTTATGTTTAAAAAAATTATATATAATAAAATTATACAAAAAAGCTTCCACACATACAAATATATACCCATACACCTTAAAAAAATTATAAAAATCAATAAAAGTTGAACTTTATGTAAAAAAAAAAAAAAAATTTGTCTCGCCTTTTAAAAAAAATGTGCGCGAAAGAACCGATTAAGAACCGAAACCGTTCTCCGAAACCGGTCGTACGAACCGACAAAACCGGCCCAAAACCGAACCGGTTTGGAACCGAAACCGGTTCGGCTAAGAACCGGTACTGTACCGAACCGTTTCGTGACCGAAACCGGTTCTGGCAAAAAAACCTATTTGAACACCTCTAGTTAGGGGGGACGGGGTGCCACCAGAATTGGGCACGGGTACCCCACTACCAGCACGATAACACCGCCGCCACCCGTGCTGGTAGGGTTCCCGGTATCCAATTTCTGGTTCTTGTTAACGTGTTGGTACAAAGAAACGGTCTTTTTTCTTGACCAATAAAAACTTGCCACGTTTTTTTCCCTTTGACCGTTTTTATTTTTTGACCGTTTACATTTTGACCATTTTTATCTTTTACCACTATATAAATAAATTATACATTCACATAAAATTTTGACCGTTTTAACACAACTACATCTTTTAATATGGGTGGTGGTAGTATGTTTCCGAATACGTATCGTCGTCGACGACGACGATGAACCTGCCCCGCAACACATAAACCGACCACACACACACACCAATAACACAACCGACTACACACACACACCAACAACACAACCGACAACACATCAACCAACTACACACCTCACATTTGAATTATAGGAGCCACAAGATCCTGACGATTTGACCACCGAAGAATTGGTTTACGCGTATGATTACGTAATGGCTCTAGTACAACTCGGAACAATACGACTTGGAGAATCTGTACGAGTGCCAGAGCGTGTCAATCCCCCTTTAGTGCGAAACCCACCGGTCCCGGTACAAAACCCCCCGGATGAAGATGATCCTGGGGCCGAATACGTAAATAATTCGGATGAAGAAATGTATGCCCGACACCCGAAAGTGAGGGATATCAATATCACTACGAGAGGTCGGACGGGCGTGATAGTGATCGTGGCGTTTCTTCACCCGAGTCAATTGTGTATTCTTTCTTTTTTTAGCTTTGTTTAAGTTGTATTTTAATTAGGTTTATGTTTATGTTTAATTAATGTTTTAATTAGGTTACTTATGTTTGTATTTTGAGTGTTATTTTTTTAACGGTTAACTTTTATTAAAAATTAAACAACATTAAACATTAATTACTAAACAAATGGCACAACATGGTTGAAGTTAGTCCCGTGTGCATGGTAATATTCGCCACGTGTGACTTGGATTGCAATGTCTTCTTGAAGATTAGGGCGCCTCTCCATCGTGGCTTCATAGATGGCGTTCCATCAGATACACCTGGACCAGAGAGCAATCCACTTACTAGCGAGCGAATCCTTGGGGCGGTCATTTGTGCCGGTTATTTCATTGAATATCACCAACACCAGGTTCCAAAACGAAATTCTCTAGAAATCGACAGCATGAACCCATGTGTTTCTCACTATCAAGTATGCCCTCGTTAACGCGATCTCCTCATTTACATTCCACGGGACCATTTTAACGATACGATGAAAGTATAACCGGTTTTGGTGTGATTTTGGTATTGAAGTTATGGGGTTTTTATAGACCAAAATCTAACGGTAAGAATTCTTGAAGGTTCCAACGGTTTAAATTTTAGTAACGGTAAGAAAATTAATTACTGCCTGACAATTAAAAACGGTTACTTTTTTGAATTTAAATGAAAATATAAATTAAAGAATCAGTGGAGTGCTGCCTTAAAAAAAGTGGTTCAGTTAAGTAAATTAGTGAAGTGATGTGACAAGACATGATTGGATAAAATCAGTTAAGTGAAAAGCAAACCCTATAGGCGCCCCTTCCCCCTTAGAGCCAAGGATTGAACTTAAGAACTCTACATTAAACAACATTAAATTAGCATGGTTTTTCCAACTCCACTAACAAGACTTTAATGTATAAAACACAAATATATATATATTCTAAATATAGAATTTAATATATAAGGGATTGTATTACGCAGGGATACAATCCTAAAGTGACCTATTCAATGTATATTTTTAAAAAACGTTCAGGCCCATTTGAGGGTTGGGCCCTGAGCCGGTGACCACCCGACCCATGCTTAGGGTCGGCCTTGTTGTTAGGCACCACGGGGCACAAGCGACTTGAAGCATTGGGCTTGGAAGCCTAATCGGCTACACCAGCCGAGGTAATGGGGCTTGGATTCTAGGCTTCAAATTTCGGTTTCTACAAGCCAAAGAGAGAAGAGAGAGAATGCCGAAGAAAGAAGAAGAAAAAGTGGGGCTTTTGGGTGGGGACCATTTTATGGGGTGTGTGTGATTGGTGGGTATGATAAAATGGTGGGTCCTTGGTTCCATGCTACTTTGGGCTTGACGTTTCCGGTGTTTATGCTACTTTAGGCTAGTTTGGGGTTGAAATGACGTGACGCGATGTGATTGGTACACTCCAGGCTACATGGGGCTTGTGCCCCTTCCTCCCTTAAATGTTATTGTTAGAAATTTAGAATTGAAGGTTTTGTTTAATAAGCCCAATTGAACCATAATAGTCTTAATTGTTAATTATAGAACTGATTTCAGTATGTAATTTCACCAATCGTTAGGTAGATATTAGCATATTATGGTATGTAATTGTACTTATTCTAATACTTTGATTTCGCTAATTGCCACGTTTATTGCGATAACTTTAATCGTAGTTTAAAAAGGATATTAGTTTAAATTTTTTACTTCGGTAAGGCATATTTTTGAACGGCTTGGTAAGGGCACCAAAATTCTTTGGGCTTCCCGTGCCAGTATTATATCTAATCCTAACCGTAGGGCATTAATCAGTTTAATACCTTAAATATTGATACCGGTTCCAACCAAGTCATACCCGGGCCCAAACCGATTAATACCAAAAAAAAACTTAGAACCGAAACCAAAAAACATGATCATTTTTTCTTCAAAATCCAGATCCATACCTAAACCGGTTATTATGATATCTGGTTTTTAACCCTCGAGGACATAACTGGGACAGGTTAAAACAAAAGCTTATTTATGCAACTTTATTTAATAGAAAACTAGAAAAAGAAAATTTAAACTTGAAAGAAACCCATTGGACCAAAGAGATAGTTGAGGCATCAACATCGTTACACCCCTAAGCTGAGCCAGAAAGGCGACCATAAGCACACTGATTGCTGACCATTCGCCTTTATAAATGTGGATATTGGATTATCTTTAAGGGCCTTCGATTGCTGACTTTCTTGTTCTAAAATAGTATAAACAACTCCCATGAAGATTATCTTTGTGGTTTTTTTTTTTTTTTTTTTTTTTTTAAATTCACTAAAATAAGCTTTGACCAAGTGGAAATGAACAACGGAAAATCACACAAATAAACATTGACCCATTAGGTTTTACGAAAATAAGCATTATAAACGTCTAAAATCTAGGGAGAAGGCTAAAATGTAGACAGGTTATAATGATGGGACCAACACTTTTTTACACCAATAATCTGAAAACACGTCTAAAGATGGGCCCATTTCATTGACAAAATACAGACATTCTGACATTATACTGAACCGGCTTATTATGTCTCAAGTCGTCAAATTTTTAGCCGTTATTTCAAATAGGTTTTAGACGTGTGTTTTTTATGGCTTCACGGCTCAGCTCTCCTTAACCTTTTATACTTCCCTAAACCATAGAACTCACATTCCAAATTCCCTAAGTTCTAGCCCTTTCCATCCAAACAATTTTTAGCTCTAACAATTAACAGCTTCAATTTAGGGGTGAGATGTAGACGGCTATAAACGGCACTAGCTTAGGGTGGAGGAAAATTATTAACACGGCTTCAATTTAGGGGTGAGACGTAGACATGGCTAGAACTTAGAGATAAACAGATGGCTACAGTTTAGGGGTGAGGGTGTATAGCCGGCTAGAACTTAGGGGTAAATAAGCTAAGCCGTAATGTCTTAGCTGGAATAACATAATTGGTTGAAGGTGACGGCTATATATTAGCCAATTTAACACATGGCAGCTTCTAATTCTCTAGTTTTTCGTGAAATCCCTAAATGTTAGACTGTAATTTTGTTTATTTTAGTAAAACTAGTGGGTCAATGTTTATTAACGTGATTTTCCCAATGAACAATGATATGATAACGGCTAACCCACAAGAGCTTCACACAAAAAGAGGCTAAGGTGTAGCCATTTCAATTGGTGATGGACCCATGTCTAGACAAATAATATTTTAACACGTGTCAATTTTTTGATAAAGCGTGACATCTAACCCACGGAGCTTATCACTTAAACGTCTGGGTTTAGATTCAAACGGCTGACACCAAGACGGCTCAAATTTCTTAGTCGACGTTTCATTTGTGACGTTTCATTTGTCATAAATTGAGAGAACGGCCCACCTTTAAAAAACTATTATATATTTCTCAAATGATGACATGAGGTATGTTTATAAGAGGGGCACATTTAAACACACACTATTTTGTGTAGAGTCTGGATTAGTTTAATTTCTACCAAGAACATATCATAACTCCCATAAGGCATAAGTGAATAACCAAGGTATCAAATCCTTGTCTGGTTTCTGCTAGTGAAGTCAAAGGCTCATGCTCAAAAGTTTGAGAAAAGGAAACAGTCTTTATCAATTTTAAATTGATAGAAACCCAAATTGGACCTAAGAGTTAAACATGATATATATAATATCTACAAGAAAAAGAGAAAGGGACATTGAGACATCAACATTGTTACACCCCATGCTGAGCCGAAAAGGTGATACAAAACGTGGATGTCGAAAAAGATCACGAATAGGTGCATCTTTAGACATTTGATGAAATTGACTTCCTACTTCCTATTTGATGAAATTAGCACTTTAAACATACTATTTAATTTTTTTTTTTTTTTTTTTTTTTTTTTTTTTTGACATAGTGATTTAAGTTTTAAATTTAAAATATATTGCTTTGTGTTTTTTAATTGCTATATTTGTTGTTTTATAGTTAAAACCATTCAACACATCATGACTAATTTTAACAATTATTACTATTATATTATTTAATTTTTATTTATACGATTGATTACCTAATATAAACATTTTTATAATTTATTGCTGGTTAAAACTTTTACAATACATATTTCGGTTATTAATCTTTTATACCCATAACAAGTAACTCATGGTGTCACGTGCCACAATTTAGTAAGCAGAGTGAAATGTATTTCCCTCTTTTCTTAATTCACCTAGGGTTGTTTAACGAATCGAATAACGGATTTTTGAATTATTCGAATCGAATTTCTTGAATTTTTAATATTTTTTACCAGAATTCGTATTCGATTCGTACTCGTTTAAAATTCAATTTAATCGATTCGAATAAGAAACTCGATTTCGAATCGAATTAGATTTAGTTCAAATTCACCATAAATAATAAATTATTTTACTTTTAGTTTTAAAACTAATACAAACTCATTATTTGTAACATCTAAATACAAATCTACAAATTGATAAACAACAATATGACAAATATGAGAATAATAAAAATAGTTTGTTAGAGTTTTGTACGGCTTTTATTTGAATTTTGAATCGAATTTAAAAGCATAAATTCGTATTCGATTTACTGGACTCGAATTCGAATTCTTAATTATCAAATTGAATTCTTGGTAATCGAATCGAACTAAGTCGAATTTTGAATTTTTCGAATCTGAATCGAATTCTAAACACCCCTATATTCACCCAAATTAGTTGATTAAATTTTTTAAAAAGTTAATTAAAATCCTTTAAAAAACTCACAACGATTCTTGATTTTATATCCTTTGTTACAACTATTATCCAACAATATCAAATAAGATAGTATTATTTTCTAATCACTAAACCTTTATTACTCTATTTAATATATATTTTATTTCAGCATGTATAATATATAGATTTCTAACCTATAGATACTAACAAAATATGTTCTCATCCCTTTCTACATACTTTGCTTGCTCTCTTTTCTTTTTCTTTTTTTTCTCACAATTTTCAACCTTTTCTACTTCTACCAATTCATCGTTTACTAAAAAATACAATATAATTAAGCTAAATGTTTAAATACACAATCTCATAATAATAAGATGTCGTACAGAGGGTATCAAACAAACTTTGATTGAGTTTATTCTCATTGGAATCGTCTCATCAAACTCTATGGTCTTAAATTTTAGGTTTTCGCTTTTAGATTTTAGAATTTTTGTAGGAACATTGTGTCTTGTTATTGGCATTGTGCCTTTTCTCATCAGCATTGTATTATATATCTCAAAAATACATCTGTCTAACTAGGGGCACCTCGAAATACCTTGATTTTCAACAATTCTACACTATCATATCACTCCACTGATGCAGTATCCTGAAACACCAATTTAAAAACAACCCTATCTTGAAATTCCCCGGAATGTTTTTTATCTTTTGTTTTTTAAATAAAATAGACATTTAAATTAATAGTAATAGAATACATTATTAAAAGTAATCTATAACTAAAATTAAAACTAATACATAACTGATCGATGTCGTTGGGTCGGTCAAAAATAATGAAAATAGTAGTATATGGAAGTTGAGTCGTCTCCACAGGGAATTGATGGAAAGAGTAGTTTTGTAAGTTAACTAGTAAATTAAAATCTAATTACTTTGTTTTTTTAATTGAATTTAAAAAGGTGTAATAATAATAGAAAAGAAATAATCCCCTCCAGGCTTCTGGTTAATGATCCACCCTACTTTTGTTTAAATGATTGGATACTACGTAGACATAGTTTTGTTGGACAGTTCGAATCAAGTGATAACCGAACACAAGTTTTTAATAATAACCTGTACAATTCAATTACCAACCCATAATTATCACCTACCCTCCCAATTATCAAACTACTCACGATACAAGAAAAACCGAGTGTGAATGATAAAAAGATAAGCAAATGAAAACAAGTGAATTGTTTAAATGATAGAAACCACAAATATTCTTCAACTAAATGAAAAACAATCCATAAACCAAATCAAACAAAAGTTAAGGTTTCACAATTAAACCATACACTCGGAGGTGATTACAAGATGTTTAGCCACTCATGGTAACAAGAATCAACTCAAAAATATGAATAATGATACCGAACATGATGATTGAGATCGAAAGTATGGATGAACGATGGTGAATCTTGATGTTTGTAGCTTCAAAATGCTCCCAAGAATGATGAATTTTCGTCCAAGGAGGCTGGATATCAACTAGGTTAATGTTTAGGCTTTTATATCTCACAAAAAACAACTTTCCAAAAATTAAAAAACATAAAAATTTGGTTGAAAAGTGTATAAAATTTGATTGAAAAGTGTATAAAATTTGGTTAAAGTGGGTGTTTTGTAGTTAAATGGGTGTAATTTATATATATATATTTTTTTTGACTGTTTAAATCCCAACGGTTATATTATTTAATTTTTTTTTTTAAAGTTACCGTTTGAAAATAAAGCCCCCCAATTAATGCCTGCCACGTGTCCACACAAACCCCCCACGCCGGTGAATCCCCCCGCCCCCCTACCACACCCTACCGGCGGCGGTGTTCCTCCCCTCCCGCCCCTCTCCCGCCCCCACTCCGTCCAGTCTAAACGTCTGGGTTTAGATTCAAACGGCTAACACCAAGACGGCTCAAATTTCTTAGTCGACGTTTCATTTGTGACGTTTCATTTGTCATAAATTGAGAGAACGGCCCACCTTTAAAAAACTATTATATATTTCTCATATGATGACATGAGGTATGTTTATAAGAGGGGCACATTTAAACACACTATTTTGTGTAGAGTTTGGATTAGTTTTCTACCAAGAACATACCATGACTCCCATAAGGCATAAGTGAACAACCAAGGTATCAAATCCTTGTCTGGTTTCTGCTAGTGAAGTCAAAGGCTCATGCTCAAAAGTTTGAGAAAAGGAAACAGTCTTTATCAATTTTAAATTGATAGAAACCCAAATTGGACCTAAGAGTTAAACATGATATATATAATATCTGCAAGAAAAAAAGAAAGGGACATTGAAACATCAACATTGTTACACCCCATGCTGAGCCGAAAAGGTGATACAAAACGTGGATGTCGAAAAAGATCACGAATAGGTGCATCTTTAGACATTTGATGAAATTGACTTCCTACTTCCTATTTGATGAAATCAGCACTTTAAACATACTATTTAATTTTTTTTTTTTTTTTTTTTTTTTTTTTTTTTTTTGACATAGTGATTTAAGTTTTAAATTTAAAATATATTGCTTTGTGTTTTTTAATTGCTATATTTGTTGTTTTATAGTTAAAACCATTCAAAACATCATGACTAATTTTAACAATTATTACTATTATATTATTTAATTTTTATTTATACGATTGATTACCTAATATAAACATTTTTATAATTTATTGCTGGTTAAAACTTTTACAATACATATTTCGGTTATTAATCTTTTATACCCATAACAAGTAACTCATGGTGTCACGTGCCACAATTTAGTAAGCAGAGTGAAATGTATTTCCCTCTTTTCTTAATTCACCTAGGGTTGTTTAACGAATCGAATAACGGATTTTTGAATTATTCGAATCGAATTTCTTGAATTTTTAATATTTTTTACCAGAATTCGTATTCGATTCGTACTCGTTTAAAATTCAATTTAATCGATTCGAATAAGAAACTCGATTTCGAATCGAATTAGATTTAGTTCAAATTCACCATAAATAATAAATTATTTTACTTTTAGTTTTAAAACTAATACAAACTCATTATTTGTAACATCTAAATACAAATCTACAAATTGATAAACAACAATATGACAAATATGAGAATAATAAAAATAGTTTGTTAGAGTTTTGTACGGCTTTTATTTGAATTTTGAATCGAATTTAAAAGCATAAATTCGTATTCGATTTACTGGACTCGAATTCGAATTCTTAATTATCAAATTGAATTCTTGGTAATCGAATCGAACTAAGTCGAATTTTGAATTTTTCGAATCTGAATCGAATTCTAAACACCCCTATATTCACCCAAATTAGTTGATTAAATTTTTTAAAAAGTTAATTAAAATCCTTTAAAAAACTCACAACGATTCTTGATTTTATATCCTTTGTTACAACTATTATCCAACAATATCAAATAAGATAGTATTATTTTCTAATCACTAAACCTTTATTACTCTATTTAATATATATTTTATTTCAGCATGTATAATATATAGATTTCTAACCTATAGATACTAACAAAATATGTTCTCATCCCTTTCTACATACTTTGCTTGCTCTCTTTTCTTTTTCTTTTTTTTCTCACAATTTTCAACCTTTTCTACTTCTACCAATTCATCGTTTACTAAAAAATACAATATAATTAAGCTAAATGTTTAAATACACAATCTCATAATAATAAGATGTCGTACAGAGGGTATCAAACAAACTTTGATTGAGTTTATTCTCATTGGAATCGTCTCATCAAACTCTATGGTCTTAAATTTTAGGTTTTCGCTTTTAGATTTTAGAATTTTTGTAGGAACATTGTGTCTTGTTATTGGCATTGTGCCTTTTCTCATCAGCATTGTATTATATATCTCAAAAATACATCTGTCTAACTAGGGGCACCTCGAAATACCTTGATTTTCAACAATTCTACACTATCATATCACTCCACTGATGCAGTATCCTGAAACACCAATTTAAAAACAACCCTATCTTGAAATTCCCCGGAATGTTTTTTATCTTTTGTTTTTTAAATAAAATAGACATTTAAATTAATAGTAATAGAATACATTATTAAAAGTAATCTATAACTAAAATTAAAACTAATACATAACTGATCGATGTCGTTGGGTCGGTCAAAAATAATGAAAATAGTAGTATATGGAAGTTGAGTCGTCTCCACAGGGAATTGATGGAAAGAGTAGTTTTGTAAGTTAACTAGTAAATTAAAATCTAATTACTTTGTTTTTTTAATTGAATTTAAAAAGGTGTAATAATAATAGAAAAGAAATAATCCCCTCCAGGCTTCTGGTTAATGATCCACCCTACTTTTGTTTAAATGATTGGATACTACGTAGACATAGTTTTGTTGGACAGTTCGAATCAAGTGATAACCGAACACAAGTTTTTAATAATAACCTGTACAATTCAATTACCAACCCATAATTATCACCTACCCTCCCAATTATCAAACTACTCACGATACAAGAAAAACCGAGTGTGAATGATAAAAAGATAAGCAAATGAAAACAAGTGAATTGTTTAAATGATAGAAACCACAAATATTCTTCAACTAAATGAAAAACAATCCATAAACCAAATCAAACAAAAGTTAAGGTTTCACAATTAAACCATACACTCGGAGGTGATTACAAGATGTTTAGCCACTCATGGTAACAAGAATCAACTCAAAAATATGAATAATGATACCGAACATGATGATTGAGATCGAAAGTATGGATGAACGATGGTGAATCTTGATGTTTGTAGCTTCAAAATGCTCCCAAGAATGATGAATTTTCGTCCAAGGAGGCTGGATATCAACTAGGTTAATGTTTAGGCTTTTATATCTCACAAAAAACAACTTTCCAAAAATTAAGGAAATGGCCGCCGTAACCTACGGCTGGAACAGGAGGGGTTACGGCGGGCAGTTGCTGAATTTTTCATGTTATTAGCTTCTGATTCGCAGTAGGTTACGGCTGGCCAAGGAGGGGTTACGGCGGGCAGTTGCTGAAAGTTTTCTTGTTGTTGGCTGTTGCTCGCTATAAGCTACGGCTACAAAGAGCCCCTTACGGCCAATGTCTTCCACAACACTTCATGTTTTCAACTTCTAGCATGCAATCATCACCCGAACATATTCCAACTTCCATCCTTGACCGTGTACAACCTTTTGTTTAATTTTTTACCCCGAATCAAGTCCCTAAGAGCTTCCATATCTTCGATGCTTCATCCATTTTTGCTTCGCCTCACATTTAAACTTCTAAATCCATCCGCAAATATGTCGTTTAACCTACAATCACACATCATTGCGTAGTTATCATATTCAAAGCATATATTCAATTAAACGACATTAAAAACACATAGTTAAGCATCTTAAACACCATGATTGACCCCGTCCATCACATTCCCACACTTACCTTTGATTGTCCCCAATCAAACCATCACAAAACACTACTCGCTTTGTTAACAAGCCACCTTCAATTCCCTTACCGAAACTACTCTTCAAGGCCCCGAATCATACCCAATCCCATAGACTTACACAATCGAGATTGACAAACTGACAAGCAATGTTGCATATTTTAAAAATCAAGACTTGCCTAACTAAACCTAACATGCTTATCATCATACACATATACTACACACCCCTCACAATGGTCGCTCCTCTCGGTTTATATCTGGACTAGCTTGTAATGTGCTAGTATAAATCACTCAAAAAAAAACCAAGAATGTAACCTTGCTATCATAGGTTTGTATGACAATCACACAGAAGCTGTAAACTATGCACACATCGAAAGGTCTTACAGGTTTTGGGCTTAGGGTAAAGGTAGGAATGATTTGGCTCAAAAGAAAGGGTTCAACATGACTGACAATCCTTATACACACAAATAAACACAACTTTGGGCATATTTGACCCATAACACATACTTCTATTTTTGTATATATTTTTTCTCTCTTTTTTTTTTTTTCAACTTAAACATACTCAATCACTTAAACGAAACACAAACACAATGGATGTCATTAATTTATTACACAAAGGTAAACGGGTCAATTTGGGTGATGTTGTAGGTTTAATCAAATGAAAGGGTATAGGCTCAACATGGCTACTAAAGGTAATTTTGGATGAACGGGTCAACAAAACACGAACTGGCTTCAAACACAACAAAGGGGTATTCCTAAATTGCCTTTCTCATCTATGCGCATATTTTGCCTACAGCTCTAGCACGTATCAAATCACACAAATTCTGCAGCAAGGAAACATTTGGCCTACTCTCAACAAATGAATATATATATCAATTTCTATCAATCTAGTAGGCTCAAAGTCTCACAAAGTAGGGATATAGGTTGCCGACATGTAGCATATGCAATTCCTATAAGCATGTTACCCCTAGTTAGGCATCTCTTTTCAGTTCTTATAAAAACGCTTGTCAGAAAAACTCTCATGAAACTTAAAGGGATGACCATGATAAAGGGTCTCATTTTTCATACTCGGCAAAAGACTCGTTAGTAACTGAAAACGCGGCTTTTGTGCCTGCTCAAGTGAAAAAGGTGACATTTTTTTTTTGCAAGAAAATTTTTTTCTTAATTCATATTTTTCTTTTAAAATTTCAAAAATTTCTCAATTTTTCTCACAAATATGTAAGTGTTCCCCCCAACTATCCTAGGGTCACCCATCCCCACACTTGGGATACATTGTCCCCAATGTATGGTGTTTTTGCTCGTTTTCAATCCTTCCTCACTCAACATGTTCAACTTTCAATACTATCCATCCAAACGACTAACATCCCAAAACAAGAAACAAAACACACTAAAAAGAAAACAATGAAATAAATGCAAAGTACAAACTATACAAGATGAGGGAACAGCACATGACCTGATAAGGAGGAGGGCGCGCCTCAGTAAGATGGACCAGGTGGTCCACCATAGAATCCCCCCAAGTGCTCATAGAATTCAGTCATATCGAAAACGCTGCCCAAGCCTTGGTTCTGACTCTGCTGTGATGCTGATGATGATGCTGATGATTGAGGCGGCTGCTGCTGCTGCTGGGACGGGTACTGATAAGGTGGTGGCTGGTATGGATGCGAGCTCTGAAAATGGGGAGCAGTATACTCCCGTGGCAGCCACATCGACCCGTGAACTAAAGGTGAAGGGGGCCTCGGCACACCTGGTCCGAGTGATGACATGGTGCTGTAATCCACATAAGGTGGATTCTCAACATAAGGAACCCCAGCACACAGATCCAGATGCCTCCGATACTGATTTTCATCGAAAGCTCGCATGTTCAACTCCATCTGCGACTCTAAGTGTCTAACCCGCTCACACCTCATCAATTGCGCATGCTCCCTCTTCCGGTTTTCGTCTATCCGCGTATTTTGATCATAAATGCTCTGCTGATAGAGGTCCCACCCATCATATTGTGGTGGTCGCATGCTCATTACCCTTGCCTGCATCTCATCATCCTCGACTCCCCAAGAATACCCCGGTGTACCCATCTGAGGCTGGCTAGGCCCCTCGTCCATATCAATACCTGCTTCTCTTTGCTGTCTCACAAACTCTTCATCACTCGAGTCAAGATCATCCATCTCGCCTTCCTGTGGCGCCTCCTTTCCCCATTGTAGCACCTTTACTTTGTTCCCGTTGCCCATATCCAGCTTGTGCCACAATTTGGTTCTTTTGTACTTCCATTTTTCAACTGCCGACGCCAGGTTAGAAAAAGAGAAGATAATATGTTTTTTTTTCGTAGGGCGCTTCATCCTTCAATATGGCCCCTTGCTTCTCCAACAAAGCACTCAACAACCTCGCATGTGGTGTCATCTTTTGTACTTTGAGATTCCTCCCCTTCCACACATGCATAATAACCAAATGGCAAAAGGAGAAAGGCAACTCCCCAGTCATGATCGCATATAGAAGTGGCACTTCCCAAATTCTCATATTCACCATATCACCTCCTCTGGGTGCTATATTCGTGAGCACGAACTTCAGTAACACCCTGACTATCGGCTTCAAGTCATCCCTCTTCATCGAAGAACCCGTACCTGGTTGAAAAATTGCTGCTCTCATTGTGTCTTCATCCCCCAATGCATGAGGATGCTTCCAATAATCGTGCTCATCCACATAATCGTAAAAAGCTAACCCTTTTGAATCAAACTTGGCTAGCTGTTTCAGTGTAGTAATCGAGAGCACAGCAGTTTTATCCCCAACCCGTCCCGTGAGTTTGACTGTCCTTGGGGGATTGGACCTTTCTTCCCGCTCTAATGTGCTTAGCCATGCCATAATACTATCGACATAAACCCTTCCCGTTGCATTCCCCTTGAAATCCACCAGCGCCTCCCAACCCAAGTTTCTAAATTTCTCTGTGAACCCCATGGCATTAAAGTCATCTTCAAGCACCTCCTTCTCAAAGCACATGTTATCTAGGATAATGTTACGTGCCCCCATCTTTGCCATGAATAGCTCTGGTTGATAAGCTTGGGGTCTTTTCCAAAGTGGACCCTTCGACCATTCGACCTTGTACGGTATATCCCCATGCTTTCTTATGGTTTGCTCAGCAATTCCTTGTTCTTCTTGACCTTCCACTCTACCCTCCTCATAAATGACTATGCTTTGACCTGTGGTTTTTCTTTCCTTGGCAGCGCTTGGTTGAGGATTGGAAGAAGACTCGGGTGCCTTCCCCTTATCCTTGCTACCATATGACTTTGACTTCGTCATCCTGCACAAACATAACCACATAAACAGAGCAAGTTAGTCCCATCTCATTCAATTACTAAGTGTGGATTTCTAACAATCCTTCCCACACTTATGTGTTGCTATGGCTACCGGGCTTGTTGAACTATTTCAAAAGGCGTCTTTATTAATTATTGAACAAGAATTTAAAACTTATCTAAGTTACCAAGTTCCAATAACCAACAAACTTAATATGAACAGTATTCTGAATACATGTGATGTTCAACAAGCCCTACATGTCACATAATAGCCATATCCCTACCAAACAACATTGTCTAGCATAACAAAATTGAAACTTTTTTTTTTTTTCATCACATCTCATATCCAACAACATGCTAGAGTTTATATCAATCCGCATTCACATATAAAAGCTTAATATCTAAACAATGGTCATGCATACATCCACTTACAGGCAATATTCTACCTAAAGAGAGGTAGAGAACGTACCTTTGATGTTTATATGGGTTGTATTAAGCTTCAATTACACCAAATAAGCTTAAAAATTGAAAAGCCCCAATTTGA
This sequence comes from Ambrosia trifida, assembly GCA_028751855.1. NCBI lineage: Eukaryota > Viridiplantae > Streptophyta > Magnoliopsida > Asterales > Asteraceae > Ambrosia > Ambrosia trifida. The sequence continues at coordinate 224,383,161 of CM054122.1, read as the reverse complement.
AAAATTAGGGTTCTTCAAGCTCGAGCAGAATGCTTCCAAACGCGGCGAAATCACGAGAAACAAATGGTAGGGTTTTGTTCCTCTCGAAAAAATAAGCAAGATGGACTATAAATTTGTGTGATTTGGTGAAGATTTGAAGAAGTTAGAGATTTAGGTGGGTTATGGTGTTCTTGAAGGAGATAGGTTGAAGAAGATGATATTATGGATGAAAGATGTTTAGACTTAGGGTTTTGAAAAGTTTTGTTACAAGTAATGAACCGGTTCATGGAATTAAGAGGTGTTCGAACCCGGTTCAGGAGGGTCCCCACCGGTTCAAATCTGACCCGGTTCAAGTGGGTTTGGAGGGGTGTTAGGCGTAAGCTACTGAGGGTGGAGGAGGGGTTACGGGGGTCATGTGCTGAAAGGATTGGTTGTTTTGGTTGGTTGGTCGCCGTAACCTATGGAAATGAAGGGGAGGGTTACGGTTGACAAGTTCTGGAAAAAGTAGTTGGTTTGTTAGAGTTAGGCGTAGGTTATGGGAGATGAGGGAGGGGCTACGGGTGACACTCTCTGATTCTTTGCTGTTGCTGTTGGTTTTTCTCTCGCTGCATAGCTCCAACATTTGTTGCACTTGACTTTTGTTTTGGTTTTTTCTCCCAATGTGCATTAAATGCAACACTAGCATTATTTAATTTAATTTTTTTTGTTTTTTGTTTTGTACGTTTATAATTGTATTAGATAAGAAATTTTATTTATTTATTTATTATTATTATTATTATTATTATTATTTACTCTTCTTTTAGTTTCATTTTTACGTTCTATTTTATTTTGTTTTTTTTTTTTTTTCAATTGCAAAAATATTTAATTCTTACCACCACCCCTTTTAAAATTCTAAAGTTGTCCCCAACTTTCAGTCTAGTTTAAAGACGTACCTGAGCGGGTCAACCTTCCCCACACTTGTGTGAGACACCGGGCGTGCTTCAACAACTTGCAAATGGTTAAAACGAAATATATACGAAAACAAAAAATATATACAAAAATTCCGGGCTGCCTCCCGGTAGCGCTAAGTTTATTAGTCTTCAGCCAGACTTGTACCGCAAATGCTCATTCTGAATCATAAGTCAGGGTGCTTAACGCGAAGCTCTCTGACTGTTTGTCCGGTCCATTGTTGTCATTTGGCTCGATATACGGTTTCAAACGGTGGCCATTCACCACTTGCCTCAAATGATCATCGAAGTCTTCAATCTCCACATCTCCATAGTTCCCCACACGTGTGACCAGATACGGTCCAGTCCACTTACTCCTCAGCTTTCCTGGAAATAATTTCAATCTAGAATTGTATAACCAAACTCTATGACCCACCTCGATGTTTTTCAACCGGATCTTGGCATCATGCACCTTCTTGACTTTGTCTTTATATGCCGTTGCACTCTCATATGCCTCGTTTCTCAACTCTTCTAGCTCTCCCAATGCCAACTTCCTTGCCTTTCCTGCAGCATCATAGTCCATGTTAACCCGTTTAACAGCCCATAAAGCACGATGAGTAAGTTCAACAGGTAAATGACACCCCTTCCCGTAGACCAACCGATAAGGTGTGGTTCCAATAGGCGTTTTGTAGGCAGTGCGATACGCCCACAAAGCATCATCCAATTTAGTGGACCAGTCCTTGCGGTCGGGTCACACAGTTTTCTGTAAAATTTCCTTAATCTGCCTATTGGACACCTCAACTTGCCCACTCGTTTGTGGGTGATACGGTGTCGCGATACGGTGGTCTACACCATAATTTTTAAGTAACTTGCCAAAGTAAAAATTTTTAAAGTGGGACCCCCCATCACTAATGATCACACGAGGGATTCCAAAGCGAGTAAAGATGTTACTTTGGACAAACTTGCACACCACTTTGTGATCATTCGTCTTGGTGGCAATGGCTTCGATCCATTTAGACATGTAATCCACTGCCACTAAGATGTACAAGTTACCGAATGAATTTGGGAACGGGCCCATAAAGTCGATTCCCCAAACATCAAAGATGTCGACAACTAGAATCGGTTGCATGGGCATCTCGTTCCGTTTTGAGATGCTACCCATCTGTTGACATCTTAAGCAATTTTTAGCGAACTCAAAAGCATCTTTAAAAATGGTAGGCCAATATAGGCCGCATGAAAGCACTTTGTGGCCCGTCTTTTGACCACTGAAATGGCCACCACACGCTGATGTGTGCACCATGCTCAGCACACATTGAACTTCATCATCCGGTACACATCGTCGGATGAGCTGGTCTGGTCCAACTTTGAAGAGGTATGGGTCATCCCATATGTAGTACTTTGCTTGGGAAAGAAAATGTTGCTTCTTCCTCTTTGACCAGTGCTCTGGAGTGGTTCCTGTAACTGCATAATTAGCAAAATCAGCAAACCATGGTTTAGTGGAAATAGATAATAATTGCTCATCTGGGAATGTGTCATTGATTTCCACTTCCGGTGCTTGTGTCTCATGCACCACCCTTGACAAGTGGTCGGCTACCACGTTTTCACTCCCCTTCTTGTCTCGAATCTCAAGGTCGAATTCTTGCAACAGTAAGATCCAACGAATCAACCTTGGCTTAGCATCCTTCTTTTCCATGAGGTACCTGACAGCACTGTGGTCAGAATAAACAATAACTTTGCTACCCCATAAATAAGATCTAAATTTATCCAATGCATACACAACTGCAAGCAACTCTTTCTCAGTAGTTGTATAATTTAACTGAGCGTCAGAAAGAGTTTTGCTTGCATAGTAAATAGCCACAGGCTTTTTATCCACCCGTTGTCCCAGAACCGCCCCAACCGCATAATCACTAGCATCACACATTATCTCAAAAGGGGTGGACCAGTCTGGTGATTGTAAAACAGGAGCTTCAATTAGTTTTTGTTTTAGGGTGGTAAAAGCTTTCATACATTCTTCATTAAAAACAAACGGGACATCTTTCAACAAAAGGTTACATAGCGGTTTAGTAATAACAGAAAATCCTTTTATGAACCGTCTATAAAACCCGGCGTGTCCAAGAAAGGAACGAACGCCTTTGACATTTGTAGGTGGAGGTAAAGTTGAAATAACTTGAATTTTAGCATGGTCCACCTCAATTCCCCTACTTGAGATTACGTGTCCCAACACAATCCCTTCCTGAACCATAAAATGGCTCTTTTCCCAACTTAAAACCAGATTTGTTTCGACACATCTTTTCAAAACTTTTGTTAGTTGTGTTAAACATGACTCAAAAGATGTGCCAAAAATGGAAAAGGGGTGGACCAGTCTGGTGATTGTAAAACAGGAGCTTCAATTAGTTTTTGTTTTAGGGTGGTAAAAGCTTTCATACATTCTTCATTAAAAACAAACGGGACATCTTTCAACAAAAGGTTACATAGCGGTTTAGTAATAACAGAAAATCCTTTTATGAACCGTCTATAAAACCCGACGTGTCCAAGAAAGGAACGAACGCCTTTGACATTTGTAGGTGGAGGTAAAGTTGAAATAACTTGATTTTTAGCATGGTCCACCTCAATTCCCCTACTTGAGATTATGTGTCCCAACACAATCCCTTCCTGAACCATAAAATGGCTCTTTTCCCAACTTAAAACCAGATTTGTTTCGACACATCTTTTCAAAACTTTTGTTAGTTGTGTTAAACATGACTCAAAAGATGTGCCAAAAATGGAAAAGTCATCCATGAAGATCTCTAGAGAGTCCCCGACCATATCTGAGAAGATACTCATCATGCACCTTTGAAAGGTGGCCGGGGCATTACAGAGGCCAAATGACATTCGCCTGAATGCGAAGGTACCATATGGACATGTAAACGTAGTCTTCTGTTGATCCTCAGGATGTATGGCAATCTGGTTATATCCTGAATATCCATCTAGAAAGCAGTAAAATTTCTGACCTGCGAGTTTCTCAACTATCTGATCAACAAAAGGTAATGGGAAGTGATCTTTGGAAGTTGCAGAATTCAACTTCCTGTAATCAATGCAAATACGCCACCCGGTCACGGGCCGGGTAGCAATTTGCTCACCATCCTCACCTGTAACAATCTGTATACCTGCTTTCTTGGGCACTGTCTGTGTTGGACTCACCCACTCACTATCTGAAATTGGGTAGACAATACCTGCATCAAGCCACTTCAAGACTTCCTTTTTCACCACTTCCCGCATATTCGGGTTCAACCTTCTCTGAGCATCCCTAGCCGGCTTTGCGCTTTCTTCAGTAATGATCCTGTGCATCACAATGGATGGACTAATTCCCTTCAGGTCTGCAATGGTCCATCCAATCGCCGCTTTATGCTCCACCAACACTTCCATCAATGCTTTTTCCTGCACATCAGACAAATTAGAAGCAATAATAACAGGAAGAGTTTTATTCTCACCCACAAAAGCATATTTCAAATGCTTTGGTAATTCTTTCAGTTCCAGCTGTGGAGGTGATTCCAATGATGGCTTCAGTTGCGTGTCAATGTGCTCTGGTAGGCTTTCCACCTGATGTGTCTAAGTGGGTTTCCCTTCTTTGACTGCCATCACCTCCAACTCATCCTCCATCTCTTTCAGAACCTCCCTGTATTCAGCATCCTTCCTGTCACAAACAAAACACGTCTCTGTTGCGTCCTCCTCATTGACATGAGGGTGACACGTGTCAATAATGTCTGCCATAAAGCATTCATCACTGACCAGAGAATTAGATGTATGGGAAAAAATATTCAACCGAACCTTTCTATTCCCGTATGTCATGTCGACTGTCCCGTTTTTACAATCAATTAAAGCATGTGCAGTTGTTAAAAACGGTCTACCAAGTATCACATTAGACTGTTTAGGTTTGTCTGAAGAGACAAAATCCAACACTAGGAAATCAACTGGGTAATAAAAATCCTCGACTTTTACAATGACATCATACACTATCCCCCGGGGAAGTTTCAAGGTCAAGTCAGCCAACACCACTGTGGTATCGGCTTTGTGTAGGGGCCCAAAATCATACTGGTCGTATAAACTCCCCGGTAGGATACTAACACTAGCTCCGAGATCCAGTAAAGCTCGGTCTATCCTAAATTCACCCACTTGAATGGGTATCAAAGGAGTTCCTGGATCCCTAAGCTTAGGAGGAAGTATACCCGATAAAACGGCACTAACACTTTCTGAAAAATCAATTTTCTTTGGAACTTTATTTTGCCGTTTTTGAGTACACAACTCCTTCAAATACTTAGCATAAGCGGGAATCTGTTTAATAGCATCCAACAAAGGTATGTTAATCTTTACCTACTTAAAAATTTCCCACATCTCCTCCTGTTGTGGGCTCCTTCTTTTTACCTTTGTTTCTGGTGGTACCAAAGCTTCAGGAAACGGGATGGTATTACCCTCCACACCCTTTTCCTTAGCTTCAGTGTTATTCTCTAATACCCTATTTGGTGATTCAGCAAAAGTTACTTTCTTAGTCTTTTTAGGGCTAACAGATGTTTTCACAGATTCCCCCTCATCATCATCATCACTAACATCCTCCACCACCCCCTCTACCAATGGTGGTGGAGACCCTACCTTATTGTCATAAATCTTACCTGAGCGAAGAATACTTATCTGATTAATCTCTGCATTCTTGCCATGTCTCGAGCTAGATGACTGGTGTGCAGGATTCACTGTGGTGGTGCTCGGTAGCTTACCTGGATCTTGACGTATGGTGGACAACTCTTCTGCAATTTGGCCAACTTGCTTCGAAAGGGCCTTGTACTCTTTGTCTCTGATTTCGTTGTCCTTTCTGATCTCTTTCATGAAATCGCCCGTGGACTTCATGAATTCTCCTGTTGACTTCATAAACTCAGTCAACATATCCTTCACTGATACATCCTGTCCCGAAGATCCACCCTGTTGATTGCCTTGACTTCTCCAGTTGCCTTGAGAACTCCCTTGATTGCTTCCAGCTCCTTGCTGATAATTTCTTTGATTGTTGTAGTTCCCTTGGCCTGAATATCCTCTTTGATTGTTTTGATTAGGTACCTGTGATGGAGGATTCAACTGGTTAGAAGTATTACTGTAACTAAAATTAGGGTGATTTCGCAAACCTGGGTGATATGAATTAGAATTCATATCATATGGCTTTCGTTGTCCATAAAGCTGATTTACTTCTTCAGATTTCCCTTGTTGAGTAGGACAATCAGCATCCATGTGTCCCAGATCATCACAAATGGAGCAAACTGTAAAAGAATTAGCTGCCTTTGCTCCGTCACTCCTTCCTGCGCCTCTACCAGCTGTCAACTGTGCAATCTGTCGCTCTAAGCTTGCTATTCTCTTTTCAGCCTCTACATCAACACCCCTGGTTGCACCTGTTCGGCTTCTTCTACTAGCACGAGCCTGTCTCTTTGATGTCACTGCCAACCTCTCCATGTACTCCCAATCCACATCCTCATGGTTAGTCAAAAAGGTACCATTACTGTTGGCGTTCAAATCTCTCACATCCTCGGGTAATAAGCCGTCATAAAACGACTTAATCAGTTCCCACATAGGTATATCATGATGTGGACACTTCCTTAACAACTCCTTAAACCTCGTGAAGGCTTCATGAAATGGTTCCCTCGAATGTTGTTGGAAAGTTCTAATAGCCTCCCGAGCCTCAGTAGTGCGAGTCATAGTATAATATTCCTCTAAGAACTGCTGTTGAAGCTCTTGCCATGTGAATATACTCCCAGCAGGCAATGAATGGTACCACAATTTCGCTTGATCTTTGAGGGTGAACTGAAACATCATCAACCTCACCTCATCCGGACTAAACCCATGGCCCCCAATGGTGTTACAAATACTCACAAACTCCGCAATATGTAAATAGGGTTCCTCTGTTGCTTTACCATAGAAACTCGGAAGGTGATTCAAATATTGTGGTCTAACCTCAAAGTTTCTTCCATTCTGATGAGGTGGTACTACAGGTGAAGTGTGCTCGGTGGCCACTGGAATAAAATGGCTCCCAACGCCATTTACAGGAGGTCTGTAGTTCACCCGAGGTACTCCATCTACATATTGCCTCTGCCCATTCCCTCGCAGTTGATTTCTTGGTTGATTCTGAGGGACCCCTCTCTGTCCCTGATTATGCCCCCTCATATTAAACCCTTGCTGATGTTGCTGCTGATATTGTGGACCAAACTCATCATGCTCATCATAGTCAAACTGATCCTGATTCATGTAGTATCCATCATCAGCAACTCCTCCATCCCAATCAGCAACTCTACCATTAAAAGTGCCCGCTGTACCATGCATACTGTCATCTCCATGAAGTGAATCCGTTGCTCTATTACTGTTAGATCTTGGGTTTCGGTTTTGTGGTGGTTGTCGATTTAAGGCTAATGGGTGGTTGGGTTGTTGTTGTTGTTGTTGTGGGACTTCAAAAGCTTGATCATGTTCATCATGTTCGTCCCACTCGTCATGCTCTTGATGGCCTTGCTGAAATTGTCTAGAACCACCAGCGTTCGGATCTGGGTTAAATTGTGGGAATGGTTGTTGTTGTTGTATTGGAGCTGATGCTGTTTGAAATGGTCGTGGAGGCATATTGCCCAATGGGTTTGGTTGTGGTGGTATTGGGTCAGGTTGGTTCGGTGGAGGTTGGTTATCTTGGTTACTGGGATGGCTCATGTTTGGTGTTGGTCGGGTTTGATGAATGGCTCTGTTCTTTCTAGCTGTCTTTTCAATTTCCGGATCGTAAATTAGTGGTGAAGTCTTGCCTGAATAACGTGTATGATGCATGCAACTGAATTACCTGCACAGACACAAACAAGCAAACCACGCGTAATACTGGACTAAAGAAAACAAAAACTTGAACTAAAAGACTAGAAAAAGAAAATATTTTTGGTTTTTATTTTATTTTATTTTTTTTTTGGATTTTTAAGAAAATAAATAAAAACTAAAACAAAACTATCTAACTAAGCGCACCGATTCCCCGGCAACGACGCCATTTTGATCGATGTCGTTGGGTCGGTCAAAAATAATGAAAATAGTAGTATATGGAAGTTGAGTCGTCTCCACAGGGAATTGATGGAAAGAGTAGTTTTGTAAGTTAACTAGTAAATTAAAATCTAATTACTTTGTTTTTTTTATTGAATTTAAAAAGGTGTAATAATAATAGAAAAGAAATAATCCCCTCCAGGCTTCTGGTTAATGATCCACCCTACTTTTGTTTAAATGATTGGATACTACATAGACATAGTTTTGTTGGATAGTTCGAATCAAGTGATAACCGAACACAAGTTTTTAATAATAACCTGTACAATTCAATTACCAACCCATAATTATCACCTACCCTCCCAATTATCAAACTACTCACGATACAAGAAAAACCGAGTGTGAATGATAAAAAGATAAGCAAATGAAAACAAGTGAATTGTTTAAATGATAGAAACCACAAATATTCTTCAACTAAATGAAAAACAATCCATAAACCAAATCAAACAAAAGTTAAGGTTTCACAATTAAACCATACACCCGGAGGTGATTACAAGATGTTTAGCCACTCATGGTAACAAGAATCAACTCAAAAATATGAATAATGATACCGAACATGATGATTGAGATCGAAAGTATGGATGAACGATGGTGAATCTTGATGTTTGTAGCTTCAAAATGCTCCCAAGAATGATGAATTTTCGTCCAAGGAGGCTGGATATCAACTAGGTTAATGTTTAGGCTTTTATATCTCACAAAAAACAACTTTCCAAAAATTAAGGAAATGGCCGCCGTAACCTATGGCTGGAACAGGAGGGGTTACGGCGGGCAGTTGCTGAATTTTTCATGTTATTAGCTTCTGATTCGCAGTAGGTTACGGCTGGCCAAGGAGGGGTTACGGCGGGCAGTTGCTGAAAGTTTTCTTGTTGTTGGCTGTTGCTCGCTATAAGCTACGGCTACAAAGAGCCCCTTACGGCCAATGTCTTCCACAACACTTCATGTTTTCAACTTCTAGCATGCAATCATCACCCGAACATATTCCAACTTCCATCCTTGACCGTGTACAACCTTTTGTTTAATTTTTTACCCCGAATCAAGTCCCTAAGAGCTTCCATATCTTCGATGCTTCATCCATTTTTGCTTCGCCTCACATTTAAACTTCTAAATCCATCCGCAAATATGTCGTTTAACCTACAATCACACATCATTGCGTAGTTATCATATTCAAAGCATATATTCAATTAAACGACATTAAAAACACATAGTTAAGCATCTTAAACACCATGATTGACCCCGTCCATCAATAACTAAAACTAAAATTACTTCATACATAAAATTATAAGTAATACATAAAATTAAAGTGAATAAATAAGTAATTAGACATTTACACACCCTATTACATAAATCAATAAACAAAGAGGGAATCGGGCGACGAGCAATCACAATCACCATCACACCCGCCCAATCTCTCGTATTGATATCCAGAGCTTGCGGATGACGGAAAAACCATTTCTTCCTCCAAATACATTACGTATTGGGCCCCATGATCAATTTCGTACCTTTCAACCTAACTTGGAATATATGGCACTGTTGAGTGTTTTGCATTGTAGGAGTGTTATACGCTAGCATTCTATCAACATCTCCAATTCGTATAACACCTAGGTGTAGTAGAGCCATGGTATACTCATAAGCATAATTCAAGTCTTCGACAGTTGAATCTTTAGGATTTTGTGGATGATAAAATTGAAACGTTGGAGGGTTTGAAGTCGGTTGGTGTATGACCCCAACCGGTAATCACTCAATTTAGACATAAAGCTTGCGAGATTAGGACTCAAAAATCAAGACCGTTTAAAACTTTGATAGATATGAAAACCTAACCTAATGACCTTAATGCGTTTGATAATTACCCAACGGTTTAGATATTCAAAATGTTAAAAACCTTTAATAAGATTTATGTTTCAAATGATAATCTAGAGCGGAAGCATAAAAAGGTGTTCGGGCGTGTTCGGTTCTCCTCGCTTCTTGATCCTCATTCTGGTCATCCTTTATATATTTACCTGCCACCATTACACATTATAATGGTTAGAAATGTTGTTAATTACACATTATAAGGATTAGGAATGTTGTTACATATCGAAAGTGAAACAAACAAACAAAAACACCACTCTGCTGTAGCCTCGCGCCACATGGTGGGGAAGACTAAACTCACTGCGTGGCGCCAAGGCCCATTTTTCATAGAAATGTTGCTGCAGCTGATGTCGTGTGGCTTAGGCCTTTTTTAAATGTCCTTTTTAAAACCAACACTTTCTCGAAAGAAGTGTCAAGACTCGATAAAAAGGGTAATTAAGCAAAACCTTTTAATTAAAACACTAATCTAAGTTTTAAATTTATAAAAGTAAAACGATAGCTGCTGACTACTTTAAACCCACACGATAGTCAAGTGGACCTATCGAGCGCAGTATAGTCTATAGCAAGTACCGAGTATCGAACCCAAAGACACGACTTCCCCTACTCAGCCCTAAGTTGCTTTAATATAAATAAAGATAAAATAAAGAAAGAAAGCAAGGGAGATCAGAATAAAAATCAATACCAAACAAAGTGCTGCTTCGGGATCCAACTTTATCTTGGGACAGATTAATAGTGGTTATTTAATTAAGTGGTGTGAACAAGTGCGCACTTTTACTGAACTTGGAGTTGCTACAGCATTCTCCAGTGGTGTTTGTTATCGCAATACGAGCTGTGTTCTTGTTTGGAAAATGAGGGTCTCCCTGGTCTGGTAAGCTCACCTCTCAACAATGATAGACGGACTACTCAAGACTGTATGCATCCAACCCCGAAGAATCCACCTCCCAGTATTGCAATAAAGACATCTAAATATTTAAAACCTCTATGGACTAATTGTCAGTGGCCGGAGCATGACCGAATAAGAAGCCACTTGATATCATAAAGGAGTCGTGACTTTTCCCTCACACGTGCATCCTTTACTTGACCCAAATAACTATTTTAATAAGTGAGTAGTCTATTAGTAACTGTGTGGCAGTATAAAGATGAGAGAAAATAAAGACTGTTCTCTCTCAACGCGGGTTCATCAAATCTTAGCTTGCGCCAAAGCTATCACATAGACAATGAAGCTAAGTCACAAAACTAAGACCCAACTTATCGCTAGGACCAGGTATAAAGACCGTACCGACCCTAAGTGAGATCTTGATAAGTCGTGAGTTTTAAGTTCACAAGTGCATGGGTTTTTACACACCATGGGTACACTCATGAATCCTTCTCACTTATGGGTTTAAAGTTCACAAGTGCATGGGTTTTTACACACCATGGGTACACTCATGAGTCCTTCCCATTTCTCATCAAGACACCCACAAGACCAAAGACTAGTTAATTAGTTATTTAGTTAACCAAACAAGACTCTAAGTAAAAGAATTTAACAAGAACACAACGCCACTAATTAAATAAAAACTACTATATAATTCATACCAAGATAAGTCTTAACCCTAGCAACACTCAAGTAATCTAGCCCAACATTGGCTCTACAACAATCACACAATCAATGGTGGAATACATGGTGGTGAGTGTGATGTGGATTGAAGGGGGTGGTTTGGATGATTTTTAGTGAACTCTTTCTCTACTCTCAATCTTCAAGCCTTTATGGAGTGATCCCAAGCTCCAAAGGTGACTTGCAAGACCCTCAAGGTGGCTGGAGAGTGTTTGGACTCTAGTGGAATGGATGAATGAAGGGATGGATGAAGGGATGGTTCAAAATAAGGGGTGGAGGCCTCTATTTATAGGCAAAACAGTTTCAGCACGCCCTTGACAACTTTCTGGCATGCCCATGCTTGACAACGCGTATTGCTGCAGAGTCCTTTTTTGCAGAATTGTCCCCTGAGGTGGTTGGCACGCCCGTGCCAAGGTCCTGGGCACGCCCGTGCTTACTGGTACAATTAACAGTCTTGTCAATTTTGGTCGGTTTAAGCCTTGGGGAACACGTTTCAGTAAAGCACGCCCGCGCCAATGAGTGGGGCACGCCCGTGCACATCTTCATACTCTGAATTTGGCCTCTGTTGACTTGGAAATGTTAGTTGCACGGCCGTGCACGGTCAAAGCGCGACCGTGCTGTATCTGAAACAACTTCGAAAGTCTTCAATTCCTTATCTTTTGTGTTGTTTTCCTGCCTTGGGCTCCAGAACTTGCATGTGGGAGACAAGGTTGTTGTACCATATGCCCTTTTGTCCCCTAGAAGCTTGTTCTCCACTCAAAACGTGCCTTTTCCTTTCCTTTTTGCTTTTTCCTTCTAAGAACCTGCATTTATCTCAAAGGAACGATTTAATAATGTTTTATAAAAGATAAAGCATAAAAAGGTACAAAAAGGGAGATAATTAAGTATGTAAAACATGTTAATTTCTCGGCACATCAGCAGCTGTAGCACTTCATGCCTTAGCCAAATTTTCAACATTTTCTAGATTTTTCACTCATCTTTGTCTAAGTTAAGGTCCTTACACTTAGGACCTAGTTATTCTCGTATCCTATTCCAATTCCTAACCTTTACCCAAGCCCGAATTTACCGTCATTTAATCCATCCATCAAGGAATCATTCTTGGTATATCTAAGTACTTTCTTAAGTTTGAAATTGACTAAATTCTTATGAAGCACAAATCACAAATGTGGTTTGTCCGATGCTGATTCGGTATTTCCAACTGAATTGACTTGTTTGAAAGATCAGAGTTTATCTAACCAAATTCCCAAAACCATCTTAATGAGATAATTCCATATATCAATTTAGCCCAGATTTCAATAATTGGTTTCCATTAAATTACTTTTATATTATAAATCCATATAGTTACGTTCTTGGGTACCGTTTGACCGGTTTGGATCCTAGAGCAAATAAGCTCAAGTCTCCAACATGTTTGTCAATTTATTTACTCAAAATGTAATCATTTTATTATAAATCCCCAAACCTTACCTAAGGTTAAGTTGGTCTATTGCTTACACTAATTCTTGGCATCAAATTAGTTATGTTAACCAAATTGACCCATTATGAGAATTTCTCAATTAACCAAATTTACATTAAGGTCGTATATGTCTTTTCTAGGATTTATCAACCAATTTCATTGGGGTCAATATACCAAACCATCCATACGACCCGTTTGATCCAACATACTCAACCCATTATCCAATGGGTATTTTAGTTCCAACTTGGTAACTTGTTCACATACCTGGCGGGGTCAAGGTTAGGGTTCGTTACCGTAACCTGGAAGTTCCACTTATTAAGTTAAAGCAACATGTCTTCTCTCCCTTATGCTTTCCTGTAGGTATTTCATTCCACAAAGACAAGCATTAAAATATCGAGGTCACATGGTGTTAGTTACTTCACCATTTGACTTGGATGACCCGATTGGGCCATTCGTCCTACTCTAAAACTTACTCCTTAGGCGACCTAGATATTATAATGTCAGGTTTGTCGCCTAAATAAGGCTTACGCCGTTTTTACCCATGTGACCCATTAGGATTTACACCATAGGGTCATTTATCATCAAGTTAATTTGGAATCCCACATAACCTTATCCATTGACCCGGGCGATGAATTTCACCATTTGGCCACCACATATCACTTCATCATTTGTCATAAAATATGTTTACTTTAATTTCACAAGATTCACCATTTAGGGTCCTATACTTTTTCATCACCCAAGATTAAACAAGTAATAAGCGACACTTACATTGTGCTAATAATCCAACAATGTAAGTAATACTTACCTTGTATCCTTTCTTGCTTTCTTATGCATTGAGCTTGCATCCGTTTGACCCGTTTGCTCCTTAGTTCTTGTACCTAACTTAGGGATATGTCAAACTTTGTTTTGTTAGAATACATAATATGGAATTCTTTTACTATCCATCGCATCATGTATTCAATCTTAATCCTAGCTCCTACAGAACTATTTTCTTATATAGAACATGTCATTAACATAGTTTATTATTTAGTTAACATCTCTTATAAGTGTTAACTTTCACATGTTCCTAAATCCCTTAATTTACTAGTTTCATCAAATTGGCATTTCATCAAACACTTAGTGTGTACCCACCAATTTTATTTAGTTTTTTAAATTCAAGATTAGTCCAAGCATAGCCAATTGTCTAGTTGACTTCATAATATATTATTTAGACTTTTGCCCTAATTTTCCATTATACTCACTTCTAAAAATTATCAAGATTTTCAACTATATGTGGTTTCCACCTATAAGTAGAAACCTATTTTTCACATACATAAAAATCACATAAAACATAATAATCACACATGTGAAATGCTATTCTTAACCAAATTAGACATGCTTGAGCTTCCCTCAAGCTAGAGCAACCTCTATTAACCAACAATTTCACGTTTTATCAAAACCCTTGATTTTCACCATGATCAAGCACAAATATAACATCAAATTTAACCAAATAAAGAGGTACCTTGGTGTTTATTAGACTTATATGAGCTTGAATTTGAGTTTTAGGGTTATGTGTGTGTTTCTTGGTGTGTTGGTCGATCTCCAGGAGATGGGAATTGATACCTTCCTTTTTTTTTTTATTAATTTGTGCTACTTTGGCAAATTCACACCTTTGGTCCCTCCATTAACCCACTAACCTAGTTAAGTTTCCAATGTTTTTCCCTTAGTAGATTAGCTAACTCACCTAACACGGTTAGTTGTTTACGTAATATAATCGACTCGTGTCATAACATCTGGTGCAATGACTCCCGTTAGACATGATCCAAAAATGTTATTTTTCTACTAGAAACAAAATCCTCATTTTACTATCTAGATCCCATTTTATTTATTAATAAAACGTTTGTTTCTTATTTGATTCATTTCTTTACAAGTAAAACACGTTTAAAAACGCAATTATACAAAATAGGTTTTCGGGGGTGTTACAGTGGGTTTGTAGTTGATGGGTTGTTTGTAGTCGGGGGTTTGTAGGTGGACAATTTGCACGGCGACGGAATGAAGATCACGTTGGTTCAAGCAGAAACAGATCACGACCGTCATTTAAAGATAAAATGTGGAGAAATTTAATGAAATGGTAAAAGAAATGGTTTAAATATGATGGTGTGGTTTGAATAAAGATGGTAAAATGGTTTATATAGAGAGTTAAATTGGTAACTTTTTTCATTTTCATAGTAACCGTTGAGGGGGGGGGGGGGGGGGGGGGAGGGGGGTAAAGTTGAATTTGACAAAGTAACAAGAACTCGTGAAACCTATCCAAACCCACTACCCCTGTCAGTAATGACGGTGTTACCGTAGGAGTGATGGGGTACCCGTGCCAAAATCGGATAACGCCCCAACCCCTGATATGTTTAAGATCTAGATCTTTTAGTTTTTACCAATTTCTACTCCATGAAAATCCTAGAACTCAAAAATTGGTCCTAAGAATGGTATGTTTGACATGTGCTTCTCTTGGTACTCTAGATCCATGTATATAGATTTCTCATTGGATAAAGCATCCTTACTTGCAAGTTTGTTTTAATTAATTAATTAAATAATTGTTATTTTTTTAAACTCACATGAAAATTCTTCAAAGGAGTTTAAGTTTAGTTTGTTACAGATTTAAAGCAAATTAATAATTAATAATTAAAGCACAACCATTAAAATAAAAATACAAAATAATACAAATCATTAATCATCAAAATACTTTAAAATTATCTTATTTTTTATAATAATTTTTGTTACCATTGCTGCTAACAAAATACAATACACAATACAAATGAGGATTGAAAATTTATATACAGAGTACAATACTAAATCTAACATATTAAAGAAACTAAAATCTAAAAACCAAAAACAATAAAGTTAACTAATTTCCTTTGAAGAATTTCCTATGTTTATGAAGAAATTGATCTTGTTTAAATAAATTAATCACTAGTTGACAACATTTACGATATAGAAGATTGGTCTATCTCCGGCCTGAAACCATTGTCAGTCATAAAAGGTGGATGATCATGATGGTGAACGAGAAGACTTATCCAACTGTTAATCTACCTGTAAAATTATATGCGTAAACAATCGTTAGATTCATCGATCTTAACCATCATATTCAAAAAGTTGGTAAAAGACAACATGTTCATTGTAGTAGACAGTGTATATATAGTTGATTAATAATACATGATATCTTACAAGGTTTTTCAATATCGTATAAGCGTGAGCAATGGCTGCAGTTTTGACTATTACGAAGTATATACCATAACACACAACTACACAAGTGAATAAAGTACCAAACACCCTTTTTTTTTTCTAGGGGTGTAGAAAGGTGGACCATGAGTGGAACACTTATCCATTATCCATTTAGTGACATCAAAAGGCTTTTATGTTCAAAAGTTTGAGAAAAGGAAACAGTCTTATAAATTTTTAATTGAAAGAAACCCAAATTGGACTGAAGAGGTGAACATGCAATAAATAATCTTTACAAGAAAGGGAGAAAGGGACATTGAGGTATCAACATCGTTACACCACATGATGAGCCATAAAGTCGATCCAAAACGTGGATATGATGTCGAAAAAAGACCATTAAAGGGTACATCTTTAGATGAAATTAACTTTCTACTTCTAAAGTGGTAGCAACATGATACATCTAGTTCGAGTTAGATATTCCAACAGCTTCTAAATCCTAAACCCTGAACCCTGAACCCTAAACTCTGAACTTGTATGCTTCTGTCTATGCACATTGTGCTTAGATTTTCGTAGAATTTTTTGAGGGTTTTTGTAATATGACAAACTATGATGATTAACAAGCATGCAAAAGACAAATATGCACATGAAACAAAGAGTTTGAAATAAGTATAGTTCATGGTATTACCTCTAAAGACTACTCAAATTTCCTTCTTTAAGCAATGATCAATAATCCAACAAGCAACAATAGAAGATTGAACATAGAGAAGCCCTACAAAAACACAAGTTAAGAAAAAAACACACAATTAATACTCGATAACTTATATATCTAACCTGAAGTAACACGAGGGGAAGAACAACATTTTCTTACATTTTTCCCAGAAGCCGAAAACTGCAAACGAGGAAGATCGCGTTGGACGCCAAGATTATAAACCGGAGTACCATCCGGATAATACAATCCATAGTTCCTCTCTGAAGTCGGGCCAGGCTTCAAATTCTCATTAAAAAGGGCAAAAACGTAACAGTCTATAGGCTGCGATGGGTTCGCAGGCGTCCCTTGTCGCTTTTGCATCCTTTGAATCAAATTCTTATGATAAATACCCGCGTTTTCAACCGTAGCTCCAAATTCATCCTCGTCCCCCTTCGAAGGCCATCCTGTCTCGGATATTTGCACTTGAATACTACCAGAATTCAACGCTCTTATAGCCGAATAAACCGCATCAATTTGAGCATACAACATGTTATCATAATTCAAATTCGTGTTGGGATCAATAGCCCCCGCATTCGGTTCAAACAATACGTACTCCAAAGGTACATTATTGGGGTCATTCTTGTATGCAAAATAAGGGTACACATTGATCAAAAATGGTGAACTTGTTTGTGCATGAAATGCAAGAATAGGTTGTAAATATTGTACCAAATCTTCCCTAAATGCCCCTTGGGATGGAGGGAAAGATGTTGCTAATATTTGAAGTGAATGAGCTGTGGTTATATAAACTTGTTTGTGTAAACCAAGGTTAACTAAGGCTTGATACATGGATTGCATGGCTGGGTATAAATACTGTGGTAATTGACTATCTTGCCCTCCTAATATTTCGTTACCAACGGTTATACATGTGATCTTTGTTTGTGAAAGATAAGGTTGTACCTTTTGTTGGATCCATATTTGGGCTTCTTGAGGATCTTGCATTCTTGGAAGGTATTCGTTACCCAATCCGATGGTGAATTCGACGTCGGAATTCGCGAAAGAACCTAGGACCTTTGGATCGGCATCGTAGAGTTTAACTTTGCTTATGTTTAAGGATTTTAGCATGGTTGTTACGTGTGATGGTGGTGGGAGATTGTTTGCTATTTGTCCGTAATTTATACCTACTCCAAGAGTATTTGTGCCAATAAATAATCCTGCAGAAACATTACACATTATAAGAAAAATGACACCATAATATACATGATGTTACTGTAACTGTTGCACAACCCTCTCTATTTTTTTTAATATTTTTTTAACTTACAAAATCATTTTGTAAGTGTTAAATTTGAATAATTTAAGGAAAAAAAATTAACTATTGAATTTTAGAATAAGAAAATGATAATCTTGATTTATACTTATGTTAAAACATTTCTGTACATATGTTAAAGTAGGATATCATAAGTCAGATAATATTATAGAATCGGTTATGTGACACACGGATTCATATGGTAGTCATAGTTAGTTATATGTATGTTTTACGAACACACCGGTTGATACTCACACCGGTTTAGATGTATAAATACCGATGTAATGTATCATTGTACATATATGAAAGTTTATGTTCTAATAACTAACTTTCAAAACTCCCTCTCTTATTCCCTCCAAAACAAACCGTAAACTCCCAAACTTCCACTTATGCATGTCACACATTCGAACATTGACTTCGGTAATATTCCTTTTAACTGTTTAGTGTGTGTTAGTTTTGAAAAAAAAGTGAAAATAAAAAATAAGTATGGAATTCAATTAAATATATTAGTTATTTTTTTAACTAGTTATTACGTGTTGCTTAAAAACCAAGTTAAAAAAAATATGAAATTCGATTAAGCGCTTCAGTTCTTTTGGTATCCATGACAAGTTATCACTATTTTTTTTCTTTTTTCTTTAAATGGAAGGTGACTATTGTTATGAGTGGCTCATTGTTACGTCGGTCTGTTTTGAACCGACAGCCCGCTAAAGCTGCCAATGTTCTATCGGACCACGTGTAGGATCATCAGCCTTGGTGGCTTCTCCCGGAAACCGTACTGTCTTCACACGAGTTGTCTCGCTGAAGTAATAGCTGGATTAAAACCAGGGTGACCCTCCAAATCAAACCCTCCTCAGTGGGTTTGTCACTATCATTGCACACTAAATACCCCACTATTTGATGTAGGTGGGGATTAAACTTAAATCTCCTAAGGATAACCAAGTGTTTCCACCACTTGAACTATAGATCATTAACTATCACTATTTATCTAACACAAAGCGAACCTCAGGTTATAATAGAATAATAGACATCTAACTACTTCGAGCATCTAAAAAACGGACCAGGTGGAACCGAATAAAATCCGGTTCCGCCAATGATGACACCCATTTGTAAAAAAAAAAAAAAAACTATAGAAAGAAGATGACATACCGGTTAAAGTGAGTAACAATATAAGTGTGGGAACAATAACGGCCATTGACGGTTAGAATCTTGATAATATTTGTCGGCAGAAGTTAATTAGAGGATGCTGGGTTTAGTCACTGTTTTGTTGTGGGTGTTTCATGTGTGGATAATGAGGGGTATATATAGATTACACACTCAGTGGTCACGTGCATAGAACGTGCTCGATCGAACACTCTATGGGCCAGCTAATGAGTGGAGACCACGTGTCATTTTTTTTAAGACTATGTTCAAGAAACCAAGTTGTAGACCGACCGACATAATTGATTTCCAAACCCTTGTCAAAGGTTTTGGGTTTTGACTTTTGACTGACTTGAAGTTGAATTCTTACAAGCCTACTACACAACATGTCTACCTGGCTGCCGCCAAACACGTTTTTTTTTAACAGCAAACAACCATTTATTTTTTTATTTGATAAACAGAGACAGGGATCGGCAAGTTGCTAAGGTGCTGTTTGTTTTTTCTGCAGGAAAAGGTCTGCAGTCTGCGGACCACATCTGCAGGAGAAGAGGTGGACCAAAGGTCTGCAGTCTGCAAGAGGAAGACTGTTTGTTTTTTAACTTCTGCAGATTGCTGAAATAAACTGAAATTTAAAATAAATTGATTTTTTAAAACAATCAATATTTTTTCAACATTTAAATTTAAATAATAGTTCTACAACACTGAAATAACAACAATAACGTTTTTTAAATAACAACAATAACAATTTTCCAAAAATTTATTCCGTACTTTGCATTAATTACTCGGCAATTTCATCTCGTAATTGGGTCATATATTCTCGATCCGATGCAGTACCGTGTACCTCAACCTCTTCTTCATCAGCATCAACGTGCACATTGCTATTTCCTAACGACACATTCGGTTGTTGTTATGAACTACAACAACAATCATCAACAACAATTAACAACAAATCGACACATAAGAACATTATGAACTACAACAACAATCATCAACAACAATTAACAACAACTCAACACATAAGAACATTATGAACAACAACAAATCAATACATAACAACAAACAAATCTGAAAAAAAAAATTAAAACTGATTTAAAAATTGATTTAAAAAAAAACTGATTTAGAAACTGAAAAAATATTATACAAATCTTTAATATTATACAAATCTGAAAATATTATACAAATCTTTAATATTCAAAGCTGAAAAAATATATTCAAATCTAAAAAAGATTATACTAATCGGAAAAAAAAAACGAGGTGGACCAATTAACCATTCAAATATGAAAACAGGTTGTGATGTTTATGAATGATAACTCCAACAATTATGAAGGTGCTGTTTATGAATGATAATAATAAAAGAACATTATGAACTAAACATAATAGTTATTAAAAAAGACGATTCTGGAAAAAAAATACCCGATGGAGAAGGAGGAACCGCCGAAGGAGAAGGAGGAGGGACCGCCGGCCGCCGGAGGTGGAGGAGCAGGGGTGGAGGCGGGTGGTCTTCTAGGGTTTTTGGGGAGAAGATGAGGGAAGAAGGAGTTGTGGGTATTTTGTTTTGTGAGAAGAGGTTGGAAGACAAGGGTATAGGTCTGTGTGGGGAAGAGGTTTAGAAGAGGTTTTTTAATGGTTTGTCTTCTAAAAAACAAACAGTCTGTCCGCCTCATATGTCTGCCCGCGTCTGCGCGGCGCAGACATAAGTGGCTAGAAGCTCTTTTCAAGAAAAAACAAACACCCCCTAACTCGCCATCAATGTACACCAAGACACACGGTTTACATTACATGCACGTTACAAATGAGGTTAAAATTTTATAACTACACCATGTATGACAACTCTACCCACCTAACATTTGTCATGTCTTTGATCTCTAGAAAAGGCTTGACCTTGATCGACTACATGATTTTCTTCGAACACATCCCTATGTTATATTAGAATACTAGATTATACCATGGTAGTGTCCTAGGGTTGAGAAGTCTAACATGACACATCAGTTTTATATATGAAATAGACTGATGCGTTTTACAATTACATGCGGGAAATCTTTGGGTAGCACCTAACCTAAAACAATTAACAATATAACTTTAATGTTAACACCTAACCTAAAATAGTGTATAACTTCATTGTTAACACTTAACCTTAAACAATGTATAATTCTAATGTTAACATCTAACATAAAACAATGTATAACTCTAATATTAATACCTAACCTAAAATAATGTACAACTCTAATGCTTAAACCTAACCTAAAACAATGTATAACTCCAATGTAACTACAATATTAACACATATCCTAAAAGCTAAAAAAATATACAACTCTAACATACTAATATTGATACATAACCTAAAACAATGTATAACTCTAATATTAACACATATCATAAAAGCTAAAAAATGCATAACTCTAGTATCATTATTCAATACCTAACCTAAAACAAAGTATAACTCTAAAATTAACACCTATTGTATAGGCTAAAAAAAATGCATAACTCTAATAACTTATTCAATACCTACCCTAAAATAATCTATAAATCCAATGCTAAAACATAATACTTCAACATCATGAAGAAGCACTAAAAACCTAGCCGGATCGGTAAAAGATACATGACATATTATAAGAAGCGTTTCAAACTATTAAAACCCAGATTTTTCACTAACCTACTAACAACAATTCATCAAAATCAACAAATCAAAAAAAAAAAAAAAAAAAAAAAAAAAAAAAAAAAAAAAAAAAAAAACCACCCTAACCACTAACCTTCTGATCAAATCAATGACCATATTTTTCTTCTTCTTCACAACATTATCCGATCCATTCACAACACCGTTCTCTTCCATTGACTCCAGTAACTGTTGAGCTTCAAATAATGACAATAACCCTAAAAAATCAGTGTCAAAAAGCATGCTATGAAGCATGGTACTAAAGGTTATAACAAATATTTTTTGAAGGAACAAAAGGAAATATAAAGAAGCTAGTCTTATCATATACGAATCATAACTCCATAAACTACAGGTGCAATACACTGAATAATGAAGAGGGAATCCGGACCACGTTTAATTTTATATCATCTACCGCATCAAATAACAAACCTATGCAGACATATAAATAATGAAATTTATCAAAAAGAAGGTTAGGATTTTCATCACCTCTTTGTTTGAGATGGCGATGCCTTGTCGTCGTTTACATTTAATGGGTGGAAAGGAAAAACAAAACCCTGGGTGAATATTTTGGGGGTGGGGGAATTGAGCTAAAAGGTGTGGTTCGTTGTAGTTTGTAGGTCCGAACACAGATCGGTGGCGGCGATGTTGTTCTAGAGTTTGTGGAGAAAGTGAGAGAGGAGGTGAGGAGAGAGTGAGATTTTAGGGTTTGGGATGAGGATAAATTTTATATGGGATGATGATGTTTTTTTTTAATTACTTAGTGCCACATGTCACACTCAAGGGGAAGATTGGCTTCTTGAGTGACATGTAGGATTTTAAGCTTTGGAATATTAATATATATAGATATAGATTTTATCATTCATCGCTCGTAAATAAACCATAGAATCGTCATGAAAAGAAAGCATGAATAACCTTAGTATGGGCATTAGCTAATAATTTGTAAAATATTTATATTTATTTGTGTATCTCTTATATTTATATTTGTAAACCTCCTTAACTATAGAAGAGTTTGTTAATTGTTTGCCTATATAAAGTTTCCTTCCCTTATTCAATTGATGAGGTTGAACCATTATTATCTTATATGGTATCAGCCAAAATATAAGGTTGAACAAATAGTTCTTGTAATATAAGAATCTCTAACTTTGACATATTGTCCGGTAACAGTCTCAACTAAGAAACGTTTTATGACAGTCACATCTTTTAACAAAAATTCTCTAAGTGATCCCTTACTAACTAAAAGTTAATTCAGTTAGTAATTACTAACGTGGACGACTTATATTGCAAAATAATCAAATTTTGCTGACGTGGAGTGTTAATAAGTAAAAGTTTTGATGACGTGGACTCCTTATGTAGGTTAAATTATGATTGTGATAAAACACCTTTTTTAGCCAGGACTGTTGTTGCTGACCATTAACCAATATATTAACCTTATGATTGTTAAAATCTGACTTCCTTAAGAATATTTAATGTTTTATTAAAATTACTAGCTCTTATCTTTTCATTGGTGATCTATTGTAAGTACTTCGTATAAATGTAAGACCTACATGTTTTTAAGAGTTTTGAACAAAAAATTCAAAAAGTGTCGATTATATATATATATATATATATATATATATATATATATATATATTCTTTAAAGAATGTGACTTTGTTGTAACAGGTATGTTACAACATGTAAGAGCGAGTTAACACATGTTAACAACATAGCTTTGTTTTGAAAAAAAAAGGCAAACCATTAAAGGATAAACGCGACCTCAATGAAGACAACGCACCACCAAGAGAAAAAAAAAGGAAAAAAAAAAAGAAAGGGGCCGAGACGTCTAGCAAGAATAGTTAGGTTGACGAACTCGGTGGATATAGATCAGAGAAGACAAGATTAGTAAGTTAGTGGAAATTAAAATGAAACAAAGTGAAGAAGCTACAATGTTATTGGCAATCAACATGCGACTTTGAAGGATAAACGTGAGGCAAACATTTATGATCGAGACGTTGGATGTTTATGAAACCGCACAACGAAATCATCAATTCGATGTTGGAAGTCATACTTGATCGGAAGCGTTAAATAACTACCATATATAATTGGCCTTGCAATTTTCTAATTATTTTACATTATCGTATTGTTTTTTATATTTTGTACTTTTTGTTTTTTTTAATTAATGTAAGTTTTTTTATTTTTTTAATGCATTTTAGTTAGATAAATTATATTGTTAATATATTGTGTATTTTTCTTAAAAGGTGTTAGGGTAGTGTCTTCAGCAAATATGGTATTTTAGGATAGTGTTACAGTACTATTTAACAAATTTGATGTATCTAAGAGATGGAGGTTGTTATGGTACTATATATGACAACACCCACCACTTTAAGGAAATGGCTGATATAAAGAATGAGATATAAATGCTATTAGGCACATGACACAATTTAACGGGCTAAGTACGATAAACGCTGAGACAGGATTTTATATACGTGAGCAAACAACGAGCACAAATATGTCTAACATAATTATGAAGGTAAAAGGTTATTAAGTTCGTACATGTCACATAAACAAATATATATATATATATATATATATATATATATATATGAAAGTACTTTACAAAAATAAAAGTATTCACTATATTTTAGCTTTATAGAATTAACGGATATTGATTAATAAAAACACTTATCCTTGAGAAGGATAAGCGCCTTTTCTTGCTTTACCTCTTTTTTTCTATCCACAATAGTCAAATGACATATCAAATCACTAAAGATTTGGTTCAGTTGTCCAGTGCATCAAAGTATGCTTTTAATTAGTAAAGTAGGTTAAAATCTTCTGTATTATATGAGTTGATAAACATAATTAATAAAAAAAATTATGTTTAAGAAAACATATGCTTTTCGTAGTTGAAAAATCGATGTATTATACTAATAGAATAAAATATGATGCAATTCGTTAACATATACGGTTGTCAAGATTTGGAATGTAGAGTCTGGGGATGGTGAGATATAGGCAAACCTTACCTCAATCCCTAAGGAAAAAGAGACCGCTTTCACAGAAACAAAACTAACTAAATAGACATAAAAAGCTATCGAGGGTGGTGAAAGAATAACATAGTAAAAAATCTCATGTATAATATGATACACCAACATATAGACATGCATAGTTATAATCACATGCAAAAATCCTTAAAAGCATATGGGCATCGAGGCCCCTAATCAACAACTAAATTAAGCACATGAGTACCTTCCCCAAAAAGTCATTAACCTTAGTCCTACGACTCCATACCCACCTATCCTAGATCATGTTCTCAGAGAGATACAACTCTATCAAATCCTACCTAATACGCTCATCCCATGTTAATTTGGGTCCCCTCTACTCCTCCTACCATCCACAGTGATTGTATTCACTACTCTAACTGGCGTTGTTGATTTCCTCCTTCTCACATTCCCAAACCATCTCAATCTTTCATCCTTGATCTTATCCAAAATACTAGCTACTCCTAGCCTCTCCTTAAAAACCTCATTTCTTATCATGTTTAACCTTGTGTGCCACACATTCACCTAAGTATCCTCATTTATGCTACCTCCATTTACGTGTTTGTATCTTCTTTATGGCCTAACGCTTTGTCCCATTTAACACAGTTGGCCTAACTATAAGCCAAAAAAAATCCCCCCTTTAATTTTGTTGGGAATCTCTTATTGTGATATCAGTCACCTTCATATCTTAGAAGGTTATCAATTTTAGTCCCTTGTCTATTTTGTAGTTTCAACTTTAATCCTTGTATTTTCGCATTTACAAATTAAGTCCTTGTACCTTTCGTTTACTCTCAAATTAATAAATTTTGAGTTATATTAAACCATAAAATTTTGTTTTATAAACATGCTGCATTCGATTTCTTATATAAAAACTTAAAAGATTGCTTTTGATTTGTTCAAAATTTATAAAGTGTTAAGTTTATGTAGTTTTATGGTGAAATGATCAAGTTTTAACATAATTTATATGTTAGTACATGTATGTTACAAGTCCTTAGCCTAGTATAGGTGTTTATTTGACGTTTGGTATGTGCTTGGATGTGTTTAGAATGATAAAGGGCATTTTTGTATGCATACACACGACTAGGTCCTAATGGCATGACTAGCCTTGCTAGTCGTGTGGGAATCAAGACAACTAGCAAGCTAGTCGCCCCATCTAGTCGTGTGGCAGATCCCTAGTCGCCCCGAGGGCCGTGGACGACTAGGAGCAGGTGTGAATACTTGCAATGATTTCCCTAATCATTTCAGTTGTCATTTCACATATTCCAAAGTCAGAGGTCATAGGTTTTAAGGACTGGTGATTGTATTGTACACTCGCGCTCTATTATTAATACAATTATAACCTTTAAACCATCTTGCGTGTGTTTTTGATAACTCGTTCTTGTGTTTGCTGGCGTTTTTGTTGGATCATTTTTGGACAACTCGACTATCACGAGCTGGTTCAACTAGAGCGCGGAATCCTCTAGACGACGTTTGGATAACAAAAACGCCAACAAACACAAGAACGAGTTATCAAACACACACACAAGATGGTTTAAAGGTTGTAATCGTATTAATAATAGAGCACGCGTGTACAATACAATCACCAGACCTGAAAACCTATGACCTCTGACTTTGGAAGGTGTGAAATGACAGCTGAAATGATTAGGGCAATCAATGCAAGTATTTATACCTGCTCCTAGTCGTCCAGGGCTCTCGGGGTGAGTAGGGATCTGCCACACAACTAGGTGGGGCGACTAGCATGCTAGTCGTCTTGATTCCCACACGACTAGCAAGGCTAGTCGTGCCATCAGGACCTAGTCGTGTGTATGTATACAAAAATGCCCTTAATCATTCTAAACACATCCAAACACATACAAAACGTCAAATAAACACCTATACTAGGCTAGGGACATCTAACATACATGTACTAATAACATTATACAAGAATAAAACCTTAGGGACTGATTCTTACAAGTTTTAAAAGTTCAAAAATAAAAACCGGCCTTCCATTCCTTTACATTTTTCCGGCCATTATTCCGGCCACCGGAGTTTTATCCGGCAACATTCAAAAACATTGATTATTCTATTTTTTTTTATCATTTGTATTGATCGATATACGTTTCTCCACCTTTCCCCATCAATTCCAATCATTAATTCCGGTTTTAACGCGTTTTATTGAAATGTATAAACGATTTAAATTATGAAACGACAGAAGGTTTTAAGCACAGTTATTAACCGTTTTTTTTGCAACAATCACATAAACAAATAATCCTATTCGATTTCTGCACCTATTATTGATCTAAACCCACTTTTAAACCACAAGAAATCGTCTAAAAACCTCTCTCTAATTTTTCGGCCTTGGGTTCGGCTTTTGCAGCCCTTTTGCGTTTTTTAAGCTTCGTAAGTTCCAATTTTATGTGTCGTTTTATTCTTTTGTTAGTCCTCTATGAAAGCCCCATGATTCTAGAGTGATATCATATCGAATCGAGTCAATTGTATTAGGGGTACAGAGTTAGGGTTTATGAATGATTTGGGGAAGAAGAAGAAGTTTTAACTTGTGTTTAAATATTATTATGGTAGAAGTGTGTGTATGTTAAACGGTAGACCCTGGGTTCGATTCCGACCCAGGCCACATTTTTGATATTTTTTTATTTCGTTTTAAGTGATTATAAAAAACATATAATATGTTTAAATCTTAAAATACATAATAAATCCATTTTTTCATCAAAAAAATTATCAAAATTTTGGTGTAAGATTCTAGACCTCATAAATAAAATTCTAAAACTTTTACTTTCTGGAAAGTATTTTATTTTCATATTTTTATTAATTTAAACTGTTTTAATCATATTTAATTGATTAAAAATTCATTTTTAAATATTTTAATCCTAAAATTTTTGGGAAATTAATTTTAAACATCAGAAATTTGATTTCAGTTTATTTGACTAGAAATGATTAATTTGTATTAATTTTCCTATTTTTAATCATTTAAACATGATTTAAGTTTAATAAATCAGTTTTAAATACAAACAAATTGAGAAAAATTATGAAAAAAATATTTTCACTATTTCTCATCAGAAAATACTCATTTTTCACAAAAATATTATTTTTGGATCATATCTTGTATTTTTTTAGTCGTATTTATGTTTAATTATATATAATAAATCATTTAATTATATATAATTTATAAAATCTGTTTTATAAATATTTTTTTATAAAACAGATATTTTACTATGTCTAAAGTTCATAATTATCATTTGTTGGATGCATTGGTGAGACTTATAAATTATTTATACAATTCACTATAATTATTGTAATTATTTACAATTATAGTTTAACTAATTAACTATATCGTTTGTTTTTTATGATTCGAAACATATATTTATCTAAATATTCAATTGGTAATATTTAGATTCCTAATCAGATTCATAAATTTAGTCATATACTTTTGAGATACAAATTTAATATTATCTCAATTCTTCACTAAAACATTGATTCCGCAAATCAACCTAGCAAGCCCTAATGCCTTAGACCCTAGATACCTTAGACTTTTAAGACATTCCATTTATAAGTATTCTTATACAATATAGGTAGAATTCTTTGGAATACCCATTTTTTAGCTCACGACAACTTAAGGTGGATTGTTATCGCTTATACAAACTATGAGTATACTTATCTCCTTTTTCATTTTTTACAGTTTTGGGGTGATTCATGTACACATATTCATAAACATAAACATATGCATACACTTATTCATAAACGTTTTACATACAAGTCATATACGTGTTATGCTTGAATTCTTGTACTTTATGCTTAAACATAGACGTAGTATACTTGCAATCATTACAAAATCATGAACTCCGTACATGCCGACTCTAACAATGGATAGCACTATTTGGATTGACAACCCGCCTAGTTAAAAGTACCTATGTGTGTGGGAAGTCCTATGTCAATGTTAATTCTTTATTCTTTGTCATCATAAAAGAATTGATTTTGACCCGCATTGTGTACTTACGTATTTTCCATATTTGCCTTGAATAAGACGTGACACATGAATTGTAGACCTTTTTCATAAAACTTATATTATACATATACAAAATTGAGTATGCTCACCAATATGTTTTATGTTGACAAAATTATTTCTTACATGTTTCAGGGAATGCTTGATGATTATCGCGTAGGCTTGGACTTAGACAATATGAACAAAACTTATGCTTTGTTTCTTGAGACTTGATGTAATATTTTGGAATGTGATGTTTGACACTTAATCTTGATTTAAATATTTACACTTTAGTACCATGAGCTTTTGAACAATGGTCACTATGTGGCACCTTGATGTTTCCGCCATCGGTTGGGGTGTTACACTTATCGCATAACACCTTAGTCGCAGGTCTCCACCTACACCATCCAGCCTGGATGCGGTGGGCTACATCTCTATCTATCTATTTTCCCACCTTTCTACACAAATGATCCTAAATACTTAAAACTTTTTGCTTGCGGGACGACTTAACCCTCAATTGTGATCCTAGATTTGTCGTTGTCTCTTGCATCACTGAAATTACAGAAAGGGTACTCAGTCTTATAACGGTTAATCCTTAAACCCATGTCCTCTAAAGCTGATCACCACTCCTTTACCCTCGCATTTAAGCTGTGTTTAATATCCGTCACTAACAGAATATCTAAGCAAAGAGCATGCACCACGAGACCTTTTCCTGAATCGACCTAGACAACTCATCCTACTTCCATAAGGAAGGGATCGGTGTAGCACCATGTCATTTCTCTTGTATAATTTTTTTCTTTCTTTCTATTTTTCTAATTATACAATAAAATTTCATTTTTATTTATTATTTGTCATTATTATTATTATTATTATTATTATTGTTATTGTTGTTTTTATGATTTTTTTTCTTTAATATTTGTTCCAAATTATACAAAATCATATTAAAAAACTCCATTTATTTTCATAAATATTGAAAAGCTATAAATAATTATTAGTTAAATAAGAAATTATTTAATTAATACATTTTAATTTAAAAATATTTTATTCTTATAATTATATAAATAAATAAAAAATTCAGATTAATATTAAAGAATTAAATTTATTTATAAAAGTTTGGTTTTTTTAGATATTATAAATAGCCAAATCACAAACCCAAAATACTCATTTCCTTTACAAGCCAAACCTTTTAAAATCCAATCCCAGGCCACGTTGCCATCGGCCCATGAACACCCAAACCAACCCATTAACCTTTTCCCCTAACCTGTTTGACTTCTGCAATGTAACATCCCAACCGATGGCGGAATCATCGGGGTGCACGATAGTGACGATTGTTCAATAGCTCATGGTACTAAAGTGTAAATATTGATACATTGAATTTAATAATTTATTACATTGAGATGAGAATTGTCACACCCTCAAATTTCCACATGCGGGGTTTTATCGTGAGGCGCGTGACACACCAGGATCCAAGTCAACGGTCACAATAAACGACAACTAAATGGAAGAAAATACGTAAGACATTCCATGAAACAACCAAAACATTATGCTTTGAGCCATAAACCAGCAGCAGAAGCATTTCTTGTTTACAACCAAAAGACAAATTACAGTTTACAAAAACATTGTTTACTATGCAACAAGACTTCTAGACGTCGGGCCAGACTCCGTGCGCCTAGTCCATTAACCGCTACTTTAGCGACCTGAGAAAACATGCCAAAAATGTCAACATATAATGCTGGTGAGTTCACAGGTTTTTCTTTTTCAATAATCGTTTCATTAATCCTTTAAAAACTGTTACCGTTACTGTTATTGTTACTGTTCATACTATGCTTGTTCGTACGCTAGCTAGGCGTCAAGTGTATTACTCATACGGGCGAAACCATTGCTGACTGTGTGATACCCTTGTTTACAGACTACCTCATCTTCGGTAAGCCTAGTGTGATTGAGACAATATGCACCCGTCCGGCCTCCAGCCGTCGAGTGGGGTTTGTCAGGACCAATAGCGCTATCCACATTTCCCCGCTACATCCCCGTATTAGTGGTTTTTAAGGGACTTAGATGAACTGTATAGTAATAAAGTGTGAGCCATAGTATAACATGAAAACGTGTGTTTATAATGTATAACATGCAAATGTGTGATCAAAACGTATAAGCATGTTTCTCACCCCGAAAACGAAACTAGTAAAGTGTGGGGCCGTGAACTCACCTTAGATCGTGTTACTTGAAAATAGTTAAATTAGTATGCTATGATAGCCCTAAATAGCGGCGACCTATCATAAGATGTATGTAAGTACCCGGACTAACAACCCGTAGGTTAACTAGTCCCCGAATGTCCAGACCATAACCATAAACGTTTGAAAACACATTTGACTGTTAAACCGACCATATCAGACAAGAACCGACATCCCATTGGTGACCCGACATCCCACGTGTTAGATAAATATAAGACATCATGCAACATATGCAATTAAACACTTAATACGCGCAAGAGTTCACCTAGTCTAGCATAATGTCCAGTTAACGCATAAACAGGTCCGAACACGTGTTACTAAGCCATTGGGTGTATCCCGGGGTTCCTATCATGTTCCTAGGTGTCAAATCATGTTCCGGGATGTCAAAATACGCTTACGACAGCAGTACACGTAGACCTGGCAATTTCAACCCATTTAGTTGAGTTTGGGTTGTTTTGGGTTTAAAATTTGACCTTGTGGGTTAAAATGGGTTTAGTATAATTTTCAAGTGGGTTAGGATGGGTAATTTTAATTGTAGGAAATAAGTAAGTGGGTCAGGATGGGTATGTCAAAAAAAATAAATGGGTCAGGATGGGTATTTTTAGATAATCATATACAAATCTGAATTAAAACTCACCCAACACCAAAAGTGTTGATGCCTTAAAGAAATCAATGTCACTAAAAACAAAAAATTATATCTTTTGCATTTGTTGATAACCCAGTCGGTTTGAAACCGTTCGGGTCGTTAACGGACGACCATGTCGAAACAACACGAATCGTTAACGAGACCAACCTCATCGAAACGGTTCGAGACGTTAGCAAGCTTAATCGAGTCCAAACGGTCTGGGTTGTTGACCGGCCCGTTCAGTTCGACAATGGTCTGGTCGTTAACAGGCCCGGTTGGGTCGAAACGGTCCAGGTTGCAAACGGGATCGGTCAGGCCAAAACGGTCCGGGTCGCTAACGGGCCCGGTCGGGTCGAAACAATACGGGTCAGGTTGAAACGGTCTGGGCCGTTACCGGGCCCGGTCGGGTCAAAACAGTCTGGGTCGCTACCGGGCCCGACCGGGTCGAAACTGTCCGGGTCGATACGGGACGGGTCAGGTTGAAACGGTCTGGGCCGCTACCAGGTCGCTACGGGACGGGACAGGTTGAAACGGTCTGGGCTGTTACCGGCTCCGGTCGGGTCGAAACGGTCCGGGTCGTTACCGGGCCCGGTCGGGTTGAAACGGTCCGGGCCGCTACCGGTCCCGTCGGGTCAAAACGGCCCGGGTCGTTACAGGGCCCGACCAGGTAGAAACGGTCCACCGGGCCCGGCCGGGTAGAAACAATCCGGGTCGCTACGGGACGGGTCAGGTTGAAACCGGGCCCGGTCGGGGCGAAACGGTCCGGGTCGTTACCGGCCCCGGTCGATTCGAAACGGTCCGGGTCGCTACCGGTCCCGTCGGGTCGAAACGGCCCGGGTCGCTACCGGGCCCAGCCGGGTCGAAACGGTCCGAGTCGCTATCGGGCCCGACCGGGTTGAAACGGTCCGGGTCCCTACCGGGCCCGGCCGGGTCGAAACAGTCCGGGTCGTTACAGGGCCCGGCTAGGTCGAAACGGTCCGGGTCGCTACCGGGCCCGGGCGGGTTGAAACAATCCGGGTCGCTACGGGACGGGTCAGATTGAAACGGTCAGGGTCGTTAACCGGCCCGGTCGGGTCGAAACGGTCCGGGTCGCTACCGGGTCGAAACGGTCCGGGTCCCTACCGGGCCCGGCCAGGTCGAAACGGTCCGGGTCGCTACCGGGCCCGACCGGGTTGAAACGGTCCGGGTCACTACCGGGCACGCCCGGGTCGAAACGGGACGGGTCAGGTTGAAACGGTCTGGGTTGTTACCGGCCCCGGTCGGCTCGAAACGGTCCGGGTCGTTACCGGGCCCGGTCGGGTCGAAACGGTGCGGGTCGCTACCGGTCCCGTCGTGTCGAAACGGTCCGGGTCGCTACCGGGCCCGGCCGGGTCGAAACGGTCCGGGTCGCTACCGGGCCCGGGCGGGTCTAAACGGTCCGGGTCGTTACCGGGACCGGCCGGGTCGAAACAATCCGGGTCGCTACGGGACGGGTCAGGTCGAAACGGTCTGGGTCGTTACCGGGCCCGGTCGGGTCGAAACGGTCTGGGTCGCTACCGGTCTTGTCGGGTCGAAACGGTCCGGGTCGTTACCGGGCCCGACCGGGTTGAAACGGTCCGGGTCACTACCGGGCCCGGCCGGGTCGAAACGGGACGGGTCAGGTTGAAACGGCCGGGTCGCTACGGGACAGGTCAGGTCGAAACAGTTCTGGTTGCTACCCGGCCTGGCCGGGTCGTAACGGTCCGGGTTGTTATCCAGCCCGATAGGGTCGAACCGGTCCGGTTCAAAATGAAATATTTCAGATCCCCTAAAATTTTATATTTAAGTTTAATGTTTTTTTTTTTTAATTTTTATTTAATTTTTAAATTTTTTATTGTTATTTTTATTCTTTTAAAAAATTTTATTCTATTTTAATGTGAACCTATCTTAATCCAAACCATCCATACCCAAACCCATCCAGACCCAAACCCATCCTGACCCAAACCCATCCTGACCCAACCCATCCTAACCCATTTTTTTAATCTACCCATCTTGACCCATACCCATCCTAACCCAAACCCATCCTGACCCAACAACCAAACCCACCCAACCTACCCATTTTGCCACCCATAAGTACACGCGATTAGGAAACTTACATGTGATTAGGAAAAGTCAACTAGTGATTAGGAGAGTCAAACTAGTGAATAGAATTGTAATCACTAGTAAAAATGGGGAATAGAATTGTAATCGCTAGTAAAAATGGGGAATAGGGGATACTCGCCTGTTGTATCAGGCGAATAGGTTGTAATCGCCTGATACATCAGGCGATTGGTGTTCTATTCGCCTGTAGCTCTGCTGTCGCGCGTTAAACCTTTCAAATCAGATCCGAAACATGTAAAAACACCCAAAATCAAACCTAAACCATTTACCAACCCATTCCAAGCAAAAACCCCCAATTTATCTATGCTCTAACCGCCTCGGTGCGATTATTTCCTAAAATGGCAGAGTACTAGGTTTCATTAACTATGAAATCTTTCCTTAAGTAGTAAAGATCAGATTACACCTCCTACAACTTGCAATTCATCATCCCTATGTTATAACATCATTCTAGCATGATTCCTAACCATAAACAAGCAATGAATCATATCATAACATCCTAATTCTTCAAGAATCACCCAAATGGGTCAAAATGCATACTTTCATCTAAACACTATAACAATAGCTTAGACTCATAGATAATCATCCTAACAACTCCTACACATCAGAAGTACATCAAATTCATGGAAACATTCATGTTATAATCACCAAAAATCATTATATGCATCAATACTTCACATATAGCAAGTATTATGGTGTAGACTTGTTTTAGAACTCATTTCAAAGGTTTTTAAAGACACATTCTTATCAAAACAAGGTCTGGACTTTTGGGGAACCAAAACAATAACATTACAAAGGTTTGGATGAAGAACGCACCTTGGATTTTATCAAAGAAAGGTGTGTAAGCTTGGAAATGGTGAGTTTTGAAGCAAAACAAGTTCCAGAGGTGTTTCAAGGTGTGTGGGAGGCTTAGGATCAGTTAGGGTTGCACAAATGGTGTTTGGGGAGTCAAGGGTTGTATTTATAGGTGTTTTGACTCGTGCACATCAGATCAGGCGAGTAGGGAAGCAGTTCAGGCAAGTAGAGCTTCTAATCGCCTATATACTGGCGATTAGAAGCTCTAATCGCCAGTAAGTCCTCCTATTCGCCTATATAAGTGGAGATTAGGAGCCCTCCTGGTTCCTAATCGCCAGTATGGTTCCAGGATGGTTTTTGGCGCGTTAAACACTATTTTAACACATATAAACACGTATTCACATACCGACAAGTCACATAATGATTACAAACACATAATGCACGATAACTAACACGTTTACATCCGTTCACCAATTCCTGGGACTCGAGACTTGCGTGTGTGCGTTAAACCCGGTGATTCCACGAATCACCAATCCTTGTACACATGGTTATGGACCGACTCCCGATGATCCCGCGGATCATCGTAACGACTCCCGATGACTCCCAGAATCATCGTAACGACTCGACTGACCCAGTTAAGTACGTAATATGCATGACTCGCTAAGGTAGACTTACTAGTTTAACGAAAGTTATTAACCAGAGTTTGCCGGGTGTCACAAGAATACTAATGATACAAAGTTTCTAAATAAAACTTATCAAATCTAATAAAAAAAATCCAAGTCTAAACTCTAAATCCAAAAGCTTAAAGGATGGGTCTTAATTTGACCTGAAACTTGTACGAAAATAATATTTGTCAATACAAATAAATTGTATTGGTGAGCATAACCTGTTTGCATACGTATATAATATATTCAAAAGTGCTTGCAATTCATGTGCTATACTATTTGCTATTATGTAACAAAGTTGTACGACTGTTCAAAATCAAACCTAAAAGAATCAAGAATCAAGAATAAAAAATTTAAGTGTCAAGAATCACATTACAATGACCAAGAACTTCCCCTCGCAAGGGTAAATCAATCAAGGGATATAAATCATAGTACTATTCATTGTTATGTTCGGCTCAACATGAGTTAATGATTTCAACAAGGCATAAGTACACATAATTAAACATAAGGCAAACACGTAAGGCACATATATGAATTGCATTTGTGAATATGGCGTTTAAGTGAGTGAGTAAATAAGCGTACATGAATCACCCCAAAAGTGTGAAAACGAAAAAGGGGAAAGTATACTAACATTCGCTAAGCTGTATAAACCTCTAAGCATCGTGAGTGTAAGTGAGGCGAATCTCGAAGACTCAACCTAGAGTTTCAAGTATCCAAAATGAATGTCTAAACATAAAAGAGTCTAGGGTTCCTAATCTAAGGCACCTAGAATGTTTAGTCTATATTTGGGGTTTTAAATGTTTTTAATAAAGGCGATAAGAAAATATGTAATAACTTATTTCATTTAATGTAATAAAATTTACACTTTAGTACCATCAGTTTTTGAACAATCGTCACTATCGTGCACCCCGATAATTCCACCACCGGTTGGGGTGTTACATGCAAGAGCCGAACCCATACACCCACCACTGACTCGTTTAATCAGACCACAATTAGGTTATGATTTGAAATTAAACGCGTAGATTCTGCCTTGTATTACAATATGCACTTTTTGTTTTGATTTAATGCGTCTCTTTATTCAACTTTTCGGCTAATTAAATGGAATTCTATAACCCGATTTAAACCCAAATCATACCAAACTTAATCATTTCCAATTTGACCAATTGAGGAACAATTGTGTTAAATTTCAACCGAGACCAAGTTTTCAAGACCCTCTGAATGCCTATCCAGTATCAATTACATCGAATCAAGCCGTCTTGGATGATTTCTTCTTCATCAAACCGTCGCACAACATCACCACCAATTCTCCTTTACTCTGTCATCATTCCAGTAAAGTTTTGTATTCTTTTAGCTCGTTTTTAATTGATTAGCAATAGCCCTCTATCAATTAATTGTTTAAATCGTCAATTTGATCGAAATGTGGATTTGGTTAATTAGGGTACGGTTTGGATTTTTATTGGGGTTGTAGGGCTTAAAATGATAAATTATGGGTTATTTTTCTTACAGCTGAACTACCAACTAGCATGCTAGCACAGTTGGTTTATCTCCCTTGTATAATCACTAACCCAGCCTTGGCCACGGGTTCGAGCCCCCTTGCTGGATTTTTTTCTTTATGTTTTATTTGTTTTTATTTTATTTAAAGTTATTTATTTTAAATTCATTTTAGTTCATTATTAATAATTTAAAAATCCGTATATTCCTAAATAAAAATTTTATAAAATTTACAAGAACAATTCTAGATTTCTAGTTTCATTTTATTGCTAGCTAACTTTATAATTCTATAATCTAATTCTTAATCATTATTTAAACTACAAATTTTGTTTTAAATATGTTAATAACAAAAAATCTTTATATAAATTTGTTTTTAATTCAAAATCTAATTCCTACTTTTTTAATCCGTTTTAATTAAATTTAAAGTGGAAAAAATTTATAAAAATTATTTTAATCAGACATATTATATTTTCACAAAATTATAATTTTTCTAAATAGTTTTATATTTTATTTAGGTTATTGTGATTAGTTAATTAAAATGCAATAAAAATACATTTAATTCATTTTCTGTTTTTATAAAAATATATATTCCCTATACATAAAACTTTAACTTATTGTAATTATTTCATTTATTCATTATTTACTTATGTGTTCTCTTTTTCAACATATAAATTCTAATTAAATAGATTTTCAATAATATAAATTTTGATTATTTATTTAAAATAAATTTCTAATCTTATAAAAATTATTTATTTAACTCTAATATAAATAACCTTTAATTTTTTCTCTAAATTCTTTTTCTTTTATTCAAGTAATCACAATAACTCAAAATTGTTAATTATTCGTTCAATACATAACAAATAAAAACCAATATTATTCTCGTTTTTTATATAATTGTAATCTAACCACATTAAATACGTAGAAACTTATTCATATATTTTCCAACTTCAATTATTTTAAATTCACAATTTATTTCAAAACCCCAATAAATCCCTGTTAGATTTAGAAAACCCTAAGTGCGTAATCCTAGAAATCTAGACTTTTAGGTCTTATTATTCATAGACTTTACATATGTCGTTTAGGTTCGATTCCTCAGGATTCTCTCTGCTTTTATCTTATCGCATACTGTGGAATTTATTGCTTAGCAAACTGTTAATATTATCTATCCCATTTTTATCTTTTTCCATATTTTGGGGTGATTCATGTACGTTTATACAAAATACACTTTCACATGCAAATTCAAAGTGTTTACATATACAATTCAATACATTGTACCTTTGTATATAACTTATGCGTTATGCTTAGACATTATACGTAGAAAGCACATGATTCCTTAGCAAAATCATTAACTTAGCTAGTCGACCTTAATAGTGGATAGTGCTATTTGGATAGACAACCCGCCTAGGTTGACTTTCTCCCAGCTGAGAAGGTTCGTGGTCATTGTTATGTGCAAGCTCCTATTTACCTTTAGGGGTATAAACGTCTTACATTTTAGGCTTGATTTTTCCATTTGTATTGCTTACGTGTTTACATAATCACATTGGTAACATAATACGAATTGTACAATTTTTCAACTTATATTATATATATACAAAACTAGGTATGCTCACAAACATATCATGTGTTGACAAAATTATTTCCGTACATGTTGCATGTTGATTGTTTACATGCTACATATAGGACTTTTGGACCTAGTAAAGATTTGATACAATTTTCATGTTATGGTTGTATTTGTATTTTGAACAATTGTCACTACGTGACACCTCGATCGATGTTTCCGCCATTGGTTGTTACAAGCACTATCTCCTACCGGTGCCGAACACTAGTTTCAGTCGTATAGTACATATCAATAATTATATCTATGTACTTCCCTGGAACCCATTTACCTGCCAAACTATCCCATATTAGAGTACGTGGTACACTATCATATGCCTTTTCCATGTCCATGAACACCATATGCTGTTAGTGCATGATGTCCCTAGGCTAGTATATATGTTGTTTGGACGAGTTTCGGGGTGTTTGGAGACGTTTATACGCGTTTTAGGGTAGGTTTGTGGCTATAGGCGAGTAGTGGATGGTTATAGGCGATTACACCCTATACCACATCACTGTTCACGCGATTAGGGACTCCCTATAGGCGATTATGGCCCAATCGCCTATAGGAACATGTCTTATAGGCCCCTACTCGCGTATACTGACCTGTACGAGTACGGGAGGTATAAATAGGCCCAATCATTGCCCTAATTATTAGTTTTTGCCACACACACTCTCCAAACACCCTCCCCATGTCTGAGATTGCTTGGTTTGATCATTGTAACACTCGTGCTCTGTTTTACTGATATTAACGTTAATCTTTTGACCCGTTTGTGTGTTGTAATTGCTCGCTTATCATTGTTTCAAGTTAGTTTCTGTTATTAAGACATATTCAAGGGATTCCGCACCTTGAATATAACCCTCGTGATTGTTGGGTGACACGTTCGTCGATCCTACAAGTGGTATCAGAGCCGAGGCTCTTATCACGAGCATTTTGATAACAAAAACGAGTGAAAACAGGTAGGTTTTTATGTGAAAGTTGTGATTTTTAATCAAAAACCTATTTTGAACTTTGAAACTTCGAGTTTTTCACAAAAAATCTTATTTTCAAATTCTTAGTGTGTTTTTATGGATGAAAACGTGTGTTTTTTTATTAGGTTTTGTTCTAAAATTGTTTTGGAAACTTTTCCAATCATTTGGGGATTAAACACATCGTTTTGGATAAGATTTTGAGGCAAAAACAGTGGTTTTTGAGCAAAAGAGAAGTTACAGATCAGATCAGGCGATTACAACTTCCAGACCTCTTCCAATCACTTATCTATAGGCGATTAGCAGTCAAGAGACACGAATACAATTACATTCGCCCCTCCTACACGCGATTAGGGGCCTATTCGACATTTCCTTGTGTGGCATAGTCCCTAATCTCCTAAAGGGTCCCACTCGCCCTTTAATCTGTAATCGCTCAACTGTTCACTAGCAATTACACCCTAATCGCGTGTAATACTAGTGATTACAACTGTACTCTCCCCTACAAAACCCTAATCGCTAATATACACACAATTAGAGTTCCCAATCGCCTGTAAGGACCTGAAACTGAAAATTTGACTAAGTATCGGACTTTTAACGAACTTAAACATATGGCAAACCCGTGGGGACATCTGAACCAACCAAGGCAACTATATAATCAACAAATGAACAATCAAACAAACGTACCCAAGAACCCTTGGCAATTCTCATCCGAGCGTAATGCGCAACGGATGCAACATGCGCAAATGCAAGCGAATGTTGTCGGAATCAATCCGTGGGCGCCAGCGTCTCAACAACAAGCAATGAATGCGAATCCTTGGGCACTCGCGGCTGCTGCAAATTCACAGACGAATCATCTGTCTTCCATTTTCATGAGTGACTTAGAGACGGGTAGTTCGAATAGGGCACCGAAACTGCAATACATGTTCGACTACCATGGATGGAAGGGCAGATTTCAGACGTATGTTGAGGGTATCGATGGTCTCGTGTGGTCAGCAATAGAGACAGGGTACAGTAGGCCGATGGTTGAGAATTCGAATACTCCGATCTCACTGGAAGATATGAATGAAGATCAGAGGAAGAAGTATAACTACGAAAAGAAGGCGATGGCAGCATTGAAACAAGCTCTTCCCAAGGATATACTTCATCAATTCGCTCAATGCACTACGTCAAAGATGGTTTGGTTAGAACTTGCTGAGCGAAATGAGGGAAATTTGAAGACTCGAAAGGTCAAAATGGATCAACTCAAGAAGGAGTTCGAGAATTTCAATGCTATTGGGAACGAATCGCTAAGAGACATGACTGCAAGATACTACCACTTGATGTCTGAAATGTACCAGTACGGGGTCTTGTACTCATCTGCAGACCTTGTAGAAAGATTTGCTGAGGCGCTACCTCCTCGTTGGCATCGATGGCTGGACATCCTGAAATCAAGCAATGCTTATCAGACTCTCACCATCAATGAGTTCATTACCAAGCTGGAGAACAAGGAGATAGAGGAGATTAGGAGGGCAAACAGGGCACTCATTCCACAGAATCCCAGTATCTATTACGGGAACCCTCTTCAGGACACCAGTGTGGGTGGATCCAAACCACAGACTGCTTTTGTGGTTAACCCGGACCCAGTTTATGCATTTGACAACTATGGTCCCCCAGCTGATGTTCCTCCTCCAACCTATCCTTTCGGACAAGGAAACCAGTATCCTTTGAATTTTAATACTAACCATTTTGGTGTTAACCCTTTTTCTCATCTTGTAGCACCAGCGCAGGCAACCACAAACTTTGGTGGACCTTCTCCTTCAGGTTTTGGTGGAGCTCCAACTACAAGTTATGGTGGATATGGAGGTGCATCGACTTCAAGTCAAGGTGGCTATCGGACCAACCCAGTCCCAGAGCAGCTGAACACCGCAGGTTTAGAGAAGGTGACTGTAGAGTTAGCTCAAGAACACATGGCTCTACTGTCAACCTTGGTCAATTCCTACAGTGGGTTGGTTGCTGGACAGATCGGGAATCCTCATCTTACACAAGATGATTACTCGCAGATCGATAAAGACGACATGGATCTGATAGACATCCAGTGGCAATTCGCAAGTGTGGTGAGAATGGCAAAGGAGTATATGGACATGACAGGAAGCAGAGATGTTCTGATAAACCACAATACTAAGTTTGGGTTTGACAAAACGAAGGTCACGTGCTACAACTGTGGCACCAAAGGGCACTTTGCAAGAGAATGTGACCGACCGAAGCAACAAGGACATCAGAATCCCTTCAACAACAACAGAGCAAATCAGAATCAGAGGCAGCAAGCTCAGGCACAACCTAATCCAAATAATGAGCAAGCTATTGTCCCAGTAAATAACCAGAACCAGAACCAGAGGCCTCCTGCGAACAACAATCAAGGACAAGCCTTGGTAATACAAGCTGATAGAAGGTTTCAACTGGAACCATCTAATCACAGGAGAAGAAGCTCCTCAGGGTGGTGCAGCATGCTTTGCCCAAAAATTGTCTGAAACACCAGTTGAAGTTGAAGAATGCTCAAGTCAGTCTGGCGCTATTATTTCTGAAGCTGAAGTGTCCGACTGTGACTCTGAGTGCGATTCTGATATGGGAGAAGATTTGGAAGATTTGTTAGCTGAAGCAGATGCGCTGATCGGCAAAAGATCGTTTCTTGTGGATGCTGACTGTACTGAGAAGAACTTTGGCGAATTCTTTGGAGCTCAGAAGACTGCAGCTCATTATGCATTGATGGCCATTACTGAATCGTCAAACAAGGTAAGTTCTTCCTCTAACTCTAAGATAGAGTGTGTAGAGTGTGATTAGCTAAAATTCAGAATTAAAGAATTATCTGAAGAGAATCTGAATTTAAAAGCTGATGTTGGTCCATTGCAAAGGTCAATTGATTCCTTTAGACAAAAAGAGAAAAATTTTCTAGGTACAATTGAAAATTACAAGAAGGATGTTTCTGAACTGTCGAAAACCTTAGCTAACAAGCCAATTGCTATCAATAATTACATAAATGAGGTAGAAGACACTAAGAAACAATTGGCCATTGTCAACTGTGACTATGAGAAGATCAAGAAGAAACTTGAAAGTTACTTAAACTGCAAGTATGTTCTTGATCACATAGTTGAACACTCAGAAAAGGAAAGCATTTCCACCAGTCCCAAATATTCTCAGTGTCCACCTCCGGTGAGATTCGAAAATCACAATTTTGATGTCTTGCCGAAGGAGGAACTTGTGGACGCGACAGCTGAAGAAGCAAAAGCTGCAGAGGCGGCCAAAGCAACTGAAGCAGCTAAACCTGCTGATGTTACTAAAGCTGCTACACCTGCTGAAGCTGCCAATCTTGGTGAGAAAGCCGATGATATTAGTGTGTACGACACAGACTCGTCGGATGATGAGCTTGATGAGCCTCCTAGGTATGCACCGGTCAAAACTCAAAATGTTCCTCTTGAAAACTATATCATTACTACTGAAACTTTGAGTGAACTTGTACCGAAAGTGCAAATCGAGGATGGCAGAAGGATTAAGATGTTTTACAAACTTAAAGGGTTTTGAAGGGTATATGCTGATGAGGAAGTCCCTCTCAAATGTATCGCCCCTGGTCTAATTGCTAAAATTTGGCAAGAATCTGTCATTACCGTTGAAAAGGAAACCTGGAATAATCAGAAGGGTAAGGGTAAGGGTAGAAAAGACCAGGGTAATCAGCCAAGTGAATATAACAAGAAAAATCAAAAGATAAACACCGTTAATCCTCAAAGTCATGCTCAGAGAAAAAGTCCGAAGAAGCATGTTACTGAGTTTGTTAGATCTACCAGAAATGAGAGAAACGACGATCCTCATGTCGATGTGCAAAGAAAATGCCTTGAGGATCTGAAGCACAAAAACTCATTTGCCAGTTCATCTAGCAAAAAGAACAAGTCCGAATCTCCTATATTTGAAGAATGCAGATCCTGTCATAAATGCGGGGAACGTGGGCATTTAGTTGCTGCGTGCCCTGAATTGAGACGAGAAAGGATCAAAGTGGATGATTCTCCCAGTTCTAGCAAAACTAAGCAACCTGCTTCCCCTAAACTTTCTGAAAAACAAAAGGGAAAACAGCTTGTTTATGACAACCGAAACAAGATTGCTATGAACCAAAAGCCAGTTTATGGCAGGGGTCCACAGCTGAGTGGGAGCACTGTTCCCACAAAGGTTGAAGCAGCGCCTAAGCCACCAGCAAAGGCTGCAGCTAAACCACAGGGCAAACCCAAAACTGTTCCACGTACAGTTAAATCTGAAGTGGATCCTAAATCTGTTCCTCCTAAGGAGTCTAAGGCTGGATCTTCTAGCCCCAAAGCAAAGAAGAAGCCCAAGCCAAAGAAACCAGAACAGGTTTGGAGACCCAAGTCACCAACCAAAAGTGGAGAATCATCTGCAAGTGATAACACTGCCGGACCATCGGGAACAACGCCAACTCCAAACGGAAGATGGGTTGATTTTCCGAAATTAGATGAAGATGGTAGACCCAAGACCGTGAAGGCTTGGGTCCCCCTTAACCACTGAACTTTGAATGTTTGTGCAGGGAGTTCCACAGGGCCTTATCAGCAGCCTATGGATTGTTGATAGTGGAGCTTCAGGGCACATGACAGGCGACTTATCCCTGCTTTTTGACATAAAGAATATCAACGGGGGGTATGTTGCTTTTGCTGGTAATAAAGGGGGTTATATTACTAAAGAAGGCAGTATGAGTAACGGTATTGTCAGCTTTGAGAAGATAAGCTTTGTCAAACAAATAGACCACAAAAAGTTCACTGTGTTCTTTGATGACAATGCATGTTTCATTCTGAAACCTGGTTTTAAGATACCGAAAGAGTAGGTTATGATCTCAGCTCCCAGGGTCAACAACTTATACGTCCTGGATATGAGCCGAGCCATGACAGCAAAAGGTCAAGTCACTTGTTTTCTGTCTAAGGCGACAGAAAAGGAATCGATCATGTGGCACAGACGTATGGGGCACATCCACCTGAGAAAAATGAACCATTTAGCTCAGAATCAACTGGTGGAAGGTGTTTCTGTTATAAATTTTCATCCAAACGACGTTTGTGTCTCATGCAAGAAAGGGAAGCAGAAAAGGAAGTCTCACAAGCCTAAGAAGACAAACTCAGTTAGTCTACCTCTCGAACGACTGCACATGGACCTGTTTGGCCCAGTCAATCGGAAGAGCAAGAACGGTGACTTATACTGTTTAGTGGTTACGGATGACTATTCTA
The DNA here is from genome assembly GCA_028751855.1 of Ambrosia trifida. Taxonomy (NCBI): domain Eukaryota; kingdom Viridiplantae; phylum Streptophyta; class Magnoliopsida; order Asterales; family Asteraceae; genus Ambrosia; species Ambrosia trifida. Next base: position 224,338,596 of record CM054122.1, on the reverse strand, counting down.
GGTTTTCTTGGGTCGTGTGTATGAAGCACAAAAGTGAAACTAATGAATACTTGAAGAATCCGTTCACGAAATTGGAAAATATATATCAGCTGAAAATCCGTAGGATTACAAGTGATAACGGGACAGAATTCAAGAATCATGCTATGGAGTCGTTATGTGCAGAAAAGGGTATTCATCATGAATTTACAGCACCGTACACTCCTCGGGAAAATGGGGTTGCAGAAAGAAAGAATCAGACTCTTATTGAGGCAGCCAGAACAATGCTTGCAGACTCGAACTTGCCTGTGATCTTCTGGAACGAGGCAGTTCACTGCGCGTGTTACACTCTAAATAGGTATCTAACGGTAAAGAAGCTTGGCAAGACTTCTTACAAGCTTCTGAACCGGAGGAAACCAAACTTAGAGTTTCTGGAACCTTTCGGAGCTCCATGCACCATGATACATCCCGATGGGAAGTTTGGTGCAAAGGCAGAAGAAGGTTTCTTTGTTGGTTACAACACTCCTAATAAAAGAGTGTGCAACAAAAGAACCAATTGCGTTGAAGAGTGGCTTAATGTCGATGTTCAACGCTATACTGCTAATGCACCTGGTGTTGGACCTGATTGGTTGTTTGATTATAAGAGTCTATTTGATTCTTTCAACGTGGATAATTTGGTAGATGATGCTGTAGCGCAAATGTATTACGAATGTGAAAACGCAGCTAGCTCATTGCTAATGCGTCCGATCGTGGTGAATGCACCTGCGCCAGCACCATCTGATGCCTCTGCATCCACGGGTCCCCCTGGTAAAACCGCAACAGCAGAAGTTGAGGAAGTCTTTCAGGAAGCGTCAGCAGAGGTTCTCGAATCTTCATCTTCAGACGACGATTTTACTGAAGAACAAGCTGGACATGGTAAATCTACCACTACAGCTCCAATTATTCCGACAGGAAACAATCAAGCTGGTCCTTCTTCTTCAGCAGCTCCAGGGATAGGTCTTAGGATCGATCTCTCTGGTTTTAATATGCTACCCGCTGCTCCCTCCAGTTCAAGCGCCGCAGAGACAAATTTATCTCAAGGTTTGGAAAACCTTAATCTGCATTCGGATGATCTAGTTCCGGCACATTCGGAATCTCGGATTCACGACACTCATCCGATGCAGAATGTGATTGGTGATCCGGCTAGCAGAGTCATGACGCGTAGTCAGCTCAGAAATGCTAGTCCAAGTGACAATACAGGTACCTTGGCACTCTATTCGGAGATCAGGAAAGCAGGTCATCAGAACGACTTGTCCTTCGCTCTATATGTATCTCAAACAGAACCAAGAACCGTGCAAGAGGCACTGAGGGAAGAACCATGGATTGAAGCAATGCAAGCCGAGCTTCAGCATTTCCAAAAGCTAGGGGTGTGGGACTTAGTTGACTTACCTCCAGGCTCGAAAAAAATTGGAACAAAGTGGGTCTATAAGTGTAAACGGGATGACCGCGGGGTGATTATCAGAAACAAGGCTCGATTAGTTGTCCTCGGCTTCCGTCAAATCGAAGGAATAGATTACAACGAAGTATACGCTCCAGTTGCGCGCCTTGAAGCTATCCGGATGTTCTTAGCTTACGCTTCGTACAAACGGTTTAAGGTGTATCAAATGGATGTGAAAAGTGCTTTTCTGAATGGTATCGTGAAGGAAGAGGTGTATGTTGCTCAGCCACCGGGTTTTGAGGATCTGCTTCATCGCGAAAAAGTTTACAAATTGAACAAAGCTTTGTACGGACTCCATCAAGCTCCGCGTGAATAGTATCAAATGCTTAGCAACTATCTAATATCCAACGGGTTCAAACATGGACTCGTGGATTGCACCTTATTCACCAAGGAAAAGGGTGGTGACCGTCTTCTGGCACAGGTTTATGTTGATGATATTATTTTTGGGTCTACTAATGATGTCATGTGCAGGGAATTTGAAAAAGCTTATGCAGGATAAATTTGAGATGAGCTCGATGGGGGAGATGCAATTTTTCCTCGGTCTACAAGTAGAACAACAAGAGTCGGGGATCTTCATCCACCAGAAAAAATACGTTGCTGACATCTTGAGCCGGTTCCAGATGGAAGTCTCTACTCCAGTAGGAACACCAATTCAGACCAATCACAGGATTGGTCCTGATGAGAAAGGACAAACCGTTGATCCTTTTCTCTATCGAGCTATGATAGGCTCACTCATATACCCCACTGCATCAAGACCTGATATAATGTTCGCGACATGTCACTATCAAGATACCAGCCAAGGCCGAAACAGTCCCACCTGGTTGCTGTGAAGAGGATCTTACGTTATCTAAAGGGTTGCCCGACCAAAGGTCTATGGTACCCTAATGACGATAAGTTTGACCTCATCGCTTTTAGTGATGCTGACTATGGCGGATGCAAGACAGACTTAAAATCCACATCGGCTGGATGCCAGTTTTTGAGACCAAGACTAGTCTCGTGGCAGTGCAAGAAGCAGGCCTCGGTAGCCCTATCCACCTGTGAGTCGGAATATATAGCAGCATCGAGCTGCTGCTCCTAGGTTCTTTGGATACAACAACAAATGAGAGACTATGGTTTGAAATTTCTTAATACTCCCATTCACTGTGACAATTAGTCCGCTATAGCTCTTGCTAAAGACTCAGTTAACTATTCCAAGGCGAAACATATCTTGGTTAAGTATCATTTCATACGCGACTGCTATGAAAAGAAACTTATCGATATGGTCAAAATTCACATGGATTACCAATGTGCCGATTTATTCACCAAAGCTTTTGACGGTCCTCGTTTTGAGTACTTGTTAATTTTAAGCGACATTAAAGTAAAGCAGGATTAGATCCTCATTGGTAATCGTTTTTGTAAATATTTTTCTTTAAAAAATCAGAAAAATCCAAAAATATTGTCTTTTCGCAAATTTTTAGATTTTTAGGGGGAGAAAATTCAGAAAAATACAAAAACATCAGAAAATGCAAAAATTCACAAAAAAAAAAATGAGAAAATCCCAAAATAAAAAAAATTGATTGAAAAATGCAAAAATGAGTTTCTTTGGTGAAAAAGGGAAGATGATATTAACCAATCAGTCGGACTGTCTGGACTCTTATCATCTTAAAAATATTGGAACTAATAAGTAGCCTCTACAATGATGTGTCGGTAGGCTCAAAATCATTTCCAAGTTCGGCACGGTGATATAAACCTAAATCAACTGAAACATGTGTGGATCAACGTGCGTTGGCATATGGTCTTGGTACCGAAATCTCGTTTGATAGCATGCCAAAATCCGAGGTATCATGGTCTTTAAGAGGTTGGTACATCCGGGGTGAACTGGACATCTCTCAGAATAAATAGGAGTGGCACATGTGTCGTACGTTGGGTTCGCAGCCTAAAACTGAGACACCTCTAGGTCGTCTTGGTACCGAAATCTCGTTTGATAGCATGCCAAAATCCGAGGTATCATGGTCTTTAAGAGGTTGGTACATCCGGGGTGAACTGGACATCTCTCAGAATAAATAGGAGTGGCACATGTGTCGTACGTTGGGTTCGCAGCCTAAAACTGAGACACCTCTAGGTCGTTTCCTGAAAAAAAAAACAAAACAATAGAATAAATTCTGATAAGGAGACATCCGGGAATCCTAAAAGAGCAAAAAGATTCAGAAATGCCAAAACCCTATTCTCAAAGAGAATTCGCTCTAAGGTATCAAATCATATACCTAAAGCATCGTACCGTGAAAAATCAAATATACGGTATTTGACTTGAACCCTGGTTTGGATCTCACTGGTCTCTCTGTTGCAGCGTTTCTACAGACCTGATCACCACTGAGTCCATTCCTTGTAAAATACGGATAACAACCACTTACTCACTGGTTACGAGGAAGCTTTGTGCATGACTTGATACGGGAATGTGTCGCGTGGCGGGGAACACCTTGTACATCAGTCTTAATATTATCTTAACGTATCTAAAGTGCCTAGCGATAAAGCTTGATTTTGAGTTTAGGTGGACAACAATATCGGCAGTTGTTGTAGGATGCTTATTGGTAATTTAAACTAAAAACTGAATATATAAGGGTTCTAGTAAAGTCCGTACACTGATATGATTCCCTAACTGATGAAACTCACAAAAATATGATAGTGTACAGTTAGTTGATCTCCTGGTTTCGTTTTATTTATGCTTAGTTTTATCTGTTTAATCATTCTTGATTGCCGATGATGGAATCCTAATCCATTGTAATCTTACTTCTTCAAAAATAAAACGCCGAAAATCAACTAGTTGAAAATTGTGTTTTTGCCGGGTCAAAACGTCCTTTCTCTTAAGTACAGGGGTTGAAAATGAAAACCTTTCAAAGATATGAGTCGTCATCTGAGTCATGTGTTTAAACGGGGTGAAAAACGCATGTTTTGAACCTTAACGGGTCAAAATTGTGAGAGTTGGTGCTGCAGGGGCAATTTGGTAATTTGTGTGAAAAGTATACATAATTGGTCTCCTAATCGCGTGTAGGTTCGAGCAATTATGGGTCATTCGTCTATCAGTTAAGGCGATTACCACTCAATCGCCCTTATGCACATGCGAATAGGCCTTTTGGTTACTTATATCACATTTGAACATCAAAGGCAAATAGAATGTCTATTCGTGCATTTTTATAGCGATTAGGCCCGCTCGTGTGATGGTTCAAACGAATAGAATTCTATTCGCTAGTTAAGTCTAGCGATTAGAACAGGGTATAAAAACCAACACTTAGAAACTTTATCTTCACAATATTTCAAACCACTCACTGTTGTTCCCGTTCCTTCTTTACCCGATTGTCACCAAACCCTTGCCCGTGTTATTCTGATCATAGATAATTGTTCTACACAATACAGGTATCATTCCCTGATAATTTCAGATCATAACAACATGTTTTAAGGGGTTAAATCCGTTCTTTAAATGCCGAAACCCTAGGTTTCGTTCATATGAACTTTAGGCATTAACACTTGTTGTTTGATAATAAATGATGTTGAGGTTATGTTATTCGGGGCATGGGGATTCTGTTTGTACAAAAATTTTGATCTAAAACACCTCAAAATCAAAAGCCCCAAATTTGAAGTTTCAAGAACCCTAGCTTTTAAAACCGTGTAATTGACCCTTGATTCTGATCTGATTAGTGAAATAGTCATAGGGGTTATGTTATTGGGTTGTTCTAGGCTTCAATGTGACAAAAATCCGGACTCGAATCAACACGTTTCAAGATTTGACAAAGTTTGATGACTGAAGCTACTATTCACGCGATTAGGTTTTCTAATCGTGTGAACTGTTAAGCGAATGGAAGGTGTGATCCCCTAATCGCATGAACAGTATAGCGATTAGGGTGATTATTGGTCTAATCATGTGTCTGTTAAGCGATTACAATGCTGTAATCGCATATAACAACCTGTTGACCAAAATTCGTCAAAAACTTGTCTGATTTCTGTCCGTTTTGTCCGTTTTATGCGTATATGATCTGCTTGTAATACTTATAACTTGTTTTGATGTTCAGGATGGTGATTTGGAAAACATCTCCCAAGCACAACTGTTGTGCTTTTCTCGGACCTGTTACAATGGAGAAGTGCAAAACTTTCCAAGGCGTTATTGACTTTCTGAAGCGGTCAAGAATTCATTATGCTATAACCAAGCAACACGCAGCGTATAAGGATATCTTGCTGGAGTTTTACCAGAACGCCAAAGTAGACTACAAAGCCGTACCAATTGTGATTACAAGCTCGATACAAGGGAAAGAGGTTATTATTACTGAACAAATAATTCGAGAAGAGCTACAGTTTGGCGATGCTGATACTGATCCTATAGTGTTTGACGCCATCTTGATTCGTGGCGGTTTCCTGAGGATGAAATACATGGGAATAGTCAAGAAACAGCAGATGCTCATGAAAGGACTACTACCGCCCGAACTCAAGTATCTTGTGACATCCGGGAACCAAGCACACATTTTTATAGCTGGCTTTATTGTTTACTTGCTGAATTTCGGGACGAAATTCTTTTCAACTTGGGGATGATGTGACACCCCGCATTTTCAGGTTAAATACTTTTACTGAACTCTAGTAAACTTACATGTTCATACATGGCTAGATACTTAACTAGGGTTAGTTAAGTAGGTTAACATATGTTAGAAGATGCTAACATATGTTATAAGTAGGAAAATCCTTGTTAAACACACACATGAGTCCTGTATCCCAAACGTTGGTGAATTATGTGACATACATAGCAATAATATATACAATTGAATTATGGTGAACATGAAGTACGTGCTTATGTGAATTACATGTTTTTGTGAATGATCGCCTAACTGAAAGGTAATGCGTAGATTATGCAAGTTACGTGCACAACATGAGTAATATGCTATGTAATAATAAAAACAATGGTTTTTATACAATTTAGAATGGTTAATAATATTGGGTCCGGTATTGGGCTAGAACATGGTTAACGGGTCAAGTTAATGGACTAGAAGGGCCCTAATACCAATTGCTTGGGGAACAAGCAAAGCCCTTTTATAATTAGGAGGCAAGGAAAAGATAAAAACCCTACCTCCTTGCCCCTCTTGCGCGGTGCAAACCCCCACCCCCATCCCCTCTTGGTTTTTCAAGCAATCAAGTAATCCTTCACCTAATCAAGCTAGTTCGGGTTTGATTTCAAGGCTCTAGGGAGTTTAATCCTTCGCAAGGTATACGTTCTTATGATTTTTGATGAATTATAATGATTGAAAAACTTTAAAAACCCTAAAAATAATATATATAGAATCGCATGTATGTATGTGTAGGAGTTCTTGGATGTTCTTGATGATTTGATGATGATTGTTATTAGTAGCCATGATTAGGGTTTTCACATGATAACATATGTGTTTTGCTATGATTAATATGGTGTTTAATCAGTACTATAGGTGTTATACATGTATTAGGGATGTTTATGAAGAATTAGGGTTTGTAGATTACTTGGGATGCAAGTTTAAGATTCTGGCAGATTCGGTTGAACGTTTTGTAGGGGCTGTAATGGGTTGGTAAATCGATTGTTTTGATGATTTCTTTGCATGATTGTAATGTACAAGGTCTTAGCTTTTCATAATGGGCAAAACCATCGAATTTGGACATCGTTTGAGTCGTTTTTGGAATTTTAATTGATTAGGAGTCATATCAGATTTTCGGATTTGTAAATTGGGCTAACTTTAAATGGTCATAACTTGAGATTTACAAGGAGTTAGGTTATGAAATTTTTACAGTAGTTCAATACTGGAAAAATAGAGCTTTTCCAAGTGGATTCATCTCGTTTGGATGAATACACAATGTTTAAGAATTTACCTACTAAACTGACCCGTTGAGGAAATTTTCTAGACATAGCTGTGTTGTACGAATTTTCATAATTTTTGTGTTTGGAATTAAGACAAAAAAAAAATAGGTATTGTCGAGTGAATCCCAAATAAATTTCAATAAAAAATTGGGACTCTAATTCATTCGTTAAGTATTTTAAATAAATTGTTTTTCACAGCGCACAATCTGTCCTAAAAACGCAGATTGTGTACGGGGTCTTTAAGTGACTATTTGGAGTTCTATGTGGTATGTAATTGACATGTACTTGTGTGGAAACTTGTATGAGATGTATTTGATGTATTAAACTGATAATAATTGCTATGATCACCAACGGGATACGTAGGACATAGTTGAGCATGTAGAGTCATTAGGTGTCACTACACGGTTTTGAACATTTAAAGGTCTCGGATAAACGAGTTATATGGTGTGTTGGTTATGCACATACTAGTGACACTTGTAATAGGGAGTCGGTAGCTCGTTACTGTTTGAGGGATTTGGATCATTCACGTGCAACCTAAGGTGAGTTTCACTACTCTTTTCTCAAAAGCATGCGTCTCAGGTATGAGACACTTTACTTAACATTTTCTAGTCCGGTTTAGGACTACTTACACATCCCGGGTTGGGATGCCATGGATCCTTATGAGGGTCGGTTACTTTGCTAGTTCGCAATTGTGTCCTTGATAAACTAAACCATTTCTATCATCTGTAAGTCCTCACGTACCGAATGAGTTGCCAGGGTTGGCAAGCGGGTTATTAGTTGATAGCGCTATTAGGTCTTACAAACCTCACACCGGCTCGGGGAGCGCGGGGGTGAACTATAACTTAACGAAACTTTATCATTGTGGATAGACAATGATGTCAGGCATGCGGCACACTTATGTGGCTACAAGTACATAGCAGTTCGGTATATTCGGTTAGTTATCATGAATGGGTTAGCTACCCTTGACATGCGATGAACTAGTGGTTACACGGTGCGGGGCACCAACACAACTTACTTACTTACGTGGTTTTGGAAACCAGCGCATTTGCATATTAAATTACTTTACCTTGTGAACTCACCAGCTTTATGTTGACACACGATTTACATGCTTTTGCAGGTAGTTAGCTTCCGGTGCCAGGATTAGAAAACACTGTACACTTCACTGCATTTGGGCTCTCGGGCATACACATAAATCATATATTATGCTTTCGTATGGTTTTAATTTTGGGCGCATTGTTTTGCGCATAGTTTTTAAAAGGTTTAAATTTGGTTTACGCTTCCGCAGCTTAACTAAACTTGGTTTTCGAAAACGAACTAAATGGTTTGGGCATTTAGAGTTCGTTCCTGTGACTTATGGCTATGGGATCCTGGTTTGTCATGCGCCTCGCGGTATAAACCCCGCAGTGGAAATTTGAGGGTGTGACAAATTGGTATCAGAGCCATTGGTTATAGTGAACTAGGACTGCATGTTGAGTCTAGTCTATAATCATCATAGCATAAGTACACTCACAACTTAAGTGCACAACTAACTATTAGCTACATATATCTACAACATATGATTTCAGGAGATATGTTATCTTCTAGTTCTAGACTTAATTCTTAACACGTCAATGGTGGGAACCTAGGGTTACACCAGGTGGCGGATTACTGGGAGTAATATCCTAACTAACCTCATGGACGAGGAGACAACTATAGTACAAGGGAGGGAGCCCTTGCGAGCGTTGTGGCGCACGTACACAGGAAGCTACACGATGCGCATGACGTGGTACCATTAAATCAACTATGAAGGAATTCGAATACTAAGACTTATATATTTCACTGAGCAAGGAGACAATTAGTTTCCGTTCCTTGTTACTTGATCTTTCTTACTCCCATTCGAAACTCAGACGGGACTAGGTTACGCATATAGAACTTATTTCTTACTTTAGTACCTTACGCCTAGTATTAGCGGGCGGACGTATGACTGCATATCCCTGTTGCTCATAAGTATATGGTAGATTCATGGGAACACATTAGATCGGGACTTGTTACACACACACTTGGGGAGTTACGTAAAGCCTGCGTTGTAATGCAACATCACAAGGGAGGATGAAACCTACAAATGACTGATAGCCACGATTGGAGGAACGAGTGGTACAGCTTACCACTAAACTGGTTCACATAGGACTAGAGAAGGAGATTGTACGTGATGAGAACCATATAACACTGACATCGCAAAAGAGGAAGGGTAAGAGATGGAAGGGGAACCTGAGCAGGACGAGCACACGGAAAGTGAGGATGAAGGCTCTATTATCTAGTCGGAGCGTGGAGACGATTGGCTTTTACCTTTTTCTTACCTGTATTTTCTTTTCTTTTTCCCTTGTTAACTTAGATAAGACTGAGTTTTTATGATCAACGATAGGGTGGTTGAGGCCCTCGCATCTTTCCAAGCCAGTAAAGATCTATTTTGCTAAATCGTTATTTTCCTCTGACTTCCACATTTGAACTTTCTTATTCCTCGAACGCACATGCCACAACAACAACCTGCCATCATATCTTCAAGCCTTTCATTGATAACTCCAACGGAACTGAAGGAGACCGTTTGATTGCTTCAATAGTATAAGTCTCTGCCATGTGCATTTGCCCCAGGCAGGATGGGGTAATGTATGCTACATGCACACTCGACGAGTTACAAATACCTGGAAGGAGAACGTAACACCCTGTGGTGAAATCTAGAAATTTTGTTATATAAAGACGGATGGGTCTGAGATCGACGCCTACACTACCAAGCTACAGGAGGTAACCACTATAGGCTCAAATCTATGTAATCTACCTTACAAATGGATCGAACTTTGTACCGAAAGGGTGGGCCCCTCAGATTCGTGGCTTGGCCACTGCAGCTCACCTATAAATCTTTCACTTGACTCGCAAACTCACAGATGAGACTGCCGATCATGGTACTTTTCTGAAGCATGGTGCTTCATTTTCTACTATTGGTGATAGCAAGAGAACGTGGGATAGTGTGAGGTATAAGTCCTGCAACAACAACAATCGTAACGGTAGCAACAACAATGGGGTTCGTGGGAAAGAATTCGTGATTAGCATTGGGGAAGCTAGGACTCATAACAATGCCGTGACGAGTATGACACTCTTGCTTTAATCTTATATGATGCGGTGCGGACTATAGTTTTCTCCTATCAAATCGAGTAAACAATTAGGGATGGTTCCTACTCCTCGAGATACTCCATACTCTATTGAACTGGCTGATGGAAAGCCTGTTGAGGTAACCCGTAATCATCGTGACTGTAAGCTCGAGTTGGATGGGCAATCGTTTGCCATCAACATTCTACCTATCACCCTTGGAAGCTTTAATCTCGTGGTTGGCATGGACTGGTTGTCCAAGCAACATGCTGAAATTCTCTGTCAGGAGAAGATTGTTCGTATTCCCCCTCCCAAGTGGAGAACTTTTATCTATACAGGGTGATCGTGGTGGTGCCATGGTAGGCATCATCTCCTATCTGAAGGCCCAGAAGTGTATTCGTAAGGGCTGTCCAGCCATTTTGGCTAACATATCAGGTACTCGAGCTGGAACTGAAACCAAGATTGAGGACATCCCAGTGGTCCGAGACTTCCAAGATGTCTTCCCAGAGGAACTACCTGGACTCCCACCCGTTCGTCAAGTGGAGTTTCAGATTGACCTTGCACCTGGAGTAGCGCCAATTGCGCGCGCATTGTACCGTTTAGCACTAGGGGAGCTTCAAGAACTGTCTACCCAACTCCAAGAGCTATTGGATAGGGGTTTCATTAGACCCAGTTCTTCGCCATGGGGAGCTCCAGTTCTGTTTGCTAAGAAGAAAGATGGGAGCTTTCGTATATGCATAGATTATCCCTTGAGTTGAACAAGGTAACGGTTAAGAACCGATATCCTTTGCCTCGTATTGATGATTTGTTCGACCAACTGCAAGGGTCGAGCTTCTACTCTAAGATTGACTTGAGGTCAGGATACCATCTACTGAGAGTCCGAGAAGAGGATGTGGCAAAGACGGCGTTTCGAACTCGTTATGGACATTATGAGTTTTTGGTAATGCCATGTGCGCTAACTAATGCACCGGCTGTGTTCATGGATCTAATGAACCGTGTGTGCAAGCCCTACTTGGACAAATTCGTCATAGTGTTCATAGATGACATATTGATTTACTCCAAGAGCAGGGAGGAGCACGAGCAGCACCTGCGGCTAATCTTGGAACTACTGAGGAATAAGCAGCTGTATGCAAAGTTTACCAAATGTGACTTCTGGATTCGAGAAGTCCAATTCCTTGGGCATGTGGTCAACGAGGCAGGAATACATGTGGACCCAGCCAAGATTGACGCTATCAAAAGTGGGAGGCTCCTAGGACCCCTACTGAAGTGCGCCAATTTCTTGGTCTCGCTGGTTATTATCGCAGATTTATTGAGGGATTTTATAAGATCGCTCAACCTCTCACCGCCCTAACGCAGAAAGGTATTACGTATAAGTGGGGAGATGCCCAAGAATCCGCCTTTCAGCTACTAAAGTCCAAACTTTGCAGCGCACCGATATTATCGTTGCCTGGGGGTACAGAGGACTTTGTAGTATATTGTGATGCGTCTATCCAAGGCTTAGGGTGCGTACTGATGCAACGTGATAAGGTAATTGCATATGCATCGCGACAACTGAAGGTCCATGAAAAGAACTACCCCACTCATGATTTGGAACTGGGAGCGGTAGTTTTCGCTCTCAAAATCTGGAGGCACTACCTCTATGGAACCAAGTGCACAATTTTCACTAACCATAAGAGCCTTCAGCATATATTTGACCAAAAGGTACTAAACATACGGCAACGTCGTTGGGTTGAACTTTTGAACGATTATGACTGTGCCATCAAGTATCGTCCAGGGAAAGCTAACGTAGTAGCTAATGCCCTCAGTCGAAAGGAAACGGAACCCAAAAGAGTGCGAGCCTTACAACTCACCATTCATTCTAATCTTCCTGATAAGATGCGTGAAGCACAGGGTGAGGCATTGAAGGAAGAAAACATCGGGCTTGAGACCCTACATGGTGCTGATAAGCACTTGGAACTGAGAACAGACGGTCTGCAGTACTTCATGGATCAAGTCTGGATACCACGATTTGGGGATCTCAGACAACTGGTGCTCGATGAAGCACATACCTCTCGCTATTCGGTACATCCTGGTTCAGACAAGATGTACCAAGATCTTAAGACTCTATACTGGTGGCCAAACATGAAAGCCGAGATAGCCACCTATGTTAGTAAGTGCTTGACTTGTGCGAAGGTTAAGATTGAATATCAAAAACCTTCAGGCCTACTCCAACAACCAGAGATTCCGATGTGGAAATGGGATGGAATTTCCATGGACTTCATTACAAAGCTTCCTAGAACGCCAACGGGCCATAACATGATTTGGGTTATCGTGGACCGTTTAACCAAATCGGCCCACTTCCTGGCAATAAAAGAAACGGATTCGTTAGAGAAGCTGGCAAACCTATACATCAAGGAGATAGTCTCTAGGCACGGGGTGCCTACTTCCATTATATCTGATCGCGATGGACGATTCACTTCTCGTTTCTGGACTACTCTCCAAGATGCTCTAGGAACTCGTCTTGATATGAGCACAGCCTATCACCCACAGACGGATGGACAAAGTGAACGTACCATCCAAACATTAGAGGATCTGCTACGAGCGTGCGTAGTGGACTTTGGTAATAACTGGGATAAGCACTTGCCCTTAATCGAATTCTCTTACAACAATAGTTACCACACTTCGATACAGTGTGCGCCTTTCGAGGCACTTTACGGGCGCAAGTGTAGGTCTCCTATCTGTTGGACTGAGGTTGGGGATAGCCAACTAACAGGTCCCGAACTAGTGCACGAAACTTCTGAGAAGATAGTGCAAATTAGAAATCGGATGGCTGCTGCTCGGGATCGACAGAAAAGTTATGCCGACAAACGTAGAAAACCTTTGGAGTTCCAGATTGGGGACAAGGTTTTGTTAGAGGTTTCACCTTGGAAAGGAGTGATACGCTTTGGGAAACGAGGGAAGTTAAATCCCCGATACGTTGGACCTTTCGAGATTGTTAAAAGGATTGGTCCGGTAGTTTACCAGCTGAATTTACCAGATGAACTCAGTGGAGTGCATAATGTATTCCACGTCTCAAACTTGAAGAAATGCTTATCCGATACGACACTGGTAGTGCCACTGGAGGAGATCCAGGTGGACGATCAGCTACGGTTCGTGGAAGAACCAGTGGAGATTCTTGAGCAGGGCGTCAAGAAACTCAGACAAAGCACTATACCTATTGTTAAGGTACGGTGGAATTCCCGTCTAGGACCGGAATACACGTGGGAGCGCAGAGATCAGATGCGGCTCAAATACCCACACCTCTTTACTGAACCTGAAATCGTACATAGATCAAACGCGGAACATAAAGCAGCTCTTTCAAAGTGAATTTCGGGGCGAAATTCCTTTCAACTTGGGGATGATGTGACATCTGGGAACCAAGCACACATTTTTATAGCTGGCTTTATTGTTTACTTGCTGAATTTCGGGACGAAATTCTTTTCAACTTGGGGATGATGTGACACCCCGCATTTTCAGGTTAAATACTTTTACTGAACTCTAGTAAACTTACATGTTCATACATGGCTAGATACTTAACTAGGGTTAGTTAAGTAGGTTAACATATGTTAGAAGATGCTAACATATGTTATAAGTAGGAAAATCCTTGTTAAACACACACATGAGTCCTGTATCCCAAACGTTGGTGAATTATGTGACATACATAGCAATAATATATACAATTGAATTATGGTGAACATGAAGTACGTGCTTATGTGAATTACATGTTTTTGTGAATGATCGCCTAACTGAAAGGTAATGCGTAGATTATGCAAGTTACGTGCACAACATGAGTAATATACTATGTAATAATAAAAACAATGGTTTTTATACAATTTAGAATGGTTAATAATATTGGGTCCGGTATTGGGCTAGAACATGGTTAACGGGTCAAGTTAATGGACTAGAAGGGCCCTAATACCAATTGCTTGGGGAACAAGCAAAGCCCTTTTATAATTAGGAGGCAAGGAAAAGATAAAAACCCTACCTCCTTGCCCCTCTTGCGCCGTGCAAACCCCCACCCCCATCCCCTCTTGGTTTTTCTAGCAATCAAGTAATCCTTCACCTAATCAAGCTAGTTCGGTTTTGATTTCAAGGCTCTAGGGAGTTTAATCCTTCGCAAGGTATACGTTCTTATGATTTTTGATGAATTATAATGATTGAAAAACTTTAAAAACCCTAAAAATAATATATATAGAATCGCATGTATGTATGTGTAGGAGTTCTTGGATGTTCTTGATGATTTGATGATAATTGTTATTAGTAGCCATGATTAGGGTTTTCACATGATAACATATGTGTTTTGCTATGATTAATATGGTGTTTAATCAGTACTATAGGTGTTATACATGTATTAGGGATGTTTATGAAGAATTAGGGTTTGTAGATTACTTGGGATGCAAGTTTAAGATTCTGGCAGATTCGGTTGAACGTTTTGTAGGGGCTGTAATGGGTTGGTAAATCAATTGTTTTGATGATTTCTTTGCATGATTGTAATTTACAAGGTCTTAGCTTTTCATAATGGGAAAAACCATCGAATTTGGACATCGTTTGAGTCGTTTTTGGAATTTTAATTGATTAGGAGTCATATCAGATTTTCGGATTTGTAAATTGGGCTAACTTTAAATGGTCATAACTTGAGATTTACAAGGAGTTAGGTTATGAAATTTTTACAGTAGGTCAATACTGGAAAAATAGAGCTTTTCCAAGTGGATTCATCTCGTTTGGATGAATACACAATGTTTAAGAATTTACCTACTAAACTGACCCGTTGAGGAAATTTTCTAGACATTGCTGTGTTGTACGAATTTTCATAATTTTTGTGTTTGGAATTAAGACAAAAAAAAAATAGGTATTGTCGAGTGAATCCCAAATAAATTTCAATAAAAAATTGGGACTCTAATTCATTCGTTAAGTATTTTAAATAAATTGTTTTTCACAGCGCACAATCTGTCCTAAAAACGCAGATTGTGTACGGGGTCTTTAAGTGACTATTTGGAGTTCTATGTGGTATGTAATTGACATGTACTTGTGTGGAAACTTGTATGAGATGTATTTGATGTATTAAACTGATAATAATTGCTATGATCACCAACGGGATACGTAGGACATAGTTGAGCATGTAGAGTCATTAGGTGTCACTACACGGTTTTGAACATTTAAAGGTCTCGGATAAACGAGTTATATGGTGTGTTGGTTATGCACATATACTCACCTAGTGACACTTGTAATAGGGAGTCGGTAGCTCGTTACTGTTTGAGGGATTTGGAACATTCACGTGCAACCTAAGGTGAGTTTCACTACTCTTTTCTCAAAAGCATGCGTCTCAGGTATGAGACACTTTACTTAACATTTTCTAGTCCGGTTTAGGACTACTTACACATCCCGGGTTGGGATGCCATGGATCCTTATGAGGGTCGGTTACTTTGCTAGTTCGCAATTGTGTCCTTGATAAACTAAACCATTTCTATCATCTGTAAGTCCTCACGTACTGAATGAGTTGCCAGGGTTGGCAAGCGGGTTATTAGTTGATAGCGCTATTAGGTCTTACAAACCTCACACCGGCTCGGGGAGCGCGGGGGTGAACTATAACTTAACGAAACTTTATCATTGTGGATAGACAATGATGTCAGGCATGCGGCACACTTATGTGGCTACAAGTACATAGCAGTTCGGTATATTCGGTTAGTTATCATGAATGGGTTAGCTACCCTTGACATGCGATGAACTAGTGGTTACACGGTGCGGGGCACCAACACAACTTACTTACTTACGTGGTTTTGGAAACCAGCGCATTTGCATATTAAATTACTTTACCTTGTGAACTCACCAGCTTTATGTTGACACACGATTTACATGCTTTTGCAGGTAGTTAGCTTCCGGTGCCAGGATTAGAAAACACTGTACACTTCACTGCATTTGGGCTCTCGGGCATACACATAAATCATATATTATGCTTTCGTATGGTTTTAATTTTGGGCGCATTGTTTTGCGCATAGTTTTTAAAAGGTTTAAATTTGGTTTACGCTTCCGCAGCTTAACTAAACTTGGTTTTCGAAAACGAACTAAATGGTTTGGGCATTTAGAGTTCGTTCCTGTGACTTATGGCTATGGGATCCTGGTTTGTCATGCGCCTCGCGGTATAAACCCCGCAGTGGAAATTTAAGGGTGTGACATATCTCACGCATGTAGTCTTGAAGTGTATTGGTCCAAGGATAGGTACTTTTGATGCTATCAGAGATACGTTGGCTTCTGCGATAGTCGCCTTGACTCTCAACAAGCCATTCAACTTTTCCAAAATGATCCTACATCATCTGAAAGAGATCATATTGCAGAAGACGACGAAGACTTCATTCATCGTCTATCCTCGTTTTCTGCAGATGATTATCGATCGCCAAGTTCCAGGCTTGATGAAGCATCCTGTAGAATTCATTGTGATTGAAGATATAACTGAGAAAGAGATGAACAGGATGAGAAGTTATAAGAACAGACCGAAGTCTGAATATCCTCCGAGCTGGCGCGTATATGGGCATTTGAGCAGAGATGATTATGTGTCACCACCAGGGAATAGGTGGAGACATGATGATAGCGATTCAGAAGATTACGCCCGAATTCATAGGTTGGTGTTTAAAGAAGGGGATGATATTGGGCGAGAGATAGTCGAGTTAGGTAAAAATGCTCCTGGCAGAACCACTAACACTACTGAAGGTAATGAGGATGATTTTGATCCGGATGTTCTAGATTTCACAGAACCTTCCGGTGCTGCAGCAGAACAAGAATCCTCTCGATCTGCTAAAGGTAAAGCACATGTTGATGAAGACGCACCAGTCAACATAACTGATGCTGAAGATGACTCTGATGACACTGAAAGTGATTCCCTTAAGACATTTGCTGAGAAACAACAAAGAGCAAAGAGAAAGGCATCAGAGGAGAAAGCTAGTGCAGCTGCGATAAGAGCTCTTGTTGAAGATCCCACCTATGTTGTGGCACAGGACGATTTAATTGCAGACTTAGATGCAGAGCTTGACACGTCACCTCCTCCAAAGAGACAAAAGACCACTGCTAAGAAGGATAGTGTTCGTGGAAAGAAGACGATGTCTCAAAAACCGCAAATGGTGAAGACTTCAAGAAAAAGACGTTTTAATCTTCCTAAAGCGTTTGGGGTTCAAGACACTCAATCCTCCCAAGCAGCAGCAATGACAACAACAACAACAGCAACAACAACAACAACAGCAGCAGCAACATCATCAGTTCCCACATCTGTTAGTGCAGCTATGCCTGCAAGAGTCACCATGTCGATGCCTACTTCGGTAATCTTCACTGAGCTAGTCTCAGTTACCGAAGCAGCGACAAGTTCCCAGATTGTTTCCAATCCAATTGGTGACCGGATTAGGAAGATGCGACAAGAAGTCCGACCTCCGGCTTCTAGGTCGACTGATCAGACCTCTTCTTCTTCAGCATCTACAACAAATGAACAACTTCAGCGAAAAATCAGCGAGTTAACTGCTATAGTTGCTACTCAAACGCGTGAAATAGCTGAGTTGAGAACCAAGAATGCTAATATTGAAGAGAATGAAACGACAATGCTTGAGCTGATCGGGGAAACAATCCAGTCTAACAAAGAGCTGCAAGCGACAGTTGATGCGCTTACATTATCTAATCAGCAGGTTATTGAATCAAACAGGCAGCTCATGGAATCTCACCAGCAGCTGATACAGTCGAACCAAAACACTTTGGAGAGACTTGCAGGTGTCGAAGCCAAGAACAGCGAGCTTCAACTTACAAATGTGAACAATGAGCGTAGAATCACCAGAACTGACAAAAAGAACACGAAACTGAGAGCTAGGTTAAATGAGTTAACTGGAACTCAACCTAGACTCACTGGTGGTGCTAAATCAGAGGCTGCGGCTGGTGCTGGTGGTGATGATGACGAAGATAGTAATGATGAAGAAGATGATGACGAGGACGATGATGATGAATCGGATGATGGTAATGATGATGCTGGTAAAGGCGGTGATGGTGGTGATCCTAGAGCCACAGGTGGTGGCGGATCATCAGCTGGATCTGGATCTAAACGTACGAAGAAAAGCCATGACAGAAAAGGCATGGATCCCGTGGCAGGTTCTTCTACTCAGGGGGAGCCTGGTCACATGAAAAGCAAGATTCAGCAGCTACGGGATGCAATGAAGAAAACCGTAGTACCAATAGAATATGTTGAGCCTTTGAACTGTTATTTTGCCTATGATGATGAAGGCAACCTACTTCCTCTACCTGCTATGCCAGAATATGACTTAGAGGAGGGCGAGATACCTCCTGAGATGACCTCTAATGACATGAAAGAGGTATATTGACACGCACTCGGAGAATCTTCCGGTGCGAGTCAAAGTCCACCACCAGAGATGCATCCAGATAACAATGAGGTAAATTTGGAAGAAGGAACCAGTGTGCCAACTCCAGAATATGTGGTTGATCATACGGGCACTGGTATTCCTAATATTTCTGAGGAGATGGTTCATGAGGCTGAAGAAAAGCTTAAGTCTAATCCTACTTCTGTTCCTGATATGGTAAAAGAGAGACACGACAAGATCAGGCAGAAATATCCAAATTGGTTTTCATCGGCTGAAGAGGAAAAGAAGAAGAAGGGACCAGTACAAGCTTCTATCTTCAAGAAACGTCTGTCTAAGATGTCTGGAGATGTTATCAGTTGGGCTTATATAGAGAAAACGAAGATGTTGGGCGTGAAATGGGAATAAGGTTTGTTATACTTCAGCCCTTACCGGAATGTCCTCAGTCTCCCCTTCTGGTATATCTGAGATCTGATCAGACTAGACTTTCCTCTATATTATGAGAAAGAATCCAGCCTAGATACTTTCTACAACCTTCTAGCTAAAGAGAGCCAATCTGAATGGAGATCCCTTAAACCTCAGTATCCCAAGTCATACAAAACTGACAAGATTCATCCTCGCACCAAAAGTCCTATTTGGGAACATAAGATTAAGCCACTAAACTGTGTATCGAAGATTCCTATTGTCCCGGTTGAGCAAGACTTCTCCTCAAAGTTCTACTACTGGCACTATGATGCAGTGACTACTGAGGTAGTGATTGTCTTGAGCAACTCGCCTAAACCGTGCAGGAAGATCAGGATTTGGGATCCGATGTGGCTGATCAACTGTTCAGAGAAAGATGTTGAGACACTGTTCCTGTATCCCATTCAGCATTTGAAGGCCGAAGCCGATCAAGCATTGAAGTATCAAAGGGTGATTCGCTTTTGTCACGCCAACAAAGTTCATGCTGGATGCGACTGGTCAAGACTTTCAAGGATCAGGACGATGTCGATCTGATAGAGAAGACTGAAGATGCTGCTTGTCTTGTTATGTTTTGTTATGTTTGTTCTAAATTTTTGAGTCTGTAATGTTGTTGTGTTTGTTATAAACGATGTCTTTTGAAGTCTCTGTGCGCATACTAGCTTGGTCCAAGGGGGAGTCTGTTAGTGCATGATGTCCCTAGGCTAGTATATATGTTGTTTGGACGAGTTTCGGGGTGTTTGGAGACGTTTATACGCGTTTTAGGGTAGGTTTATGGCTAAGCAACTTATTACCTTTATAATTCCCACAACATTGGGTATCTTCAGTGTTCTTATATAGCGGTACCACAACACTAGTATTCCATTGATTTAACATTTTTCCATATTTGAATATAATAGTAAATAGATTAGTTAACCATTGAACTCCTTCCTCACCTAAATACTTCCACACATCAATTGGTATGTTATCTTAGCCAACTGCCTTAGCCCTTTTCATCCTCCTAAATGTTGTACTCACCTCTACTTGTGTGATACGCCGACAGTAGCAATTATTCCTTTAATTTTCTTAAATAGGCAGGTTTTCGTAAAGTTGCTAGTGGGCCCTCTCGCTGTTAAAAAGCCCTCATAAATAAGTTTGCCATCTCAACTTTTTTTTTTTTTTTTGAACGGCAAATTTCACCCCTTGTGAGACTTGAACCTATGACCTCCCCTTAGGTGTTCCTAAAAGCTTTGCTTCTACCATTGGGCCACCAACCCCAAATTGCCATCTCAACTTAATATAACACTCCTTGACTAAAACACATCCATCATTCCCCTTTATGAACTACACTAATACTAGATCTTGCCTGCATCTCTTTCTAACTTTTGCAATCTTGAATATATCATGTTTCCATTCCTTTGTTTCAAGACGTTCATACATTTGCTTATAGAGAATGTTCAATTCTTTACCTCAGTTACTACCTTCTTCCCTTCCTTCTTGGCCTTTTTTACCTCTCCCTCTATCTACCTCGCTCCTCAAAAGATCTCGTCTGTACCTCAAAAGATCTCTAAAGCTTCCTCACAATAGACAAAACTATTTAATAAGGCTATATTAAGATTTTATCAGCAACTTTGTTTTATTCGTTTCACATTGTAAAAATATTTAATAAAGCTATATTAAGATATACAAATGCACAAAAAAACACCAGTTATGCACTTATTTCTATAGATGCGCGTATAAACCAAAAGCGTCAACCTTTATCTTTTATCAATTATTTTCGAGTAGAACAGTAGTAATTTCACTTTTATAATACCATCGTCTTATCTTGTTAATTATAATAATAATGAAAAAATATAGATAATATCATATGTGAGTCAGAAATTTAGCAATAATTTATATACACGTGTGTATAATAATAATAATAATAATAATAATAATAATAATAATAATAATAATAATAATAGAGGAATGTTATTGTACAAATGGGTTCTTATCCTACAAATAACCCTTAACGTGAGAAGTAAGGATGATATTATTTTTTTTTTGAATTTTTTTTCATATTGTTAAACATGTACTTTAGTACTGAAATCTTAAAAAAAATCGTGTGGAGTAATTACGTAATTACTGTTGTAGAGTAATTGCGTAACTACTCTAGTGTAAACTACTGTAATTACTTTAATGACGTAATTACGCTGAAATTGTTTTTTTTTTTTTTTTTTTTTTGTATTATTCATCTAGAAAGCATGTTTAAGAAGATGGGGAAAAAAAATTTAAAAAAAAAAATAAAAAAAAATTCCCCCTTCACTTCTCATGGTTAGTAGCCTATTTGTATTTATATTTGATTTTTACTCAATAATAATAATAATAATAATAATAATAATAATAATAATAATATATAGTCAAATGAACAATATATTTGGTGGTGTGGGGTTTTTCAATTTATTATCATAGTCAGTGGGGGCTCACTCTAGAAGGAAAAAATGAAAAAGAAATAGAGAAAAAGCTGCTGACATGTATCTTGGTAAGATCATGTGTTAGTCGACGTGTGTCCAGCGACCCTAAAAGCCGAAGAGAGAAATAAAAACCATAAATGTCGGCACATAATGACATAAGCCCTTTTTGGCGGCATAGAGTGTCCCTTGTTGGACTTGCAACTACAAGTGGTGTTCGTTGTTCGTTCTGTTCCAAATGGAACCATATGCATGTAATTAATTTATTAAGGTTTTGTGTTTTAGATTAACTTACGTAGCAGTGTTATTTGCCATGAAGGGCAAGATTCCATGCAAAGATGAAAAAAAAAAAAAGAAAAAAAAAAGGTTATTGAGCTGAAACCGAGACTGAGCCTAAACCGAAACGGGTATACTTAGAAACTGGTTTAGAACCAGCACAACCTGTTGATTTTTAACAGGTTTATAATCTCCGATCTCCTTGAAACTGATTAAACCCGAACTGATCGACTAGGTAAAAAAAGATCAAAACACCGGTCAATAGACTGAGAAAGACCTGAACCGGTATGAAACTCAACCTGGTTTTGACTTTTCGTTAACTAACCTGAATCGGTTTAGGGTTTGAATCCTATTTGTGCACCCATGGCCGGTGATCAGGGTGGGCAATGAGGGCGACGACCCTATGCCCAACAATCCCTAAGGGCCCGAAGTTTTTAATTTTTTTTATATCTTATGTATATTTTTTTAAAGAATATTTGAACATGTGGACTATTATTTTTAATACCTTGATGAAGGCATAAATTGTTTAAAAGTTTAGACCCAATAAATGTTGTGTTTCAACGGTAAACTCATGACTAGAAAGCCACCTCTGTCCAAGATCAAATCCTTCCCCACACGGGTTTCTTCTTTCAATCCCAATAGTTATTTTTTCGGTGGAAAACGAAACCAAACCTGAGACCCTGGACAGGAATCCCACAAATGTGGGTAAAACCTTCCCACCTCCATTACAAACTTGCAATCGTTGGGCTACAACATCATTGGTTTTTCCCATCTTAAATGACAACGATAACGGATGAAAATATGAAGATTCAGAATATATTTGTATACAACTTTTAGGATTAGTTTTCTCTTGCAACTTTTGATCATAATTTCTTTTGCATTTGATTTTATTTGATGTTCAATGATTATTCTCGAGCTTAGATACGAGCTGTAAAATATAAATGAAACCGTCATCGTATTCTTTGGACTTGATTTAGTTAACTGTTGGTAATAAATTTGTTGGGATTAATCTTGATCAAGTTTAACAAGTTATATATTGTTGGTATAAACAAATGATCAAGGGTACATGTAATTTGTGGCTTTTGTTTTTGGAGTAAAGATCAAATACATATAGTTTTTTTGTAAGAACTGTGAGAATCAAAGGGGGTAAAAAAAATTTATTTTTTTTTTTAGAATTTTTTTTTCCCATGTGCTTAAACATTCTTTCTAGATGAATAATATAAAAAAAAATTAAAAAAAAAAAAATTTTTTTAGTGTAATTACGTCATTAAGGTAAATACATTAGTTTACACTAGAGTAATTATGTAATTACTCTACACGTAATTACTCTACACCAATTTTTTTTTTTTTTTTTTTTTTTAGTTTTCAATACTATAATACATGTTTAAAAATATGGGAAAAAAAATTTTTGAAAAAAAAAATAAAAAAAAAATACTCTCTTTTGATTCTCACAGTTCTTACCAAAAAAGCTATTTGTACCGGATCTTTACTCTTTGTTTTTGATAAATCAGAAAAGATTCATGTGGAGTTCCTACAAAATATCCGTGTTATTTCTTGTGCATCATATTCATAAAGGCCAAATTAACAAGATTTACTTATGATTTAAGAATATAATAAAAGTGACTTATAAATTGTTAACAATGAATGTCGGGCATTAACAAGTGAACTTTTACTTAAGAGTTAAGTTTGTTGATACTTTATCCAGTTTACATGAGTAGCTGCATACGGGATTTCTGAGTTAGTTAACTTATTGAGCGTAAAACATTTTAGTACACCTAGCTTGGAATGGTTAGGGCCGGCTCAACTTTTGTGAAGGTCTAAAGCAAATACTAAAATATAGGCATTTTTTCTAAACTAAAAAAAGAAGAAGCATAAAATGTGAAGATGACAGTAATTGCAGGATTAAAACTATTTATACGATAAATACAATAAAAAAAACTTACAAATTAACCATAAATGTATTAAGCTAAAGGTTTGTCATCTTGATTACAAACATATACCATAAATATTAAATAAATCTTTTAAATTTCAGGGCCTTATTGGATTGCGGGCCAAAGCGATAGCTTCAAAATACTCCTCCTTAAATAGGTGCCGGCAATGGTTAGCAACACAATCTCTGAATTAGTTTATTAATAGTGGTTAACTAATGCGGTTGATGAGCCACTGGCAAAGATAAAACCTTTAGGAACACCTAGGATTTGAGGTATTGGATTCAAGTTCGACAGATAGAAGGATTAAAAGAAATTCGTCTTCAAATAAAAAGGATTATAATAAACTGATCTAGTAGTAATCTTAAGACATGGTTCAGCTGCTAACTATTGTCTAGTTGTCTGGCTATCAGAATCAAAGTGAAGGAAAGGAGCTAGACATCATGGCAATGGACCCTACTCCTTGATCTTTTGTAGATTAAAAGTAAGATCATATCTGTAACGTGATAATAATTAAGCAGTCACTTGAATAGTCACATCAAATGTCAAGCGATTAATATTTCAAAAGTAGAATGTTGTTCGACCACATAATCACATCGTTTATGTTGTCCTCATCGAACTGGACTTAAAATATCTTCCCATACATCTTTAGTCACTCGACATTCAACAAAAAAAATCAAAGTTTCTCTAGATCATCATAAGTCCATAAGAAATTAAACATGTAGTGGAGTATAGGTCTATACCTTGATTGTCACGATTGGCCATGTTTAAGCCTTCCATCATAGTTCTCCTAGATGAGACATTTACTCTTTTTACAAGTTATTTCATCTTACTCCTCGATTATTGTTGATCAAGATGTTGGGAATCAATACTTTTCCTTTGTGATTTAATACAGAAACTAGTTTTTTCATGTTGCGGCGGCGCTGTGCACGAAATAGAAGAAAACATTTTATAATTGAACCGATTCATGTTCAAATAAAAACTACGTCAAAGCGCAGACGAACTCCAGTTTATAACGACACGTCCGTAAAATAAAAACATAAAAATATAGTTTTAAGGTAAGCTCGAAACTTTAGAAACTTGAGGAGGTCAAAGTGATATTTAGAAAGTAAGATGGTCACCTTTGACATTATAGCAAAGTTTGGGGGTAGAATAGGTTACATGTCAAAAGTTTGAGGTTAAAGAGGAGTTAAAAAGTATAGGTGCCTATTTTGGTAAAGTTAGAAAGTGGGGTGGCCAATGAGGTAGTGGTGGAGTGGTTGGGGAAAGACACGGCGTTCCCTGTGACCCAGGTTCGATTCCCACTCTCTCCATTATTTTCTGCGGCATCCATGTGAAGAGCGAATATGGGTGGCGCTGGTTCGACTTGGATGGGAGATGAGGTTTTACCGATTATTAATCCACTGTCGTGCCTTCAGGCGGGTGGAGGCTGGGTTTCCACGCATCTAGGAGAGCCAAGGGGCTGGCGGCGGACAAGTAGTTAACCTTGACTACAGCGTTAGGTGTCACGCCTTACTGTTAAAAAAAAAAAAAAGAAAAGAAAGTGGGGATGGATTTTGTAAATCTAAAAAACTTGAGGGGTGTTGTTAAGAAAGGTGGTGAGCGCCAACGACCTTTCAAGTGTATATACATATAAATATATATATAAAGTAAATAGCCAAAACCGTCCATGTGATTTGGCGGGTTTTGCCAGTCCAACTCAAAATGAAACTATTTGCCTGAACAATCCAGTAGTTTGATGAAATACGCCAAAACAGTCCATTTTAAACGGGGTCATCTCAACCCAGTTAAGTCAGGGGCAAAATTGTCCATTTACTTTCTGATTCAGTTAGGCCTCTCTTAATATTACTCTCTCAACTTTCTTCCTTTTCTCTACATCATGACTCTAATCTTTCTCTCTCTAAAATGTGAGAAATCCGGACAAATTCCGGCTACCTAGAAAGCTGTACGGAGGAGTCGCTGCCGGCTACATATAAGGATGTATGGAGGAGTCGCCGCCGGGTGGCGCCGTTTTATTTGTTGTTTTTGGGTTTTAACCCTATCGCCAGAGGTTTTTGACTTCGGAAGAGTTTTGTGGTTTTCAATGGCCACAAGACTTAGAGCACACCTATATAACTTAACAATTAAATGATAATTGCACAATTCATACCAACATCACATGATTCTGTATATGGATCAGAGGTACATTGGAACCATAATCGGACTCTCTCCGGGTTATCATTGGAATAACAATCAGAGATAGACCGGAGTACTAACCGGATACAACATCCCTCCAATTCCTGCTCTTAAGTTACAAAAGATACATCTCACATACACATCAATGGATGTGTATGTGAATGATGAGATAATTGGAAGGGTTTTGGGGTTAGATAATGAACACAGAACAATGACTTCATGCGGGTTATACGGATTATTGGAGGAGTGGTTGATACCGGAATCGGTCATGGGAATAGGTTACGGTGGGTTATAGGAGCAGGATAGATTGTCGGTTACTTGTGGGTTGTTTCATAATAATCATCGGCTGAGGTGTATTAAGGAATCAAAGATGGGTTTCAGGCTAAAAGAGTAGATAAGGGCTTGGTGGTAAAGAGGAGAGAAGGAGGTGTTCGTTGGAGATGAAGAAGACCACCGGCGCCGGTCACCGAAACCGTTTACATGCTTCAAATATTATGGTAGGGAGCATTTTGTTTTTTCGGGAATAGAGAGGAAAACAAGGTGGTTACGATGATGGTAGTCATTGTACCTGGTGGTAGTGTTGGTGGGGAACGACTGTGGTTAAAGTTGGGTGGTTTGAGATGGTGGTGATAGTGGTGAGATGTGATGGTATTTTGAGAAGATGGTGATAGTGATGAAAGTGGATGGTGGGTTGAGAAGGTAGTGATGGTGTGGTGGTGGTGACGGTGGTCTAGTGTTGTGGTGATGGTGGCGGCGGTCTGGATTGGTGGTGGTGATAATGGGGAGAGAGAGAAGGTAAATGGACAATTTTGCCCCTGACTTAACTAGGTTGAGATAACCCCGTTAAAAAATGGATTGTTTTGGCGCATTTCGTTAAATTATTGGATTGTTTAGGCAAATGGTTTCATTTTGGGTTGAATTGGCAAAACTCGCCAAACCGCAAGGATGGTTTTGACTATTTACTCTATGTAATATGTGTTGCATATAAATGGAACTCAAATCCAGGGATGGTAATTTCTTATATGAACCGAAACATGACATGAAATAATACAGGTTTTTGGATCGGCTAACATGAGTTAACCCAAACACGGCTTTGGTCCAAAACCCGTTTGAAAAGCCGGTTAATCTTTCAACCCGTTTAAGGGTTTTTTAAAATGTTATTTTTAGATTTTTGAGCTAAAAAGTGTTGATATTTAAAGTTAGATTTGTTTTTTTTCCTCTATACAAACTTTTAAAAGTGAAAGATTTTTTTCCTTTTGAACCGTTCTATTAACTTTTTACTTGAAATAGGGATGGTAACGGGTCAGGTATAGGTCGGGTTTGGCTAATATCATACCCATACCCGGTTATAAAATCTCATACCATACCCGTCGGGCTTTTGTCAGGTATTACCCGTCGGGTTTAGAGCATGCCCGCAGGTATCGGGTATACCCGTTGGTATTTGCATGTAAATATATATTTTTATTTTCTTTTATAGTCTTATGTTTTAAGAAATCTAGAGTATATGAAATTGTATTAAGTAACATATATATTATCATCACCATAATGATCTTTGAAACATTTAATATGTAACTATATAGTATAGTATGAATTTTGAAAACTATTTCTATATTTCATAGCATATAAATATAAATAATAATATTATTAGAATATATATTTTAGACGAAAAATTTATTCTTCAAATAATTAATCTATTAGAGTGAAACATTACTAAAAAATAGTTAAGAAAAGATATATATATATATATATATATATATATATATATATATATATATATATAGATAGGTTTAGGATCCTGTACAAAGTACATTTTTCGTAAGAAGTGTGAGAAGGACTAAGAATTGACATGTAGACATTATTTTTTGGATTTAGGAATGATTTTTTAGGTTGTTTAAACTTGAAAAACACCAAACACAACAATCTAAAACACAATACAATGTATTATAGTCACTAAATTTAAAAAAAATAGCTAAAACACACTACTTAACGCTTAAAAACACTGCTAATGTTCCTAGCATGTGTTTTAAGTTTTAAGCCTAAAATACATTGTTTTCGGTTTTTAATTGTTATGTTTGGTGTTTTTATAGGCAAAACAATCCAAAACATCACGACTAAGTTCAAAAAATGATGCCTAAGTATCAATTTTTAATACTTCTCACACTTCTCACAAAAAAAGCACTTTGTACACGATCTTGACCCTATATATATATATATATATATATATATAACTTAAATGTACTCGGGTATATATTTCGGGTAGATGGGTATTTAGTTTCGGGTAATCGGGTCAGTTATCATCTAATACCATACCCGTCCCATACCCGCGAAATATTTTTTTTCCAATACCAAACCCGTCCCATACCCATCGGGTATCGGGCATACCCGTCTCAAATGCTTCGGGTTTCGGGTATACCCATCGAGCTCGGGGTTTTTTTGCCATCCCTAACTTGAAACTAGGGGTGAGCAATAAACGGTTCCGAACCGCGAAAACCGTGAAACCAACCCGGAACCGTTAGAACCGAACCGAATTAATGTTATAGGTTCCGGTTCCGGTTCTCATATTTTGGCATAATCGGTTCCCGGTTCGGTTCCGGTTAGAACCGACGGGTCTGGTTAAGAACCGTTAGAACCGTTTTGAATTAAATTAAATATTTAAATATTCTATTATTAGTTTGAAATAGAATGTGATGTTTCATTCTTTATAGTTCTTAGCACTTTTAAATTGTTTTACTTGGCAGGAATGTAGAGTGTTGCCTTATGTGATGGTTAGCAGTCAGCACAGCTTGTTCTGACCCGTTTAATCTGTATAAAAAGAATGATCTGATCCGAACAAAACATATTTTGATACGTAAACTGCTATACTTTTAGTAACCATAGTTAACACAAACTGTTAATATTTTTTTTAAGAAAAATCATTGTTTTTGTTTATTTTTTTTATTTAATTGTTAATGTTAATTTTAGGATTTTATTGACAACCGGTTCCGGTCTAGAACCGTTTCATGAGAACCGTTTCACCCGGTTCTGGAACCGAACCGTTTAGTAATTATCGGTTCCGGTTCCGGTTCTCATATTTTGGAATAAACGGTTCACGGTTCGGTCCGGTTCGGTTCGGTTCGGTCCGGTTCTGAACCGTTGCACAGCCCTACTTGAAACGTTTTTATTTGATAATTTAACCATTGCTGATGTTGATTCTCCAATCATTCCATTTGCATCTTTTAATATCAAGTTAAACCTTAGTTTGGAATAGGGAAAGATAAAATTTTAAAAACAATAAGTTAAACAACACAATTATAAAAGATTTCTTCACGAAGTAACTAGTTTTTACTCATATTCGCAAAACGAACATTAAACGAGTTGGCACAAGACACAACATAACACAACATTAGTACAACACAAATTAAATGGGTTTGACTAGGGGTGCAAACGACCGAGCAGCTCGCTAGCTACTCGAGATCGGCTCGGTAAAAAGCTCGAACGAGCCGAGTCTTATCAAGCTCGAGCCTGAAATAAAGCTCATTTGGTTATCGAGCTCGAGCCTCGAATGTAAAACTCGGTTGGGCTCGTCGAGCCTTATCGAGCTTTGCTTATTGATGTTAATTAATATTATATAGCCCAATTGTATTGCAACCCAGGCATTAACTAAATTACTTTGGGACATGGGCTTCTTTAATTGTCCAAAACGAGCTCATTAATGGTCCAAGATGATTCCTTAATAGTCAAAACGAGCTCCTAAATGGTCCAAAACGAGCTCGAGCCGAGCTTGGGCTCATTTAAACTCTTTCCACATAAATTTTGATCGAGCTTTCGAGCCGAGCTCGAGTTCTTAACAATACTATCGAGCCGAGCTCGAGCCCAAATACAAGGCTCGAATCGAGCTCGAGCTTCTGAAAATTGTAACGAGCCTAGCTCGATAATGCAAGGCTCGAGCTCGGCTCGGCTCGTTTGCACCCCTAGGTTTGACACAACAGAAATTAATATACTCGATGGGTTAACACGCAAACCCGAAACCTATCAACTAGTAAACCCGACACAATTGACACACATACAAACCACCTAGCCCACTAACGAAATCTAATTGATATCGACTAGAGGTGCACAAAATAGCCGGTTGTATAAACTTCCATAATGTAACACCCCAACCGATGGCGGAAACATCGAGGTGTCACGTAGTGACGATTGCTCAATAGCTCATGGACTAAAAGTGTAAATATTGATACATTGATTAAATAGTTTATTACATTGAAATGAAATACAACGATTCTAAATGTCACCTAAACTGAAATACAATGAATCAAAATCTAAATATGAATCCGAAAGCTTAACGAATGCATCTCAAATAACCTGAAACATGTACGAAAATAATTTGTCAATACAAAAATGTATTGGTGAGCATACCCTGTTTAAATAAATATAGTAGGAAAAGTGTTTAGCAATTCATGTGCGGTACCATTTGCAATTATGTAATAAGTAATATCCGTTCAAAACCAAACCTGAGAATAATGATTAACACATGACTAACCAACTGAATAATGAATTAACAAGACAATAACCAAGATTCTATCAACAGAGTCTCAAGGGGGTAAACCATAGTACTATTCATTGAAAAGCTAGGCCGCCCAGCGGTTAATGATTTTGACAAGTCATAGACACACCAATTAACATAAAGCAAACACACATGAGAATTGCATTAAGTATAAGAAATTGAATCTTGATTAATATATAAGTACATGAGTCACCCCAAAGTAGTAAAACGGTAAAAAGGGGAAAGATATACTCACCTTGATAAGCTAGCAAAAGTTCACACAAAAGTTGATGTTGAACTTGCAATGAATTGACGAGAATCAAAGAATTATGCCTGAACCTAATTAAGGAGTGATATTTTAGTATCTATAGTTATAGTGTTTGTATAATGTATATCAATTTTGATTTATCTATTTTTAAGCCATTCGTTTTACTTTATAGTATTATATATATTCGAATTCACAACCCAAAAATTGTAGCGTAATAGTGAACCAAAAACAATAAAAGACAATCTAACTTGATTCATGTATAACGAAAAATATTATTGAAGTTCATATTAAATTTAATGAAAATAGCTTGTCTTTTGTTCCATTTAGGATTGTTGACGATTTCCATTTACAGATGAAATGACTAGTTCCCAAAAGTTATTTATATGTTAACAACGTAATATTGTTTTAATACTCTCATAAGTTTTCAAAATGCTTCAATAAATATACTAGTCAACTAAATTAGTATAGGCATGAGGTGATATACAATTTAACAAGTAACGTCAATTTATAGAATTTACATACATATGTTCTATTTTATAAATAATAATTTAATATGATAATCTTCATATTATTTTATACATAAAAGTATTTGGCAAGAAACTCTATTAAACGGTTATGTTAGTATGATGAAAATAGATTGGCAGAAAATAAAAATCTAAATAAAACTTCACCTCCATCATATATTTGAATATTATATGTTTTTTTTTCCTTTTAAATAACCCATCCGATGCACCATGTTTGTGTGCTTTAGTATTCTAAATAAGACAAAGTTGGTTGTAATACCTAGTTTGCGACAACAACTCAAGACGGAATGATGAACGCCAAGTGGGATGGTGAACATGAAGAGAAAGATAGCTCCACAATCTCCGGTCCTATGGCGATAACGATATCAACAAACCACGGATGTACCAAGGGTGTCGGGTAGGCGGTAGCTATAGTTGGTGACAGTAGTTTCAACCGCAAAGCAGAAATTGGGAGGTTAAAATAAAGGAGATATGTTTAGACAAATGCCATGGCCTTTGCTTAATTATATATAATTCATTGGATTAGTATTGGTTAGAAATTTGAGTTTATTAATCTTTAATGACATTCAATCACCATCATGGAGCTTTTGTGAGTTACAAAATAAATTGAGGAAATGGAAACGTCTTGAAAGGAAAAGAAAGAGTTAATGAATTAAAACTTATCAACAATTCTTTAATGAAGTGTTATATCATTTGTAACTTAAAGTCATCAAACCAACTCCAAATATGCAATATCTACATGAAATTGACAAGGAATAATAATAATAATAATAATAATAATAATATTAATAATAATAATAATAATAATTTGTGGAAAACGTTAGAATTGCCATTTTATCCATTTAATATTAACCCTTTAGTTAAGTTTGACTTCAAAGATCCCTAGTAACAAAATGTGCAGTTAATAACCATGATGGTTTAGTTAAATTTTAAATGTATTATATTTCTTTAGGAAGTAACATATTAACTCGGTATTTGATATTTTTAATCCTTTTGAATTTTTCGGGTTTACACTTCTACTTGTAAAAAATTATAAGATTTCTTAAATTGCGACTTTTGGTCCTTTTAAACTATGAGAGTTAAAAATGAAAATTTTAAAATAGTTGAGGGGCCAACTTTGTACATATATGAAATGTGGAGGGTGCAAGTTGTCACAGTCTCCCCCACTTTAGAAAATTTCGTCTCGAAATTTCCTTCAAGTGAAGGTTACTATGAAGCAAAAGGTGTTGTTAAAGCTAAGTAGGTTTTAAAGGTAATTTCATCATTTATGATTTGACAATATTTAAAATAGTTATGTAATGTGACACCCGGCATGTTTGGGTCAACATTTTATAAACACATAAGTCTACCTTAGCGAAAAACGTTTATTAAACATACTTGACGGGGTCAGTAGAGTCGGAACACAGTCCTTATTGTCCAGGGTTCCATGATTCGGGAGATCATTGGGTTAGTCACACACACACACACATGATACGAGTCCCGTTGTTGGTGAATTACATAAACTAATTAAGTGTATGTGTAGACTAATTGTTATATGGTGGATTATATGTTTTGATGTGTTTAAATGATGTATAGATAATCATCCATGCTTAAATATGTTAAACATAGACTAAGGTTGCATGCTCGTATGTTAGGGTGCGTTAAAATGCGTTAAACACGACAAATTGGAAAACTAGAAAAACTGGAGTCCTGGTTCGACCAATCGAATGGGCGAACCTGGACAATACTCCTCGTTCGACCCTTGTAAAAGGGGCAAACCTGGGATATGGAATTTAAAGAATTTCATTCGACCAAGTCAGGGTACGTTCGACCCTGTGAAAGGGTCGAAGGGGGTACATTCGCCCAGGTAAAAGGGGCGAATGTGGACATACTTTATAAATACCACACTTTGTCATTTTTCACCATTTCACAAACCCTAAACTCCTCAAAACACTCTCTAGCAACTTTAAACATTGGGGAATGAGTTTTTGCCCTTGTTTTCTATAATCTAACCTACAAACATCTTCTACACAAAGATCTAAGGTGTGTTCTTCATTCTAAATCAATTTTAAAGCATTTCAATTCGTTTTCATTAAACCCCAAGAGTCCAGATCTGATTCAAACATGTTTTCATGAATAAAAACCCTCCCAATATCTTTCTAAACAAAACCTATTCATAAACAATGAGTTTTCATACAAAATAACATGTGTTAATGGTGTTTTATGTGATGTTATGCATTGTTTGATGATTGACTGCTGTATAGATGTTATGACAATGATCTAGGAGTGTTATTGATGATGATTTATGATTGAGATAGGTTACAATTGATTATTGATGATGTTATGTTCATTTTGGGGATTTTGGGATTAATCTAGGGCTTGTTCATGATGATAGTGATAAGGATATGATTGGGAGGTTTATTGTTCATGATAATCTGAGTATATTAAGTTGATTATTGATTGATTTCATAAAGTTTCCTAATTGGGTAAAGATTGCATGCGTTTGATGTGACATCTCCATAATTTGCTATTTCGGGTAACTTGTAAAACGGACGGATTTCGGGATAAAATTGGTAGGGTTATGTAGGAATATGTTAATGATAGTTGTCTGTTGTGATTGGTAATGTTTCGTGATGTTTTCGGACCGTTTAGATGCGTTTTGGTGCGTTTTATAAAATGCTGATGAAAACGGGCGAACGTGGAATAA
Source organism: Ambrosia trifida (assembly GCA_028751855.1). Lineage (NCBI taxonomy): Eukaryota > Viridiplantae > Streptophyta > Magnoliopsida > Asterales > Asteraceae > Ambrosia > Ambrosia trifida. Next base: position 224,304,554 of record CM054122.1, on the reverse strand, counting down.
CATTGGTTCGAATTGGCGAACGTGGAATAAAAAATGGGCGAACGTGGAAAAACGGGCGAACGTGGGAAAAACTGGCGAACGTGGGAAAAACGGGCGAACGTGGGAAAAACGGGCGAACGTGGCTCAAACGGGCGAACGTGGAACAAAATGTGGGAAAAACGGGCGAACGTGGCTCAAACGGGCGAACGTGGAAATGGGAAAAACCACATTCGACCATCTGATGTCCGGAATGAGATTTTTGATGCAAACTAAGTATTTTATGCTTGAAACTTATGTGTTAAACTTATGTGCATGGCTAATTGATGTAATGGGTCACCAACGGGATGTCGGGTCGGTCTGGGATGTCCGGTTAACGTTTAAACACACTTTTTAACACACGTAGTCAAGATCTGGACAATCGGGGACTTGTTAGCCTTCGGGTTAATAGTCATCACACTTATGTAAACTCATTGATAGGTTGTCATTAGTTGGGATTATCATACACGTGTTGGAATTCTAGTTAGCAGAAGACGCACTCTAAGGTGAGTTTCACGGCCCCACTCTTTTACTGGTTTTACATTTTCGGGGGAGAAAACATGCTGTGTTCTTTAAACTTGTTTCAACTATGTTTTCATAAAAGGCGTTTCAACTATGTTTTCATGAAAGGTGTGTCAACTACGTTTTGGTATTCATGAATTCATTGGGTTTTGGAGTATTCATTATGTTTTCACGTATTCATTATGTTTTAGAGTATTCATTATATTACTATGCGATCTTTGGAAGTCCCGGGGAGAACCATGAATGTGCGGGGATGCACAACGGGGGAAATGTGGATAGCGCTATTTGGGCTTGACCCGCCCCACTCGTCGACTGGAGGTCGGACGGGTGCATATTGTCTCTTAGGTATTCAGTATTCAGTATGCAGTATTCAGTATTCAGTATTCATTCGGGCACGTATTCAGTATTCACAGTATTCGAGTCCAGTAATGGTTTTCCAATCGCAGTAGTAACAGGTATTCATATGATTTGCATGCATGTGGTCTGGATTGATCATGGGTATTCATTTGGGAGTTAGTATTCATTGGAGTCGGTATTCATTAAAAACCTGTGAACTCACCGGCATTATTTGCTGACGTTTTTAGCATGTTTGTCTCAGGTCGCTAAGGTAGCAGCTGTCGATAAGCGCACGGAGTCTCACGGCGTCTAGGATTCATGTGCATCTCATTTAGTATTTTCAGACTTTCGTACTTTTGATTTCGTGTTGTAATAAAGTTTTACGCTTCCGCAGCGATGGATCATTTATGAAAACTAAATGGTTTGCTTATGTCATTTTTTTACGTATCATATAGATGTCGTTTATTGTGACCGTTGACTTGGATCCTGGTGTGTCACGCGCCTCGCGGTAAAACCCCGCATGTGGAAATTTGAGGGTGTTATAGATTGGTATCAGAGCCAATGGTTATAGTGAACTAAGACTGCATGTAGAGTCTAGTCTATAGCCAAGTATCACACACGTTAGACGGTCACACATAGTTACGGGTCGTGTCATTTGGTAAACATACTAACCTTGTCGGGGTGTCAGTGTCCTCATCACACGGTATCACATTATCCATCTTTTGTTATTCCTACCTTGGTTCTATCTTCTTCTTTGGGTTTGAAGATGAAGGGGCTTATCGCTTATACTTGGCAGTAGTGTACATTGGGGTGGCTTCGGCGCATTCTTGAGATCTTTCCGGGTTTTGGATATCTCCCCTATATGCTCTAATGTACATACTTGCCTGCACACACACTATCATGCACTAGTACTTGTCATAGTACACTCCTGAGTGACTGTTCACTTTGGGATCTTCGTGCGATAACAGTTTCTTTTAGGAATGTGGGTATCGGGTGATTTGAAGTTCTAGCTAGGAGCACGCCAGGAGGACCATGTAGAGCGATTTGTTATTTCGGGTGCACACGAAATCATAAATCGAAATGCATGAAAATCTTGGTGGACTTCGTGTTCGGACTAATGGTCATGCTGGAACCACGTTCTGGATTCGTTTGGTCACTTGTAGCTCGATCTGTTGGTGGTTTTGAGTATCTTATCTCATGTTTGGCAGAACATGTCTGGTCGCGCTGGTGGACGTGCTGGTGGACGCCGTGGTGGCGGCGGGGGTCGCAATGGCGGTGGACGAGGTGGTGGGAACATTACCATGACTCAGGCGAAGTTGGAGAACATGTTGCAGCAGCAGTTGAACGTTGCGTTGGCTGCTTTCCAGGCTGCTCAGCAGACCCTGGGAAATACTAATCAGGTGCAGTCTGGGTGCACATACAAGAAGTTCATGGACTGTAAGCCCCATTTCTTCAATGGGACTGAAGGGGCAGTGGGTCTGCTTCGGTGGCTAGAGAAGATCGAGTCGGTGTTTGCTATGTGTAACTGTCCTGACGCTGATCGTGTCAAGTATGCTTCTGCTACTCTAGAGGGACACGCTTTGACCTGGTGGAACTCCACCACTGCGAATCTTGGCTTGGGTGAGGCCAATGCTATGCCGTGGTCCGAGTTCGTTCAGATGTTGCGAGCGGAGTATTGCCCGAGGGACGAGATCATGAAGTTGGAGCATGAGTTTTGGAATCTGAAGATGGTTGGGTCGAAGATCGAGGAGTTTACTGCTAGGCACAACGAGTTGGCTGTAATGTGCCCCGGCTTGGCTACACCGGAGTACCGGAGGATTGAGCACTACGTTGCTGGGTTAGTGCCGGAGATTGCTGGACTTGTTGCCGCTGCTGATCACACTACCATGTTGGCCACTGTTCGGGCAGCACACAAGCTGACCAACATGAAGGTTGCTGAGGGCGTTCTACCTCCGAGGGGTGCTGCTGTGAAAGCCCCTGCGGACAACAAGAGGAAATGGGAGAGTGCTGGAAAGAACATTGGGTCGTCTCAACAGCAGGTTAAGAGGCAGGATGTCACACCCTCAAAATCCACTTGCGGAGTTTTACCGCGAGGCGCATGACAAACCAGGATCCAAACCAACGATCACAATAAACAAGTCTAAATGTAATTAATGCAATACCAAAACATAGTTTTAAAATCCCGTTTACAGCGGAAGCTTATTCAAAATAAAGTTCAACATAAATAACTAAAGTTCAATGTTTATGAAATCATGCAACTCTATCTAGACGCCGTGCAGACGCGTGCGCCCTAGTCCCATTGTGCTACCTTAGCGACCTGAGAAAACATGTAAAATTTTACGTCAGCACAAAAATGCTGGTGAGTTTACAGGTTTACAGTTCAAGTACCAAGTCCACCTGTCCATACTATAACAAATAGAAAACCAGTATACGCTAGCTAGGCGTACGTTTTGTTACTACCACGATTGGAAAACCATTACTAACTCGAATACCAGTTTTGTGCCCGAATAGTTCCAAATGTTCCTGTTGTTCCTGTTTGAGACAATATGCACTCGCCCGGCCCTCCAAGCCGACGAGCGGGGTTGGTCACTCCCAATAGCGCTATTCACATTTCCCCGTTGTGCAAACCCGCACATTCATGGTTCCCCCCGGGACTTCCAAAGATCGTGTAGTACACAAGAGAAACCCATAGTATGACAGAAGTTATCAAATATAGTTTTAACACATGTTTTCTCCCCCGAAAGTATAAAACCAGTTTAAAAGAGGGGCCGTAAACTCACCTTAAGTTGCTTTACTCCTAATCCCGAGTAAACTCAGCTGCTATGTTAGTCCCGTACAGTGGCGACCTAACATACGACAGTTACAAGTACTTAGACTAATAACCCGCAGGTTAATTAGTCCCTAGATGTCCAGACCATAACCAAGTTTGTTTGAAAACACCGTGACTGTTTAACCGACCCAAAGTACAAGACTCGACATCCCATTGGTGACCCGAGACTCCCCGTGTTATGTTTACGCTCCAAAACATACAATAACGTAAGTATACTTAACATACGTTAACACACAACAAGTTATAGCACATAGTTCACGTATCAACAAAATACATCCAAATATATGTTACCAAGTTATTAGACATGTTACGGGGTTCCTAGCATGTTACTACATGTTAAATCGGGTCTCGGAATGCTAATTTACACTTACAGCAGCAGTACACGCGATTAGGAAAAGTCAAATAGTGATTAGGAAAGTCAACTAGTGAATAGAAGCCCTATTCGCCCCTACTATAGGCGAGTAGGGGCTACTCCCCTTTACTTCATGCGAATAGGGGCTATTCCCCTGAACTTACTAGTGATTAGGGCTACTCGCATGAACTTACTAGTGATTAGGGCTACTCGCGTGAACTTACTAGTGAATAGGCTTCTACTCGCCTATATATAGGCGATTAGCCTTGTACTCGCATGAGTTATAGGCGATTAGCATTGCTACTCGCCTGTAACCATGCTGTTCCAGTTTTTCGCGCGTTTAACGCTCCAAATCAGATCCAGAACGTGTGTAACTACCCAATATCATCCCAAACACTATCCTAAACATGTTTAACCCAAAACCCTTTGTTCAACCTCGTATAATCAGTCCTGCATGCAACCCAAAACAATCCAAACACTATTCACATAGCATGCAACATCAATTAACGCATGTAATCATAACCCTATTATCCGATTACTAAGTTTTCTATCATCATACTCATAATATTAATTCTGACCTAGCATGACAATACATCAAAACATCATCAAGATCCATAAAAATCCTATCTTTCTAATCATACATACCCATAACGCATGTTAATTAGTTATAATCCGTTTAACAACCCTTATTGACGATTTTCAGAAAGCTTTTTCGTTTATGAACAGGTCTGGACCATTAGGGATTTATTAAAAACATTTACAAAGTGTTATGAATGAGAATCAAACCTTGGAATTGTAAAAGATTGATGGTTAGACCTTGAAACCTTGTGTTTTTGATCAAAATCGCCTTCCAGAGGTTGTTTAAGTGTTTGGGGCGGTTATGGGACGACTAGGGTTGATATTAGGGAGTTTAGGAGGTTAAGTGTTGTATTTATAGGCGTTCCTAGTCGTTCCAGCACGTTACATGCGATTGTGCAGCAGTTCAGGCGATTAGGGCTTGTAATCGCCTGAAGGTTCTAGTGAATAGGGCCTAATCGCCCTTAGGTATACACGAGTAGGGCTACTCGCCCTTAAGGGGCTCCCTACTCGCCTCCCCTATAGGGGAGTAGGCCTCCTACTCGCCTATAGGGTTTGGTCTTGTGTGTTTTGCGCGTTAAACCCCGTTTTAACATATGTTAATGCATATTCATGTACCGACAAGTCATATAATGATTGTAAACACATAACACAAGTAAATACACATATTTACACTCGTTCACCAATTCCCGGGACTCGAGACTCGTACGTTCCGTATGCCCTGACGATCCTACAAATCGTCACCGTTTGTACACTTGGTTAAGGACCGACATCTAATGAACCTCTAGACCAACATCCAACGATCTTCTAGACTAACTAATAGTTCCCGAACCATATCCCGACTTAACTAACCCAGTTAAGTACAATATACGCGTGACTCGCTAAGGTAGACTTTCATCTAGACAACGTTGTTAACCCGAATTTGCCAGGTGTCACATCATCCCCACGTTAAAAGAATTTTCGTCCCGAAAATTTGTACAAGTACAGAAAGAACAAAAGAAATAATCGAAGGAAACAAGCAAAAGGTAGAAACCGAAAGAGAGAGATTTACCCGAGTTGTCACATCATCCCCACGTTAAAAGGAATCTCGACCCGAGATTCATTCAGCTGCCGAAGGGACATGCCTCGACTCGAACGCTTCCTTAGGAAAGAGATGAGGATACTTAGACTTCATCTGATCCTCCCGTTCCCATGTATATTCCGGTCCCCGGTTCGAGTTCCACCGAACCTTAACGATACGAATCTTGCTGTGACGTAGGCTACGAATCTTGTAATCAAGGATCTCCACAGGTTCTTCCACAATCCGAAGACGATCATCAACCTTGATCTCTTCTAGTGGAACGATGAGAGACTCGTCAGCCAGACACTTCTTCAAGTTTGACACGTGAAAGACGTTATGTACGTTACCGAGCTCCGTCGGTAGATCAAGTCGATATGCCACCGGCCCAATCCGTTCCAGGATCGTAAATGGGCCGACATAACGCGGATTGAGTTTGCCACGCTTTCCAAAGCGTATGACGCCCTTCCACGGTGAGACTTTTAGAAGTACCTTGTCATTGACTTGGAATTCCAGTGGTTTGCGACGCTGATCAGCATAACTCTTTTGCCGGTCCCGTGCCGCCGCCAACCGATTACGAATCTGTACGATCTTTTCCGAAGTTTCGTACACTAGTTCAGGCCCAGTGAGTTGACTCTCACCCACCTCAGCCCAACAAAGAGGAGAGCGGCATTTCCGTCCGTACAGTGCCTCGAACGGAGCAGCCTTGATGCTCGTGTGATAACTGTTATTGTACGAGAATTCTACCAACGGCAGATGAGCTTCCCAACCCTTCCCAAAATCGATCACACACGCCTGCAGCATGTCTTCTAAAGTTTGAATCGTACGCTCACTCTGACCGTCAGTCTGTGGATGGTAAGCCGTACTCATATCTAGTTGGGTACCCAAAGCCTTGTGCAAAGACTTCCAGAAGTGAGAAGTAAAGCGAGAATCGCGATCCGAGATTATGGAAACAGGTACCCCGTGCTTAGAAACAACCTCCTTCAAGTAAAGACGAGCCAAGCGATCCATGGTGTCGGTCTCCTTAATAGCAAGAAAATGGGCTGATTTCGTCAACCGATCGACAATCACCCATATCTTGTCGTTCCCGCTTGGTGACTTAGGAAGTTGTGTGACAAAATCCATAGTAATTCGTTCCCATTTCCATTCCGGAATTTCAGGTTGTTGCAGGAGACCCGACGGTTTCTGGTATTCCACCTTGACCTTAGCACAAGTCAAGCATTTGCTCACGTATGAGGCTATGTCCGACCTCATGTTTGGCCACCAGTAAAGCACCTTCAGATCTTGGTACATCTTATCCGAACCAGGATGAATAGAATACCGGGACTTATGAGCCTCATCAAGAACAAGCTCCCGTAGTCCCCCGAATAAAGGAACCCATATGCGTTCTGCGAAGTAGTGCAGGCCATCAGGCCTTCGCTCTAGGTGCTTGTCGGCACCGTGCATAGTTTCAGCTTTAAGGTTTTCCTCCTTCAAAGCTTCCAATTGGGCAGAACGGAGTTGATCAGGTAACGATGAATGGATAGTGAGCTGCAGCGCCCGAACGCGACGAGGTTTAGAAGATTCCTTCCTGCTCAAGGCGTCTGCTACAACATTCGCCTTGCCAGGATGGTACTTAATAGCACAATCATAATCGTTCAAAAGTTCGATCCAACGGCGCTGCCGTATGTTCAAGTGTTGTTGGTCGAAAATGTGTTGGAGACTCTTGTGATCGGTGTAGATGGTGCATTTGGTACCGTACAAGTAATGTCTCCAAATTTTCAACGCGAATACCACAGCACCCAACTCCAAGTCATGAGTTGTATAGTTCTTCTCGTGCACCTTAAGTTGACGAGAAGCATACGCAATCACTTTCTCGCGTTGCATCAACACGCAACCGAGTCCATGAATGGAAGCATCACAGTAAACAACAAAATCATTAGGACCCTCAGGTAAAGACAAAATAGGAGCAGAACACAGTTTAGACTTTAGTTCCTCAAACGCGGACTCTTGTGATTCACCCCAGTCGAACTTCCTATCCTTCTGAGTGAGAGTGGTGAGGGGTTGAGCAATCTTCGAGAACCCCTGAATGAAACGACGATAATAGCCCGCAAGGCCTAGGAATTGCCGCACCTCAGTTGGCGTCTTTGGTGCTCCCCAGTCCTTGATCGCTTTGATTTTAGCGGGATCGACATGAATTCCTAGTTCATTAACCACATGTCCTAGGAATTGAACTTCGCGTAACCAAAAGTCACACTTTGAGAACTTGGCGTAAAGTTGTTCCCGTCGCAAGAGTTCCAAAACTAACCGCAGATGTTCCCCGTGTTCGGTCTCGTTCTTGGAGTAGATCAGAATGTCATCAATAAACACAATGACAAACTTGTCCAGATACGGTTTACAGACGCGGTTCATCAAGTCCATGAAAACCGCCGGTGCGTTCGTGAGACCGAAAGGCATGACCAAGAATTCGAAATGGCCATAACGTGTTCGAAAAGCAGTCTTTGCAACGTCAGCCTCCCTGACGCGCAGTTGATGATAACCGGACCTCAAATCGATCTTGGAATAATAACTAGAACCCTGAAGCTGGTCGAATAGATCATCGATACGTGGAAGAGGATAACGGTTCTTGATGGTCAACTTGTTCAGCTCCCTGTAATCTACACACAATCGGAAACTCCCATCCTTCTTCTTGACAAATAAAATCGGGGCTCCCCAAGGGGAAGAACTTGGCCGGATGAAACCCTTGTCCAAGAGTTCCTGTAACTGACTAGACAATTCCTGCATCTCGGGAGGTGCAAGACGATAGGGGGCCCGAGCAATAGGAGCAGCCCCTGGTACGAGATCAATACCGAACTCGACTTGACGATGAGGAGGAAGACCAGATAAATCATCGGGAAAAACATCAGAAAACTCGCGTACCACCGGAATGTCGTCAATCTTCTTCTCATCACTAGTGGAAACAGATAAGAGCGCCAAAACGGCTGGATAACCCTTTCGAAGACACTTAAGGGCTTTCATGCTAGAGATGATGTTTAGCGAAACACCACCCTTGATACCGTACACAGAAAGAAATTCTCCATCAGGGAGAGGAATCCGAATAACCTTATCGTAACAGACAATCTCCGCGCGATACAAGGATAACCAATCCATTCCTACCACAACGTCAAAACTACCCAAAGGTACCGGCATAAGGTCGATGGGAAACGATAAACCCGACAACTCTAACTGACACTCCCGAAGAACACTAGTAGCTTCAATCGTTTTACCGTCAGCCAACTCAATAATATACTTGGTCTCTAATGGTACAGATACTACATCTAGCAGTCGACTAATACCCATGGATACAAAACTCTTGTCGGCACCAGAATCAAATAACACACTAACAGAATGATTATTGAGAAGAAACGTACCGGTGACTGTATCAGGGTCCTGCCTAGCCTCAGCAGCTCCAATGACGAAGGCACGTGCATTTCTGCCGCCGCCCCCGTTGTTACCATTCCCGTTGTTACCACCCTGTTTCAGTTTTGGGCAATCCTTCTTGTAATGCCCAGTGTCACCGCAGTTGTAGCACCCTTGTTTCCCTGTAGTCCCCTGAGTAGTCGGAGCTGAGCTGTTAGTCGGAGCCTGAGTCGATGGAAGTGTAACCCGACAATCTTTAGCATAGTGGCCTGTTCGCTGGCAGCGGTGACAACGGTTACTGTCGCAATTCCCTTGGTGATGGCGTCCACACTTGTTGCATTTGGGCAGTTTTCCCGCATAACCACCCTGCTTATTACCCGAAGACGATGAACCCCCATTATCAAACTTTTTACCCTGCTGCGTAGACCCAGATCCTTTCCCGTCGTTTTCCCACTTGCGCTTATTGTTCTCTGGAGTCTTAGTAGTCGAACCTTTCGCCGGCAAAATCCCCTCATTCACCTTTAAATTAGTCATCCTATGTGCAGATCGAACTACCTCCGCATAAGTAGGATGATTCCCAGCAGCCACTAACCCTGCAATTTCCGGCACCAACCCTGAGACATAATGTTCAATCTTACGATACTCTGGCACGTGTAAATCGGGACATAGCACTGCCAACTCATTTCTCCTCACAGTATACTTCTCGATTTCCGATCCAGTCATCTTGAGGTTCCATACCTCATGCTCCAGCTTCTGTACCTCTTCCCTCGGGCAATACTCCCGCTTCAGCAACTGCACAAAGTTCTCCCATGGCATAGCATATGCCTCCCCAATGCCCATGTTCTGGGTAATACCATTCCACCAAGTCAATGCCACGTCTTGAAATAACGCAGCCGAATACTTCACCCGATCTTCTGGGAGACAGTTACACATCAGGAATACCGACTCCACTTTCTCCAACCACCTAAGCAAACTGACCGCACCCTCGGTGCCAGAGAATTCCTGGGGTTTGCAGTCCCGGAACATCTTATAGGTGCACATGGGTGGGGGTGGGTCAACAGGACCACCTGAAATGAAACGTATGAGAAACCACGAAATACGTAAACAAGGCTCACCAATGAGGAAAAGAAAATGGATAAAACAACTTACCGCCACCGTTGTGCCCTAACTGAAAGGCAGCCTGGAGCAAGTTGTTCAGATCAGCCTGTGACAGGTTAATACCTCCACCACGACCACCAGCACCACCACGACCACCACCGCGTCCACCATTGCGACCACCTCCTCGTCCTCCACGCACTCCAGACATGATTCTGGCAGAAAGAACGAGAAAATTTAGTTTCGCAGTTAAAGATAACCACTAATGTTCACAAGATTAAAGCCAGATCCCATCCAGGACTATCCCCTCAAACCCAGAGCTCACTAGGGCTTCCATGCATTTCGTTTTATGATTTTGTGTGCACCCAAAATGATAAAACGCTCTACATGGTCCTCCAAGTGTTCTCCTAGTTCAAAGTTCAAATCACCGAACATAGACTCTTAGCTATACACCGTAATACTACGGTAGTTTATGGCAAGTGTTTCTATTGGAGTATGAAAGGGAGATGTCCGAGCCTTGGACAAATCTCAAGAGCACACGAGTTACTCCAATAGACCACACTGCCTAGAAAACAAGTAACCCAACCTAAGATAGAACGGATGATGTAACGTAGAAAGACCAACGATTTAGAGACACCCCGACAAGACCATACGTAACCCACTATAACGTTTAGTACCATGTGATCGTCTAGTGTGTGCGACTCGGCTATAGACTAGACTCTACATGCAGTCCTAGTTCACTATAACCATTGGCTCTGATACCAATCTGTCACACCCTCAAAATCCACTTGCGGAGTTTTACCGCGAGGCGCATGACAAACCAGGATCCAAACCAACGATCACAATAAACAAGTCTAAATGTAATTAATGCAATACCAAAACATAGTTTTAAAATCCCGTTTACAGCGGAAGCTTATTCAAAATAAAGTTCAACATAAATAACTAAAGTTCAATGTTTATGAAATCATGCAACTCTATCTAGACGCCGTGCAGACGCGTGCGCCCTAGTCCCATTGTGCTACCTTAGCGACCTGAGAAAACATGTAAAAGTTTACGTCAGCACAAAAATGCTGGTGAGTTTACAGGTTTACAGTTCAAGTACCAAGTCCACCTGTCCATACTATAACAAATAGAAAACCAGTATACGCTAGCTAGGCGTACGTTTTGTTACTACCACGATTGGAAAACCATTACTAACTCGAATACCAGTTTTGTGCCCGAATAGTTCCAAATGTTCCTGTTGTTCCTGTTTGAGACAATATGCACTCGCCCGGCCCTCCAAGCCGACGAGCGGGGTTGGTCACTCCCAATAGCGCTATTCACATTTCCCCGTTGTGCAAACCCGCACATTCATGGTTCCCCCCGGGACTTCCAAAGATCGTGTAGTACACAAGAGAAACCCATAGTATGACAGAAGTTATCAAATATAGTTTTAACACATGTTTTCTCCCCCGAAAGTATAAAACCAGTTTAAAAGAGGGGCCGTAAACTCACCTTAAGTTGCTTTACTCCTAATCCCGAGTAAACTCAGCTGCTATGTTAGTCCCGTACAGTGGCGACCTAACATACGACAGTTACAAGTACTTAGACTAATAACCCGCAGGTTAATTAGTCCCTAGATGTCCAGACCATAACCAAGTTTGTTTGAAAACACCGTGACTGTTTAACCGACCCAAAGTACAAGACTCGACATCCCATTGGTGACCCGAGACTCCCCGTGTTATGTTTACGCTCCAAAACATACAATAACGTAAGTATACTTAACATACGTTAACACACAACAAGTTATAGCACATAGTTCACGTATCAACAAAATACATCCAAATATATGTTACCAAGTTATTAGACATGTTACGGGGTTCCTAGCATGTTACTACATGTTAAATCGGGTCTCGGAATGCTAATTTACACTTACAGCAGCAGTACACGCGATTAGGAAAAGTCAAATAGTGATTAGGAAAGTCAACTAGTGAATAGAAGCCCTATTCGCCCCTACTATAGGCGAGTAGGGGCTACTCCCCTTTACTTCATGCGAATAGGGGCTATTCCCCTGAACTTACTAGTGATTAGGGCTACTCGCATGAACTTACTAGTGATTAGGGCTACTCGCGTGAACTTACTAGTGAATAGGCTTCTACTCGCCTATATATAGGCGATTAGCCTTGTACTCGCATGAGTTATAGGCGATTAGCATTGCTACTCGCCTGTAACCATGCTGTTCCAGTTTTTCGCGCGTTTAACGCTCCAAATCAGATCCAGAACGTGTGTAACTACCCAATATCATCCCAAACACTATCCTAAACATGTTTAACCCAAAACCCTTTGTTCAACCTCGTATAATCAGTCCTGCATGCAACCCAAAACAATCCAAACACTATTCACATAGCATGCAACATCAATTAACGCATGTAATCATAACCCTATTATCCGATTACTGAGTTTTCTATCATCATACTCATAATATTAATTCTGACCTAGCATGACAATACATCAAAACATCATCAAGATCCATAAAAATCCTATCTTTCTAATCATACATACCCATAACGCATGTTAATTAGTTATAATCCGTTTAACAACCCTTATTGACGATTTTCAGAAAGCTTTTTCGTTTATGAACAGGTCTGGACCATTAGGGATTTATTAAAAACATTTACAAAGTGTTATGAATGAGAATCAAACCTTGGAATTGTAAAAGATTGATGGTTAGACCTTGAAACCTTGTGTTTTTGATCAAAATCGCCTTCCAGAGGTTGTTTAAGTGTTTGGGGCGGTTATGGGACGACTAGGGTTGATATTAGGGAGTTTAGGAGGTTAAGTGTTGTATTTATAGGCGTTCCTAGTCGTTCCAGCACGTTACATGCGATTGTGCAGCAGTTCAGGCGATTAGGGCTTGTAATCGCCTGAAGGTTCTAGTGAATAGGGCCTAATCGCCCTTAGGTATACACGAGTAGGGCTACTCGCCCTTAAGGGGCTCCCTACTCGCCTCCCCTATAGGGGAGTAGGCCTCCTACTCGCCTATAGGGTTTGGTCTTGTGTGTTTTGCGCGTTAAACCCCGTTTTAACATATGTTAATGCATATTCATGTACCGACAAGTCATATAATGATTGTAAACACATAACACAAGTAAATACACATATTTACACTCGTTCACCAATTCCCGGGACTCGAGACTCGTACGTTCCGTATGCCCTGACGATCCTACAAATCGTCACCGTTTGTACACTTGGTTAAGGACCGACATCTAATGAACCTCTAGACCAACATCCAACGATCTTCTAGACTAACTAATAGTTCCCGAACCATATCCCGACTTAACTAACCCAGTTAAGTACAATATACGCGTGACTCGCTAAGGTAGACTTTCATCTAGACAACGTTGTTAACCCGAATTTGCCAGGTGTCACACAGGACGTTGTGGGAGCGTCATCTGAGCAGAGGACTGGGGGTTATACTGGGAAACTCCCGAAGTGTGGTGAGTGTGGATTTCATCATACGGGTGATTGTGAGAAGTTTCGCTGTCGTCGGTGCCAGCGTTTTGGTCATCATGCTAAGGACTGTAGGACCACTCTTCAGCTACAACCGGCACAGGTCATTACTGCTACTACTACTGCCACTGCTCCTCAGGGGAGGCAGGGATGTTATCACTGTGGAGAAACTGGACACTTCAAGCGGGATTGTCCTAAGCTGAAGCAAGGGACTGCAGGTGGTGCTGGGAATGAAGGTGGCGGTCGAACTACTCGTGGTCATGTCTACGTCATTGGCGCTAGGGAGAACCAAGAGGATCCTGACACTGTTACTGGTGAGTATTCTTTTCTTGATTCTCGTTATACTTGTATTCATTCTCATTCACATTGTTTGGCGATTCGTATTCATTGTGTGCATTCAGTTTGGTATTTGGTCATCGTTTTGCATTCATGGGTCTGATGTGGGTCCTCTGGAGATGCTACTTGGACGGTACCGGTGTGTCATTTATACCGATCACAGTAGTCTCTAGTAGGCCTTCGATCAGGAGGATTCATTGTTTTGTATTCACTTTGGGGAGGGCGGTTCCCCGGCATAGAGTATTCGTTGATATCATCTTTCGTTCGTGGTTATCATTTCGTTCGTGTTCTGGGAAACGTTACTTGGGTTAGGTCGACACTCATTACTGTCGAAGAGTGAATCTCGGGGCGAGATTCCTTTCAACAGGGGGATGATGTGACGACCGGTAAAATTTTTCTTTTATCGCTTCGTTCTCTTTGACTTCGGGAAATTTTCGGGATGAAAATTCTTTCAACAGGGGGATGATGTGACACCCGGCATGTTTGGGTCAACATTTTATAAACACTTAAGTCTACCTTAGCGAAAAACGTTTATTAAACATACTTGACGGGGTCAGTAGAGTCGGAACACAGTCCTTATTGTCCAGGGTTCCATGATTCGGGAGATCATTGGGTTAGTCACACACACACACACACATGATACGAGTCCCGTTGTTGGTGAATTACATAAACTAATTAAGTGTATGTGTAGACTAATTGTTATATGGTGGATTATATGCTTTGATGTGTTTAAATGATGTATAGATAATCATCCATGCTTAAATATGTTAAACATAGACTAAGGTTGGATGCTCGTATGTTAGGGTGCGTTAAAATGCGTTAAACACGACAAATTGGAAAACTAGAAAAATTGGAGTCCTGGTTCGACCAATCGAATGGGCGAACCTGGACAATACTCCTCGTTCGACCCTTGTAAAAGGGGCGAACCTGGGATATGGAATTTAAAGAATTTCATTCGACCAAGTCAGGGTACGTTCGACCCTGTGAAAGGGTCGAAGGAGGGTACATTCGCCCAGGTAAAAGGGGCGAATGTGGACATAGTATAAATACCACACTTTGTCATTTTTCACTATTTCACAAACCCTAAACGCCTCAAAACACTCTCTAGCAACTTTAAACATTGGGGAAGGAGTTTTTGCCCTTGTTTTCTATAATCTAACCTACAAACATCTTCTACACAAAGATCTAAGGTGTGTTCTTCATTCTAAATCAATTTTAAAGCATTTCAATTCGTTTTCATTAAACCCCAAGAGTCCAGATCTGATTCAAACATGTTTTCATGAATAAAAACCTTCCTAATATCTTTCTAAACAAAACCTATTCATAAACAATGAGTTTTCATACAAAATAACATGTGTTAATGGTGTTTTATGTGATGTTATGCAATGTTTGATCATTGAATGCTGTATAGATGTTATGACAATGATCTAGGAGTGTTATTGATGATGATTTATGATTGAGATAGGTTACAATTGATTATTGATGATGTTATGTTCATTTTGGGGATTTTGGGATTAATCTAGGGCTTGTTCATGATGATAGTGATAAGGATATGATTGGGGGGTTTATTGTTCATGATAATCTGAGTATATTAAGTTGATTATTGATTGATTTCATAAAGTTTCCTAATTGGGTAAAGATTGCATGCGTTTGATGTGACATCTCCATAATTTGCTATTTCGGGTAACTTGTAAAACGGACGGATTTCGGGATAAAATTGGTAGGGTTATGTAGGAATATGTTAATGATAGTTGACTGCTGTGATTGGTAATGTTTCGTGATGTTTTCGGACCGTTTAGATGCGTTTTGGTGCGTTTTATAAAATGCTGATGAAAACGGGCGAACGTGGAATAACATTGGTTCGAATTGGCGAACGTGGAATAAAAAATGGGCGAACGTGGAAAAACGGGCGAACGTGGGAAAAACGGGCGAACGTGGGAAAAACGGGCGAACGTGGCTCAAACGGGCGAACGTGGAACAAAATGTGGCTCAAACGGGCGAACGTGGAAATGGGAAAAACCACATTCGACCATCTGATGTCCGGAATGAGATTTTTGATGCAAACTAAGTATTTTATGCTTGAAACTTATATTTAAACTTATGTGCATGGCTAATTGATGTAATGGGTCACCAACGGGATGTCGGGTCGGTCTGGGATGTCCGGTTAACGTTTAATCACACTTTTTAACACACGTAGTCAAGATCTGGACAATCGGGGACTTGTTAGCCTTCGGGTTAATAGTCATCACACTTATGTAAACTCATTGATAGGTTGTCATTAGTTGGGATTATCATACACGTGTTGGAATTCTAGTTAGCAGAAGACGCACTCTAAGGTGAGTTTCACGGCCCCACTTTTTTACTGGTTTTACATTTTCGGGGGAGAAAACATGCTGTTTTCTTTAAACTTGTTTCAACTATGTTTTCATAAAAGGCGTTTCAACTAAGTTTTCATGAAAGGTGTGTCAACTACGTTTTGGTATTCATGAATTCATTGGGTTTTGGAGTATTCATTATGTTTTCACGTATTCATTATGTTTTAGAGTATTCATTATATTACTATGCGATCTTTGGAAGTCCCGGGGAGAACCATGAATGTGCGGGGATGCACAACGGGGGAAATATGGATAGCGCTATTTGGGCTTGACCCGCCCCACTCGTCGACTGGAGGTCGGACGGGTGCATATTGTCTCTTAGGTATTCAGTATTCAGTATGCAGTATTCAGTATTCAGTATTCATTCGGGCACGTATTCAGTATTCACAGTATTCGAGTCCAGTAATGGTTTTCCAATCGCAGTAGTAACAGGTATTCATATGATTTGCATGCATGTGGTCTGGATTAATCATGGGTATTCATTTGGGAGTTAGTATTCATTGGAGTCGGTATTCATTAAAAACCTGTGAACTCACCGGCATTATTTGCTGACGTTTTTAGCATGTTTGTCTCAGGTCGCTAAGGTAGCAGCTGTCGATAAGCGCACGGAGTCTCACGGCGTCTAGGATTCATGTGCATCTCATTTAGTATTTTCAAACTTTCGTACTTTTGATTTCGTGTTGTAATAAAGTTTTACGCTTCCGCAGCGATGGATCATTTATGAAAACTAAATGGTTTGCTTATGTCATTTTTTACGTATCATATAGATGTCGTTTATTGTGACCGTTGACTTGGATCCTGGTGTGTCACGCGCCTCGCGGTAAAACCCCGCATGTGGAAATTTGAGGGTGTGATATGTAATGTCTAACGTAAAAGTTTCAAATTCTTTTGACAGTCAACCTAAAGTTAGAAAGTTGAGAGTTTAAATGTGAAAGCTTTGGGAATGTGTAACTGGTGAGGGGCAAAGGCACTAATGAAGGTAGTCTCCCCTACTTTAGAAAGATTTCTGACCGAACTTTACTAAGGACATGCAATAGGATTGCGACTAACAGAAAGTGTAAGAGTATACAAGGTTTATGTTTTTTTTTTTTTTTTTGTAGAGATGGTCAAAAGAAAGGCTCCAAGGAAACTAATTGAAGCTTATGTAAAATGTTCTTATCGAAAATGCTAGCTATTAGTCAATGATCTAATGAAGTGATAGTAATGGGTAGGTTCTTGGTCAGACTCCTAGTCCGCTCCCGCATTATCGTTTATGCTTATATATAGGGTGTACCGCGGCTAACCCACCACACTCCTGATACTTTGGACTCGTACCGATTGTCTACCAATAGCCTAAATAGAATTACACACCACCCTCATGTACCTGTAAACCCATGATTGCGTTCCGGACCGTAATCATCGATTTACCTTACACTAAGGTATTATGCTTTTCCATAACCCTATCCTAAGTAATACCAGAAACAAAAGCGTGCAACCAGAATATGCTAAGTAATCGATACTACAATGAAACAAAGACATGGTTAGAGGTTCTTCCCTTTCGGGTTCACTTTTAACCGGTAAATTTCTGTTCACATCGTTGGGCTTTAAACACCCATATTGATAAACTCTGATATTTACACTGTTCCCCTCGGATTAAAGAAATACTCTAATCCGAGTCGTACGTGGGCACTGGCTTAGATTTGATACGAGTTATCAACTGGTATGTTCGTTGGCCATGATGATGAACAAAATAATGTAAAATATAACAAGGTTTTGCTCAAAACAGGAAAGAAAATATGCATACCAAATATGCGTTCAAGTAAGTATATAAGTATAACATAAAATTTCGATTGAAAGAATAGTATAATATAAATCGAGTAAATCGCACAGTTTGCACAAAATGAAAGTAAACGAGTTGAATTAATGCAAATAGGCAATGTGAAAATAATCACAAATAACGTGTTAGAAATAACTATGAATAAAAATGATGCAAGAATAAAATAATGAAATTTACGGCAAATGAGTGTGCACGGAACAGGTGTATAGCCTACTGGCATGCGAGTTAAAATCTAGTAATTTTACATATATGCGTTATATTATAAAAGACATTTAGCAACATTCGGTTAAGATGGTATGTCCATTGTTTAAATCAAAAGTTTTGCGACTGAAAGTGTGCGAGTGTAATAGGATAATTTTTCGTTTATCAAAAACGTAGTTTGCTCAAACTTTGTGATATAGATGAAAGGATAGTAGTAATGCATGAGGATAACTTTTTAGAAATTGAAGTGTGTTTTAGATTCAAACAGGTTCATTTGAATTTTTTTTCTTCGTAAATACACATTTTCATGTGTTTATGAAAAGTCGAGTTTGAAAAATGTTATAAGGCTTATTATTAGTTGCAAATTTCTCCCGTAAACATATATTGGATACGTCATATGAAAACAAAAGGTTTACATTTGACTTTTAAAATATGCAATACAAGTTTGTAAAATGCAAAATGAAACCATTTCATGAAGTAGGTGTAAATCTAATGTGTTTTAAAAGACCAAGATTTAAGATGACGTAAATGATAAAAAAATTAACGTATGTAATAGATAAATAATAATAATTTATCATTATTTAAGAAAATTCATAATTTATCATTTGAGTCTTCAAATGATGAACAAAACATAAATATCAATATCATAAAACATTGAGATTGTTTCCATAGGAAACTTTGACTAACTAAAGTAATTGAAATGTTATTAATGACTTGTGGGGGCGTACTTTAGCCTATAAGTGAATGCTCATCCCGAGAGTTCCCAAGTCGGCATACGGGTCCCTCGTCTGATTGGGATTTATGTGAAATGCCAAGCCTAGACAGAAAACTCAGGATACAGGCGCTCACCCTTCCAGATTGCACGTGCCCCATCACTAGTAAATTCCAAAACTTTAGCGAGATAAAAAACGAGATGCAGAAATAGATCCTTGAGATGTGGATTTCACTCCTAACTCAAAGATGTATTTCAAAATTGAAAACGATTGTGGAGTGAAACCAATCACTAAGTTAAGGATATCACTCCCAGCTTAGTGGTTAAGTTTCTTTTTGAAGGAAATACTCTTTGAGGTGCGGATGTCACTCCTATCTCAAAGACATATTCCTAAGATAAATAACATATAGAGGAGTGAAACTAATCACCAAGGTATGGATGTCACTCCTAACTTGGTGCTATCGTTTCGTTTGTGAAATACGAGCGTATTCTTTTCTAAGCAAAATACCGAAAGAATAACGAGAAAGTATCATAGAAAAAAATACCTAGAAAGAAAATATAAGAATAAAGAGGAATATACACGAGAGGACTCATGAAAGTAAGCTTAGTTATAGACTAGGCTAAAAGGCATTCTAATAACCTTATTCCCTATAACCATGGCTCTGATACCAATCTGTAACACCCCAACCGATGGCGGAAACATCGAGGTGTCACGTAGTGACGATTGCTCAATAGCTCATGGACTAAAAGTGTAAATATTGATACATTGATTAAATAGTTTATTACATTGAAATGAAATACAACGATTCTAAATGTCACCTAAACTGAAATACAATGAATCAAAATCTAAATATGAATCCGAAAGCTTAACGAATGCATCTCAAATAACCTGAAACATGTACGAAAATAATTTGTCAATACAAAAATGTATTGGTGAGCATACCCTGTTTAAATAAATATAGTAGGAAAAGTGTTTAGCAATTCATGTGCGGTACCATTTGCAATTATGTAATAAGTAATATCCGTTCAAAACCAAACCTGAGAATAATGACTAACACATGACTAACCAACTGAATAATGAATTAACAAGACAATGACCAAGATTATCTCAACAGAGTCTCAAGGGGGTAAACCATAGTACTATTCATTGAAAAGCTAGGTCGCCCAGCGGTTAATGATTTTGACAAGTCATAGACACACTAATTAACATAAAGCAAACACACATGAGAATTGCATTAAGTATAAAAAATTGAAACTTGATTAATATATAAGTACATGAGTCACCCCAAAGTAGTAAAACGGTAAAAAGGGGAAAGATATACTCAACTTGATAAGCTAGCAAAAGTTCACACAAAAGTTGATGTTGAACTTGCAATGAATTGACGAGAATCGAAGAATTATGCCTGAACCTAATTAAGGAGTGATATTTTAGTATTTATAGTTATAGTGTTTGTATAATGTATATCAATTTTGATTTATCTATTTTTAAGCCATTCGTTTTACTTTATAGTATTATATATATTCGAATTCACAACCCAAAAATTGTAGCGTAATAGTGAACCAAAAACAATAAAAGACAATCTAACTTGATTCGTGTATAACGAAAAATATTATTGAAGTTCATATTAAATTTAATGAAAATAGCTTGTCTTTTGTTCCATTTAGGATTGTTGACGATTTCCATTTACAGATTAAATGACTAGTTCCCAAAAGATATTTATATGTTAACAACGTAATATTGTTTTAATACTCTCATAAGTTTTCAAAATGCTTCAATAAATATACTAGTCAACTAAATTAGTATAGGCATGAGGTGATATACAATTTAACAAGTAACGCCAATTTATAGAATTTACATAAATATGTTCTATTTTATAAATAATAATTTAATATGATAATCTTCATATTATTTTATACATAAAAGTATTTGGCAAGAAACTCTATTAAACGGTTATGTTAGTATGATGAAAATAGATTGGCAGAAAATAAAAATCTAAATAAAACTTCACCTCCATCCTATATTTGAATATTATATGTTTTTTTTCCTTTTAAATAACCCATTCGATGCACCATGTTTGTGTACTTTAGTATTCTAAATAAGACAAAGTTGGTTGTAATACCTAGTTTGCGACAACAACTCAAGACGGAATGATGAACGCCAAGTGGGAGGGTGAACATGAAGAGAAAGATAGCTCCACAATCTCCGGTCCTATGGCGATAACGATATCAACAAACCACGGATGTACCAAGGGTGTCGGGTAGGCGGTAGCTATAGTTGGTGACAATAGTTTCAACCGCAAAGCAGAAATTGGGAGGTTAAAATAAAGGAGATATGTTTAGACAAATGCCATGGACTTTGCTTAATTATATATAATTCATTGGATTAGTATTGGTTAGAAATTTGAGTTTATTAATCTTTAATGACATTCAATCACCATCATGGAGCTTTTGTGAGTTACAAAATAAATTGAGGAAATGGAAACGTCTTGAAAGGAAAAGAAAGAGTTAATGAATTAAAACTTATCAACAATTCTTTTCTTGAAGTGTTATATCATTTGTAACTTAAAGTCATCAAACCAACTCCAAATATGCAATATCTACATGAAATTGACAAGGAAGAATAATAATAATATTAATAATAATAATAACTTGTGGAAAACGTTAGAATTGCCATTTTATCCATTTAATATTAACCCTTTAGTTAAGTTTGACCTCAAAGATCCCTAGTAACAAAATGTGCAGTTAATAACCATGATGGTTTAGTTAAATTTTAAATGTATTATATTTCTTTAGGAAGTAACATATTAACTCGGTATTTAATATTTTTAATCCTTTT
Source organism: Ambrosia trifida (assembly GCA_028751855.1). Classification (NCBI taxonomy): domain Eukaryota; kingdom Viridiplantae; phylum Streptophyta; class Magnoliopsida; order Asterales; family Asteraceae; genus Ambrosia; species Ambrosia trifida. Next base: position 224,282,628 of record CM054122.1, on the reverse strand, counting down.
GAATTTTTAGGGTTTACACTTCTACTTATAAAAATTATAAGTTTTCTTAAATTGCGACTTTTGGTCCTTTTAAACTATGAGAGTTAAAAATGAAAATTTTAAAATAGTTGAGGGGCCAACTTTGTACATATTTGAAATGTGGAGGGTGCAAGTTGTCACACATAACCAGTTAATAACCGACTGGGGAGTGACCGATATATTGCGGTGTGTGCATATAAAGTATATATGTGAAGTCTCCCGGGAAGCAAAAGTGAAATTGCACTAATTTTAATGTTATTTTACTAGTCTCGTGAAAATCACGTTAAATGCGGCAGACAGTTAATCATGTATAATGTGGTGGAACTGATAGCCGAAATATAAGAGGTACATGCACTAATCGGCCTTTTTGTCAGAAGTGTTGAGTGCTATGGGCCTTATGTCCAAGGCTTGATGCAAAACTACTATGGAGTCTGTGGTCTCACTGGAAGTAGCCATTCTATTCCTATGGGGTAGAGGTAAGGTTGTTTACATCTTACCTTTCTCAGACCCTATCTTAACTTTTCTATTAATGAGATTTACTAAATGATGATAATTTTACCTTACGTTCATAACCGGTTAGGGATTTCTTTTAAAAGGAATCTGTGAACAAAAAATACGGTTAATTAACTTGAAAGCCAATTATTAACTGAACCAGTTTAGTAAGAAACGGAAAAATGAGGGAAAACGGTTAAAGTAATACCTGTTTTTTTAATAAATCACCGGCTAGATTAATTGAATTGGTTACTTAAAATAACCAATTTTTGCACCTCAAATATCGACTCTTAGGCCTTAAGTTATACTTTAACACCCATTAACAACATCAAGATAACACATCAACTATTTTTCCCTATTTTACTTCACCTCAACCTAAGAAAATGGTTTAATCCAATTAACTTCACATAACCATATATTTTTAATAGTTTTTTATTTAGAAAAGGAAAATAATTTAATGCACACTTTTAACATTCGGTTAACATGTAACTCATTCAATTCCCCTTAACACAAGAACGGAGTGGTATGCGATACATGTTAATATGCCATGAATTGTCTTGTTATGACTCATGAATAAGATATATTCGTTTTTTGAAAGAACTATTCAAGGAAAAAAGTGATCCTCTCGCCCTGATCGCGCTTGATTGTATTTAATCGACATAATCAAGTCAAACAAAACAACCAAATATAGGCTGTATATATCGATGATTATTTTGACATACCGACTGGTTATGGAATGGCATTGATAGCCTCTACTTGTGTCCTAGCCCGTCAGAGAGCTAGATTTGTCTCGGTTGTTTGTCTATTTCCTTTAGCTTTTCTCAAAGCATCTTCCACTATTTTAAGAGTTTGCTGAGCTTTTTGTGGATCAATTTCACTACTTTTCTCTGCATCATTTACTAAAACAATGATTCCATTATAGCATAGTCAAGCAAAACCGCCCATAAGAGTCATCGTTAGCCATTTGTCGTTAAGGCGTATTCTCAAAATACCTATATCTACTGCTGTGGCAATCAGTGCGTGATTTGGTAATACGCCAATTTGTCCACTATTAGTAGATAAAATGATTTCCTTCACTTTTGAATCCCAAATATTCGATTAGAGGTCAGTACACAAAGATTTAAGGTCATTTCTTCGAATTGCTCTCCATTTCTAAGTTCATAGCCTTCGCAGTAGCTTCATCGATGTTACCTACCAAATAAAAGGCAGGAGTAACTTTTAATTTATTATGACCAAAGGATGGATTCAATAATTTCTTGCTAATGACCATGTTCACTAAATAAAATCAGTAAACTAAAAGCCCATACAAAATGAACACCTAGGAAAAAAGACCATATGTGAATAATAAAGAACCATAAGACTAGTAATAAAAGTATTTTGTAATATTTAGTGTAAAGTAGAGTAATAATATTTGCCACTAAAAAATCAAAACATGATAGTCATTATCTATTAAATTTCTCAAATGGAGCAAAAGGAGGGGAATCAATTAGTTTCAATGAATTTTGGAATTTCGTTAGATAAGACAACTGACGAGCTAAAAATTACCAGTGTGTGGATTGATTATAATATACTGGGTGTTATATAATTTAGGACTAATGGATTTAAATAATCATAACTATTGACTATTGGGTAATAACAGTCCCAATTACGAAAATAACTACTAGTGGTCCCAACTTTAAGATATTTTGCTCTCAATGGACCCCCTGTTAATTCACAGTAATGCCGGTAGCTGAAACTCACAATTCAAGGCGATTTTCCACCGGGTTTGAAAAGAGGGAATCGAGACGATGATATTGATATGTTCAATTGCAGAAATGAGCATGGTTCGATGGTTTAATCGTTGGTTCCGGTCATCCCATCCGAGGAGAACATCAACCTACAACCGACGAACCATGCTTATTTTTACAATTGAACATACCAATATTATCGTCTCGATTCCCTCTTTCAAATCCCGTGAATAATTGCCTAGAATTATGAGTTTTAGCTAATGACGTTAGTGTTAGTTAACCGGGGGGTCAATTGAGAGCAAAATGTCTTAAAATTAGGACCGCTAGCGATTATTTTCATAGTTGAGACTGTTATTGGCAAATACTCAATAGTTAGGATTATTTAAATCCATTACTCCTATAATTTAAAACAACACTATAATTTGAGTTCTATTATACAATTAAAACTAGATTGGTTTGATTGATTAACCGGTGAAAACACATCTTAAAAAACTAAAGTTGTTGGACATAGCCATTTTTTTATGAATAAACAGTACATTATATAATTTAAAAAATATTATATCTTTATTTTTGGAAGGTGTACTTTAGCGGTGAAACCAATCGACAGACAACCCCTCAACCCGAGTTCGAATCACTACCCACGCACCGCTGTCCACTTTGAAGTTATCTCAAACCGTTACAGAGAATTTTTTCGTGGTGTGCAGGATTCGAACTGAAGACCAAGCCCGAACGGAAACCCTCCGAAGAGGTAAACCCTCCCGCCTCTCCCCAGCTGAGCAGGAGGTCATTATATATAGTCTACTAAATAATTTAAAACTTCATATTTTAAAACAAAACTTTACTCCACCCGTTTTTCTTTTTGTTAATGTTATAGTTTTACCCTTTAGATACTCTTTTAAGCGTGTGCGTACCTTTTTATATAGCACGTTCCTCTTTCTCTGTAATCATTCATTAAGTGTGACCTTTCTACGAGTATGCTTCTTATACTTTTTATAGACGAGTGGACGTTTTAGACTATCCGTTGTAGCCCGCGACCGGTTAGCCGCGAGACACAAAACATTCCACGTGGCTAGCTGGATCCATAAGATGGTTGAGCGAGAGCTGGCGCGAGCTACTAGCCGTTAGCGGGCTCGCGTGTGGTAGCGAGGTTAACTAGCCGTTGGCTAACGGCTAGTTGTCCTATTTAAATTAAAAAAAAAAACTAATTTTTATTCACCAAACAAATCAAATACAATATTCAATCAAGCTACACTTCAAAAATCACGCAAACAAAAAATGGACTCGGAATGGCAAAATTGCTATCAACCCGAAATGGATTTTTTGGATGAAGAGTATGATGTTACAACGAACGAAATCGAAGTTAACCTAAGCCAAATGCAACCGATTTCACTTTCACCGGAATTAGTCCCGGATACACAACCACCATCAACTCAAAGGAGAGGTGGAAGAGGTGGTGGCCGAGGTGGTGCTAGAGGTGGTGGCCGAGGACGGCCGGCCGGCCGAAGTGGTGCAAGGGGTGGTGGTAGGGTCGGTGAATCGCCCGACCAAGATATTCGACCAAGGCGCCAAGTGACCCCTTGGACCAAAAAAGAGAAAATAGCCCTTTGTCGGGCTTGAGTTGAAGTATCGGAGGACCGAAAAGCGGGTATGTATTTTTTTTAAATATATATTTTTTTAAATATATATTTTTTTAAATATAAATATTGATTTTTTAACATTAATTTATTTCTTTATGTAGCCGATTATTAAAAGGCTAAGATTTTTTGGCGACGAATCCGAGACCTCTTTCATGAGCAAGTCGGGAGCACTATGCGTTCGGCCGATATGATTTCCGGCCGGTGAACGGAGATTAGGAAATATGTGGGTTTGTTTACGAACCTTCATAGCAGGAACGCTGCTCGAGTGCGAGTGAGCGGGTCAAGTGATCTTGACGTGTATCAATTTACTTGTAACGAATGGAAAGAGGAGGTCTTGCGCAAGTACAAGACCAACAAGACGTGGGATGAGGACTATTTGTGGAGAATCCTACGTAATTGCTCCAAATGGGTGGAGCTAATTTCTGTTGAAGACATGAGCGAAGGCGGCGTCGCCTCATCATCAAAGCGAGCCAAGACGTCTTCATCGGGTGGGTACATCTCCTCTACGAGCTCGGATGCTCACGTGGGGGTTGACCTCAATGATGAGGGTGTTCCCCCGTCTCCCCTTGGTCGACCCGTTGGAAGGGACAAAACAAAGGCTAAACAACCTGTTAACGAAGCCGATGCGGAGTTCTCGGGGGAAATAACCAAAATAAGGACGACAATGGAGATGACGGCCAAAGCTAAAGTTCATAAAGTTCGAATGAGGGACATGGACTTTTTAGCGAGAGACTTTAGCAACATACCAATGCCTCGTCGAAAGATACTTGAACTAGAACAAGCGCGTCTCGTGAAGGAATACGAGATGGAACAAGAACACCCCATCGACGAGGAAGAGTAGTTTATTTATTTTAATTAAGTATTTTTTTATTATTGTATGTGTTTTTAATTTTTTTATTAATGAAAAATTTACGTTTATTATTTAATTTGTGTTACAAATTTAATTATTATAAATTTAAAATAACAAAGTTTAAAAAAAATAAAAAATAAATAAAAACTGGATAAAGTTGCTGCTCACCTCTAACCACAACACCATCAGCCTAGTGAACCAGAGCTTTATCACCCTGCCAACCGGACGCTTACGTGGCTAAATATGAGAGGATAGAGCCATTGTTCACCTCTAGCCACAACGGATAGTCTTATATTATATAAAATTGCCCGAAGTGAGAGAAAATGTGTAACTAGTGTCATTAATATTTAAAAATATCGCGCTAATAATATGTTATATTTACTTTAGGTGATAGAGAAGGGTACCTGACTACTCGGAGAGTTTAGGAAATAACAACACAAGTATAACTATAACCTTAATTAAACACGAAGTATATCTATACATCTAATATTTAAAAGTAATGTGGGACACTTGGCATTCCCACATTGCAAGTTTAATTCTCTCTCCTCCTCTCATTAAGCCACATGGCACCTTATGGGTTTTTATAAAATTTTTGTTTTTTTAAATCAAAAATTACAAAAATATATAAGGTTAAAAAAAAACACGGTTTGTAACCTAACCCCCAAATCATCCATCTTCCTCTACGCGAACATCAAACCCTAAGCAGGAGATTTGGAGGCGATTCTACTACAACGATTCTTTTAATCTCTTCTTCTCCAAGGATTCATCTCTACCATTCTATATTAATCATTCTTTCTTCATTTGTTTTTTTTTTTCTGTTTTTCGGTGATTTGTATCTCGATTAATGTCTGTTAGATATGTTTTTGTTGATTTAAATTATTTATCTTCATTGTTCTTTACTTTGCGTCTATTATTGTTGAGTTTTATTTATTGTTTTGATTTTTTATAATGTTATAGGGTTTATATTGTAGTTTTCGATTTATGTTTTTAGGGTTCAATAGATGTTTTTAGGTTTGATTTAGTAAGACTGATTAGTGGGTTAATTGTTAGATTTCGAATTAGGGTTAATGTTTAAGGTTTCGATCTATGGTTAAATTGATGTTTTAAGAAAGCTACGAATGGATTGTTATGCTTTTAGGTTTCAATTTAGGGGTTTATGTTTTAGGTATCGATTTAGGGATTTTTTTTGTTCAATTTATGTTTTATGAAAGCTACAAATGGATTGTTATGCTTTTAGGTTTCACTGTAATTGTTAGATTTGGAATTAGGGGTAATGTTTAAGGTTACGATTTATGGGTAAATAAAACTTTTAAGAAACCTGGCAATGGATTGTTATTGTTTTAGGTTTCAATTTAAGTCTTTATGATTTAGGTATCGATTTAGTTGTTTTTAGGGTCAATTGATGTTTTAAGGTTTGGTTTATTAAGACTGATTAGTGGTTTAAGTGTTAGATCTCAAATCAGGGGTAATGTTTAAGTTTTGTATTTGTGGTTAAATTGATGTTTTAAGAAAGCTACCAATTGATTGTTATGCTTTTAGGTTTCAATTTAGGGCTTTATGATTTAGGTATCGATTTATGGATTTTTAGGGTCAATTGATGTTTTAAGGTTTGACCGATTCTTCTTTAGTTTTCATTTATTATTATTCAGATTGATTAAGGCTTTATGTTTTAGGTTTCAACATAGGGTTTATGTTTTAGTTTTGAATATATATTTCGTAATGTTTTTTGAACCTTTTATTGAAACTGTTTTTGTGTTTTTGGCAAGTTTGATCAATGCTTAAACTTTTATTTTTTGTTTTTTGAAACAGTGACACAATGTTGTATGGCTTTTGGTTATATATGGAGGATAACGACGTAGCTGCTTTGGTAAGATATCTAACATGGTGTGCTATATGTATAATATATGTTTTATACAATAATCTGCTTTCAATATCCTAAATTGTGTGTATTTTGATTCAGGCGTTACCTTCTGATTATGGTGAATGGATCAAGAAATATAATTATCCCACTGGTGTTACCAAGGTCCGCACATTAACCTCTAAGGTGTTTGAGGTTACAGTTTCAAACATCAATGGAAACTGGTACTTCTACGACGGCTGGAGAAGCATGATCAATGCATTAAGGTACCCATCTGAATGTAACTTCATATTTCAATATGAAGAAAATCTTATTTCATTCCGGATCATCAGTTTCCATCAGGATGCAATATCTGCACCTGGTAACTTTTTTTACTGCAGCTTGAAGGACCGTAAATCAACGCACAAACATCTAGTAAGCTTAATGAAATATGACTCAAATACATTATATAAATATTTTTTTTACAAAAACATATATTAGTGTTTGATAATTTTTTTTTACTTCTTAGCATATTAGTCCTTTCGATCGACATGGATTATTAAATAAACAGCTTCCAGTAAATCCAGTAGATTGCAGATCTGTTCGGCGTTCATGCTTTGAGTTAGATATAGAATATGAAGATGGTCATTTTTATGTTACTAGAGGATGGCCTAGGGTGCAGGATGCTCTTGAAATAACAAAGGAACATTTGATTGTTTTTGAAATCTTTAAGCCGGTATTATTCTCTTCTATATTTGTTGAGTTTTTTATATTTTTAATATGTGACAACCGGCAACTTCCGATCGATACCGATGTGGTTTTAAATAATTATTTATTATAAATATTGTTAAGGAACATTTGATTGTTTTTGAAATCTTTAAACGGGTTCGTTACGTGGTGTGCACCTTCATAATAACCCAAACTATAAATTCATCTTATTCTCATTCCCCTCCTACACACAAACCCTAGTCTCTCTCTCTCAAATCTGCCTCTCTCTCTCTCTCTCTCTAACCTCTATCCCTCTCTCTCTCGCACATGCCCTCTCTCTCCTCCATTGTAGCAGCGCCGGCCGACCACCACCATCCTTGGTGGTGGCGGCGTGAACATTTTAGCCCCAGAAACAAGCTGAGGCGGCGGCATGGCGATTTGAGCCCTGAAACGAGCATCTGGTTAGAAGCAGCAACCGATCGGAGGTAGGTGACGACAAAGGTTGGGTTAGGTGGGTCGGGGGTTGTGTTGGTTGTTGTGGATTTTAAGGTGGATCTCGGCTGTTTGGTCAGGGTGCAGCTAGATGATGGCCGATATAGGGGTTGTTGAGAGGTGTGGCGATGGTCTGGTTCAGAAGGGTGGTGGCGGCGGTGGTTTAAGTGTGGCGATGGTCTGGTTCAGAAGGGTGGCGGTAGCGGTGGTTTAATTGTGGTGATGGTCTGGTTCAGGCTAAGGGGTTGGTTAAGGCTCTGTGGTGGTTATGGCTGTGTTGGATGGCTGAGATGGTTCGGGTTTGGGTCTGGTTTCGATACGGGTTACGGTGGTGGTTGTCGGGTTACTGGTTCACTTTGGTCCTGGTCTCGGGTCATGGCTCAACGGGTTCCAACCGGTTTTGGGTGTGGTTTTGTGTTAGGTTTTCGGTCCGGGTCAGATCTGGGTCTGGTGCGAGCTCCTTCCGATTTGGGTGTGGGTTCAGTTCGGGTCCAAGGGTGGTTAGCTGGTCGTGTTCGGTTCGGGTTTCAGTCGCGGTTATGGTTGGCTCGGGTCAGATCTGTTCAACCGTCTCGCGGGTCAGATTTCGGGTTACGCACGTCTGATTCGGTATAACTTATATTCGTGTTACAATTACTTTAGTTGTAGATATTATATGTGACAACCGGAAAATTTTTCTTCTCTTTCGTCTCTTCCTTTTTGGGCCTTGGGCAATTTTCGGGACGAACATTCTTTCAACAGGGGGATGATGTGACACCCGGCAAACTCAGGTTAGTAACATTGACTAAACTAGTAAGTCTACCTTAGCGAGTCATGCATATTACGTTCTTAACGGGGTCAGTCGAGTCGGTATGATGATTCTGGGAATCATCGGGAGTCGGTCCATAACCATGTCCAAGATCTCTTTGTACAAGTAAATCCATGAGGATCTAAGGAAGATCATGAGTGGATATGGCTGATATCTTGTGTAAGATTTTGTGGTACTTGCAATATTTATAAAAAAAAAAAAATCTTTCAAGAATCGGCCAATATATACACATCCATATCTAGCTAGATATGGTAGAGTGTGGGATGGATATGGAGTGATTTGTTAAGAAGATTACATGTACTATAAAAATTCATACAATCTCTTATTTCCTTTTAAAAAATACACGGCCAAACACCCATAAAAACAATTCATCAAGATCATGCAAAATCTCCTAGCACACATACATCCATTTTATATGAAGATAATATCTAGTTCTTGGATCCTCATGATCTTGGAAGATATAATATGATTTTGTGTAGATTACATAAGATTACATAAGATCTTGGAAGATATAATATGATTTTGTGTAGATTACATAAGATTACATAAGATCTTGGAAGATATAATATGATTTTGTGTAGATTACATAAGATTACATAAGATCTTGGAAGATATAATATGATTTTGTGTAGATTACATAAGATCTTGGAAGATATAATATGATTTTGTGTAGATTACATAAGATTGCACAATCTTTTCCTTTTCTTTTTATAAACTCACGGTCAACACCTCAAATATTCACCAAGACCATATCAAATCCTCTAGTACACACATATCTATTTTATATAAGGTTTAAATCTAGTATTGGATCTTGAAAGATCATTGTGAGATATGATATTATTTATAAAGATCACCAAGATTAACACTTGACCAAAAACTCTTCTCTTCCTTTTCTTTGATGCCGTGAGGTTGCAAGAGCACCAACACATCTCCTTTCATGTTCAAACACTCCAAAATCACTCATAAACATCCATCTTCCAAAACCCCATTGTGTGTTTCAAGCTTAGAGCTTAACCACTAAGGAAGAACACACTAAACCCCATCATAATCAAGCATTAAAAGCTTCCCTAGCCTTGTGCTAGTTGTGCTTGACCACGGACTTGCTATTCTCTGATATTTGATTGTACGTTGTACATCAGGTGAGTTTCACAGCCCCACTTTTAATGTTTTGCTTTCGGGGGGGAGAAACATGCTTTGTACGAACTATTTAAAGGTCATGTTATACTATGGGCACTTTATGTTACTATACGGCTTTTATGGAAAGTCCCAGGGGGAAACCATGAATGTGCTGGAACGCACAACGGGGGAAATGTGGATAGATCTATTGGGCCTCACAAGCCCCACTCGACGGCGGGGCCGGGCGGGTGCATATTGTCTCTACCTATCGGGCTACCGAGGCATCGGTAGCCCAGTCGTCTGGGCTGGTATCATCTTTTGGTTCATGTTTAGTAATGGGTTCCCAACCGTAGTAGTAAAAACACTTAACGTCTAGCTAACGTTCTTATGACATAGTATTAACGGGAATGATCTTTGTGAACTTGTGGCAACACTTTTATAAAAGAAAACTTGTGAACTCACCAGCATTATATGTTGACATTTCTGGCATGTTTTCTCAGGTCGCTAAGGTAGCAGTCAATGGGCTAGGCGCACGAAGTCATGCACAGCGTCTAATATTGTGAAGCATATTAAACAATGTTTTGTAAATAATGATATGTCTTTTGGTTGTAAACAAGAATGCTTCCGCTGGTGGTTTACGGCTCGAAGCATGATATTTTGGTTTTAAATATATTTATGAATGCATGTTTGTTGTATGTTTATCGTGATCGTTGACTGAGATCCTGGTGTGTCACGCGCCTCGCGGTAAAACCCCGCACGTGGAATTTGAGGGTGTGACATTATATATTTACAAATAATGAATATTTGTAAATATTATATATTTATGAATATTATGTATGCGCGTAGGATCGTCAAATCTACAAAGATAGTGATCAAACAAGTTTGATTCAGGTGCGGAATCCCTGAATCAATCACTAAATGATAATAATATCAACAAAACACAGAAATCATCTTTAAAAGCTTCATTTCATTGATAAACACACTCAATTACACGTTAAAATAAGGTTTACAATCAATATATGACGTGAATTAAGGTTACACAAAACCCTAGGGAGAGATTCAAACTGGAGGGAAACAAAAATGACCAAAACTTACATTCAAAATGAGCTTAACCTATTTATAGGCCTGCACATTCGCCCATATTGCTTGGTTGAATGTGCAGGTTCGCCCATTCAACATGGTCGAACCAAGCTATACATTAACATCTATTCTACCTTCGACCTCCTATCTCTCCTTCGCACCAATAAGCTCTCCTTCGCACCTTCTGAAATCTTCATTCGCCCAAATGTTCTTCCTTCGCCCATTTGACAAAACACACTAACATATGTTAATTGTAATCCAAAGCATTAGTCGCACAAAATGCATCTACAAACTCCCCCTCGACTATTGCTTGGATTGTTTACGCTCATGGTCCATCCTTTTGTTCATCAGCTTTATGTGCAGTAATGTCTTTTGTTCTTTAGTCATCACCGGTTCAAACACTTGTTTCGTCTTTTTCTTTTTGACATCAGGAGCAGCTTGAATCTTCACGAACTTCCCAAGCTTCTTATCAAAATCGCATCCAGCGTTTATATCATAAGCAAAGCACAGAAATACCACACGCTGGTATTTACTTGCTTGTTCAGCATCCTTCACATCACTGAATATCGGATTATAATACAACATAATTATATCCTCATGTGAACAATTAACCAACCACATAGGATCAAATATGTGTATTTTCTTGAAAATCTTATCACCATCTTTCAATACAATCACAGCCTCTGCAATCTTCCAATCATAATACCTCCAGATAAAATCTTTCGCAAAGTGTTGTGGAATCTGCAATAGCGGAATATGTTTCAACACTTTTGGTGGTGTGTACTTTAGAGTCACCTTGGGCAAACCGGTAATAGTATCAATATCTTTCTTGTGAGCAATCTGTTTTGGATACTGAGGTTTAAAAAGATTCCAACTCGTCCTGCTTTCCCTCGCCATTTGATCAGCAAAATAAGCTATGTGATCGTTAGAGGATCAAGTCAAACGATGTCTACAAACATCACGAATAGCCCAGTATGGGAGAGTCTTCAGATCATGAAATCTGTCAAAATAGAGTATCCCCTTCTCCCACTTAACGGCAACACACTTCAACTGCTTTATAAACTTCCAACCCAATGCTTTTCCTTTAAACATCTCGTTGTGGAGTTTATAGAAACTTCCCTGGATCTCTGCTTTGGGACGATTAGCTTCTTTCTCTTTTAATTTCCTCAGTAACTCTTTCAGACTATCTGATTGTTCAATGTTTGGTTTATCATGCCCCTTGAACACTTCTTCCACAAACTTATCACTCTTTTCTCTAGCAAGTTTCTCGGCTTCTTTTAATAATTCTTCAATGAAAGCAGCAAATCCAGAATCTTTATCTTTCTTGAAATATTCTGGATACTCTTCACTGGTTATATCTTCAATTTCAATCTCCTCAAACGCAGGTACGTCACGATCATCAGAATGATTTCCAGCTTCCTTTTCAGGTAGATTAGGAATCTGATTATCAGCTAATAGTTCTTCCAACGTTTTCCCAACCTGCTTTGCCAAGCCTTCCAAAATCTCCTTTGACATTGCCGCAGAAACTTCACCATCTTCAAGATCTGGATCATTATATTCCAATTCCAGCATCCTGTCACTAGATTCAAAGATCTCAGAAAATCGACTGGTCATGTCTATCGTCCAGACTCGATCAGTAAGCATCTGGAAATACATCTGTTTATCATCTTCAGACAATGACTTCAGCTTTTCATTCCAAAAGATCGTATCATCATCAACCGATCCTCCAGGAGCTTTAGAACTGGATTCACCTCCTTTTCCAGATCCCCGTTTCTCATACTTATACTTATCTGTATCGTCATTATCATCTTCAAATGCAGAGCTGTCTCCTTCACCAGATTCACCATCTGAACCATCATCATCTCCATCACCTTCTTCTTCTTCTATTGAGGAGCATTTCCTGCATCTTCATCAAGATCCTCATCTTCCTCCTCCTCATTATCAGACGGTTCGAAATCAACCTGCTCCTCATCTTGTTCTTTATCCTCTTCACCTTCTTTTAGCTGAGGAGCTCGAGAGTACAAATCTTTTATCAAATTGTCCATGTGCTTGTTACTCTCTTTTAGCTTCTTGTTGTCTTCTTTCAAAGCTATGTATCGTCTGGTGTTTCTTTGTTCGTGTTTCAACAACTTCTTGTTTTCTTTGCAAAGTCGTTTGATTTCAGCTTCAAGTGCTTCCTGATTATCATGTGATGTCTCAACAACATCTAGCATCTTCTGATCGTTGTTCTTCAGTTTCTCAATCTCTGCTTGTTGCTAACTAATTATCTTCATCATATCAGCTAGCTTCCAGTTCACAGTGTTCATCACATCGCTATCAACTGTGACCTTTGGAGTAGAAGCTTCAGCATCAGCAGGCAGCTTTCCTTTCTTAATCTTCTTTAACACTCTTTCCAATGCATCATTGAATTTATCAACAGGTAGATCAGTCTGTTTCTCAGTTCCTGATGATGTTTTTTGTTTCTTAGCAACTGGACTTGTAAACGGTGATTTTGAGCTAGATGCTGGTGGAAGTTTCTTTCCAGCAACTAATGATTCAATCTCTCTAGCTCGCTTCTCCATGGGCTTTAACACTTTCTCATTCTTCTTGAATTGGGGCTTCTTTGGTTTCTCCCCTTGTACTGGCGATCCAGGAAAATCTCCTGATCCCAAACCTAATCCCTCATCATCTTCATCTAAGTGAATAGGACTCTTAGTTCTCTGTTCCTCCACTGATCTATTCAGACTAGCAGACTCACCAGCCACAGTGGCCTTGGGCGTGGTGCTCTTTATAGTCTCTTCATCAGAATCCCATCATTCATCTTCTTGCGTCTCCTCAATATCAACCGACGCTTCATCCACAAGATGTAATCCTTTCTTTGCCATACTTTTGTGCCTTCTCGACGCATTTTTCTTCTTTGCTGGTTCAGCTTCAGCCTGAACTTCAATTCTAATCTCTTTCTCTTTACCTTTACCACTCTTTGCTCCCACGTTCACTACCTGACGCTTTCGTTTTGCCTCAGGGTCAACTGGATGTAACGGATTGTCTTCGTCAGATGCACTGTCAGCATGCCTCACCTTATCTTTACCAGGATCCACATAATCAATCTTAACCAAGTGACCAAATAAACGTCTCACTGGTGGTCTTTCATTCACAGATAAACCTTTGTACGCTTTCATTCTGGCAAGAGTATTAATGTTCATATGCTCCTGAACAATAATCTGCTTTGGGTCTCTCTTCAAATTCTTATACTTTAAATCAAATATCATCTGAAGGAATCTAGGATATAACAGAAACTTCCTAGCCCTTGTACCTCTCACTGGTTCCAACAAATGTTCCATAAGCATTCCAGATACATTGAACGGTTTGTTCAATATAAGTGCTATCATCAACGAGCTTATGCTTTTCCTCATCAAATCATAACCACCAACCACTGACCCGAAGACATGTATCATAACATGTGCTAAGTACTTGAATTGAGGACATAGCTTTCCTTTGTGTAACGAACCATCAGTAATCGGTCCGTTATATTTCATTCTGAGAAAGCACTTCCTTTGTTCCGTCCAGCTGAGTTCTCTGGGATCCGTCTTTTCTTCTTCTTCAAGTTTCAACGCTTCCCTGATATCATTCTCTGACACGATAATCAGCACTCCTTGGATTTTGCTGACCAGAGAAGATTCACCTTCCCAGAAGTCCATTTTAGCATTAGTCCAGAACTCATGTAACAAATCTCTGTAAATAATAGCGGGTGTAGCAATCGCATCGATCACCCGGCTCCTCTTCAGAAACTCAATAATCCCAGTAAACTCCGTATGCTTCTTCACGTCTCCAAGATATGCACAGCAGTTGTGCGCATTCTCGAACGGTAGTATATCAGTCTTCGCTGTCTCGGCAGCTTGTGAAGATGATCCAGCAGGAACACTCGTATCTTCCTGTTCAGACATGCTTAAAACTGCAAAACAAATCAAGTAAACGCGTTAAAAACAAACAAAATAAACAAAATTTGAAAATTTGAATTTTAAATTCTACATTCGCCCGTTTAAAGGTTTGAATGAGAAAAACTTGGTGCGAATGTGAAGTAAATTCTACATTCGCCCGTTTAAAGATTCGAATGAGAAAAACTTGGTGCAAATGTGAAGTTTCAAGGGTTTGAATGTGAAAAGTTTTTGAAAAATGTTTCATTCGACCGTTTAACTTCATTCGCCCAGACAAACCTTCTCCTTCGCCCGTTTTTTGCACGTTCGACCGTTCGTAAAGGGCGAAGGTGTCAGTTCATCACATTCAAATTACAATTTTGCAATCCAGTGATTTTCAACATGTCATTTTGATTCATTTAACACCTAAAACCTCCGATTAATGTTTCCTAATCATCAATTTCATTAAACAAGCATTGATTCAGTGTTTTCTAATAAAAACTAGGGTTCGAACCTAAAAACTAATCAAATGATCAATCTGTTTGATTAAAACCCTAAGTTTTTGGATTATCTCCCCCTAAAACACTGAAACAATGAATCCGTATAAAAAATTAAATCAATTATCATGTTTTAATTAGTGTTTGATCAGTTAGGGCTCGAAAAAGAAAAACGTCGATTAATCATTCAATCTTGGATGAAAACCTGTAAAGATAAAGGCAAATTGATCAGCACAAGTAGACGAACACAATGATATGATTTAAAAGTCACGAGCAACAAGTGGACTTAGGATCAGAATTTTTTATAAAATTTTCGAATGGGTCGAATGAGTAGATAAGGGTATTTATAGACTGCTCATTCGCCCGTTCATAGTGGTCGAATGTGAAGCTTTTGTCTCCTTCGCCCCTAATTAAAGGTGCGAATGAGACATAAGGGTTCGAAAGAGAAAATGTCTTAAGAACTCTCACATTCGCCCAAATTGAAACGTACGAATGAACAAAAAATTCCTCCTTCGACCCAACGAAGGGACGAAAGTGAATCAGGAATTTTTGAAAATTTTACCAAATCTCAAAATCGAGTCCCGTTCAAAATATTTTCCAACTTTTAAGCATCCGACAATCATATTTTCTCATTTAAAGATTACAAAGCTCAAATGGTTCATCAAGGTTTAGAAAATCGTCATCAACCACCATCAGCTATCAAAAATAAGATAGAAATGTAAAATCTTTTTGGATTTTCTAAAGTTTATGTTAAAACACACCTAAAATCTTTTTGAGTTTTGCAATTTTTGACGAGAAAATAAAATGCAGAAATGTAAAGATAAAACAGTAAATGTTTTGCGATTTCCGGTAAAGTGATCATATCAGTTATTGAGAAATCTGATCACACTGTTGATCTTTTTTATTATTATCATTAAAGACAATGTGTGATCTGGCAACTGCTGATATTGTGATCCACATAAACTCACATGCAGACTTTTGTGCAGTGCTTTAAACTGATACTATTATGTATAGTATAAACGTAATTGTCTGTGGTTCCCACGCACACGACATACTCCCGTATCAAGAAGTAAATGCACAAAGACTCATTGTAAAGCGTGATTATGCTTTCGTCGTCTGTAATTTACAAGGTATGAGGCACAAAGGTATACAGGTCAGCAAATTAATGCAGCAAAGTAACATATGCACTCTACCAGGTTGAGGACTGATATCAATCATGATTTGCATCAATGATTAATACGATGTAATAGATAATCTTTGATTATCATAAAACATGGAAAGTACCTCAATTCGGTAACTTTAGGATTTGGCATAAAGCTCTTTTATAAAGACACCCTATCTGATCTAGGTCCGTAATGACTTACAGCAGAAGATCAGAGAGGCTATCCCCAGACAACTAATAACATAACGACCCAAAACCTCCGAGTTTTGTACAAATACCCTATCAAACGAAATTACGGTACTAAGACCATATGCCCATGAGGAGTTCATCCACACACCAATTCGTTTGATATTTATGTATCAGGCACGCAGTAATAGGTCTACGAAGCCTATCAGCACATCACACAGACTCAGACTGTTAGGACAAAAAGGATTGGTTAAACCACTTTTGTAAACCTTAGTCTAATTCACTTCTGTCAAATTATTCTAAGTATAGAACTACTGAAGAAAGAAGACTAAACAGCTGAAGAAGGATTCTACAAGTACTGAAGAAGAATTGCATCAGAAGTTCTGAAGTCCAAACCAGACAGTTCTCTGAAGACAAACTACTCATCAGTAGTTTGTCATTCATCAGCAATTGTTCAAGAATCTTTCCACCACCTTATGTTTCAGTAGTTTATTAGTTTAGTATTACTTTAACTTTTTATACAAGTTCCAAGATTGCAACTTGTTGCAACTTGTCTCTGAACTTGCTTTTTGGCAAGGTTCATGTATTTGTAAAGTCTATAAATAGATGGGTTCATCCCTCTGTTTTAGACATTGATTTTTAATACAGAAATCCTTCAAAGCTTATCATTGTTATTTCCATTTCATTTACTGAGAATCTGTTTAAGTGTTCATTCTCATTCAATGCTTAGATCCTCATTAAATACTTATCTTTAGTCCAGGGGGAGTAATAACTCTTGTTGATAAGTGTAGCTTTAACTTATATCATTCCGCTGTGCTATTACTGATAAAGAACTTGCTAGACACTTAAGTGTTCACTAGCAAGTTCATACAAAGAGCAATATTGATCCAACAATTGGTATCAGAGCACTGGTTTATCTGATCACATATCAATCTAACACATTGAGAATCAGACACAGGCTCTTATTGATATTCAATAAAGGATTAAAAGTTCACTTTTATCAACATCCATCACTTTAAGAGATATTTGACAAATCAATACTCTTTAAAATGGATCCTCATAATACTAGTTCTGCCAATAAACCTGCTATGCTAGTAAGAAATGAATATAATATCTGGCAAAGGAGAATGGCACATACCTTATCACAGACCAACACAGGTTGCTGGAAATCTGTGATATATGGTCCTCATAAACCAGTAAATATCAATCTTGAAACTAAAGAAGAAATTCCAAAAGACCCAAAAGACTATACAGATGATGATTTCCTAAACTTGAGCTTGATGCTAAAGCTTTCTCTATGTTGGCAATGGCACTCCCAAATGAAATCTACTATGGCCTATTACATTGTGATAGTGCCAAAGAGCTTTGGGACTGCCTCAAAGAACAGTTTGGAGGAACTGAAGAGGTGATTGCCAACACCAGAGAAATCCTGGCTCAACAATATGAAACTTTTGCTCACATTAATGGGGAAACTTTAACACAACAATTTGAAAGATTCTCCTCATTAATATCTGAGCTAAAATTAAATGGTCAGACCTACACAACTGTATCTATGCTTCATAGATTTTTAAGGTCTTTACCTGAAAAATGGGAAACATACTCTATAGTCTTAAGATCTTCACCAGACTTTAGCTCCCTCACTCTTACAAAACTTCATGGGAGATTACTTACTTTTGAAAGATAAATTGATCAAAAGAAAAAGTTACAAAGTTCTGGTAAAACTGCTGATGACTATCTACCAAGTAGTACAGCACTATTGGGACAAGACTCACCAACTTGTTCAAATAGTTTTGGATCTTTTGACCATATTGACATAACTGCTGGGATCTCATCTGAAAGATCATTCCCAGGTTATGACAATAATGATTTTAGTCAAACTGGTGATAACATGTGTTTTATCATGGATGATTTAAAAAATTTCAGCAGTGATGACTTGGAAGAAATGGATATTCTACACCAACTGGCCATGTTAAGTTTAAAAACAAATAAATTTTACAAAAGGTCAGGAAGAAAGTTTCCAGGACTCAACAACTCAACAAAAATTGGTTTTGACAAATCTAAACTTAGATGTCACAAGTGTCAAAAGTTGGGACACTTTGCTAGAGAGTGTAGAAGCTCTAGCTTTAACCAATCTCAGTCTGGAAATAATTTTAACCCCAGTTATAACAGGAATAATGGAACACAAGGTAGTGCACATTTTGTACAGGCACAAGCTCCACAACACCAATATGTGCCACAAGTACAATATGTACAGATGCCTGCTCAACAGATGCAGAGCCAACAATCAATCCCTCCCTTTCCAGCTGCTCAACCACCTCCACATACTCAACAACCCTCACAACAAAGTTTATTTACTTCAGGGTATGTTGACTGGAGCAGTCTTCCTTTTGACACTACTGAGTGTAACCCTGATGCAGACAACAAGTTGTTTGACATCAACTGGGGAGAGCCTGATAATGGCAGAAAGAACTTTGCCTTAATGGCATTTGAGGGATGCACCTCAAAATCTGCCTTATCACAGAGAGTTTCCAGAGGCTTAAATAGCATTTGGTATATTGACAGTGGAGGCTCAATGCACATGACAGGATGCAGATACCTGATAAACAATTTTATCAGTCAAAGAGAAGGATCTGTATCCTTTGGGAACAATGCTAAGGGATATGTGCTAGGACATGGCAATGTCTCCTTTGGCAAAATACAGTTTGACAAGGTCAATCTGGTTGAAAACCTTGAGTACAACTTGCTGAGTGTGTCACAAATGTGTGATAAAGGATATTCTTCCTTTTTCACAAAGACAGCATGCAAGATCATATCACTAGAAGGCCAGAAGTTGATAGAGAAGATCATACTTTGTTGATAGCCAAAAGATGTGGCAATGTCTATGTAGTGGACATTGAAAAGGACAAAGTACTGAACAATACTGCCTGTTTCTTCTCAAAGGCATCAACTTCAGAGACTGATCTCTGGCACAGGAGACTTGGCCATGTGAACTTTAAAGCCATAAATAAAGTCACAAAAATGGGCTTGGTCAGAGGTCTACCTTTAAAGGTATACCAGTGTCAAGAACACTGGTATACCTGTTTAAAGGGAAAACAACATAAGTCCTCCTATAAGTCTATTGAAGAATCAAAAACTACTGCATGTCTTCAACTACTCCATATGGACTTATTTGGGCCTGTAATAATCATGAGCCTTGGTAAGAAGAAGTACTGCTTGGTCATCATTGATGACTATTCAAGATTTACATGGGTATTCTTCTTATTTTCCAAGGATGAGGCTGCTGAAATCATCAAGTTCTTCATTCTACAAGTAGAGAAACAATATTCTCTATCTGTCAAAGCCATTAGAAGTGACAATGGGACAGAGTTCAGGAACAAAACTCTGGATGAATTCTGCTTGTCTAAAGGGATTATTAGACAATACAGTGTTCCCAGAACTCCTGAACAAAATGGTGTAGTAGAAAGGAAGAACAGAACCTTAATTGAAAGAGCAAGAACAATGTTAGCTGATTCAGGCCTACCATTGTATTTCTGGGCTGAAGCAGTTAATACTACATGCTATGTTCAAAATAGAGTCCTTGTCAACAAGAGACACTCCAAGACTGCCTATGAAGTTCTTCATGGCATAAAGCCCCTTATCTCCTTTTTCAGGGCTTTTGGATGTCAATGTTTCATTCTAAACATCAAAGACTCTATTTCAAAGTTTGCTGCCAAAGTTGATTCAGGTTACTTTCTTGGTTACTCTTCCACTAGAAAAGCCTACAAGGTTTTTAACTCAAGAACCAGGATAGTAGAAGAAATACTGAATGTCAAGTTCAATGAGTCAAAACACACTCTTATTCCAGCACATCCTGCTGAACTTTTTGACCTTGACAGCTTCCATTTTGGACCTGAAAAGACTGTCACTTCATCTAAACCTACTTATTATGGTGATCAAAGGTTTGATGATGAGGATCCAGCACCATGGACTCCTCAAACAGTCATTAAGTCAACTTCCAAACCATTAGAAGTTTCACATACTTCTGATTCAAGAACTGCTGATGTACAAACTCAAACATCTGCTTCAGCACCTAAAACTACTGAAAACACTGAAACTGCTGAACCAGACAATATAAACCTCAGTGGTTTGTTTGATGAAGTACAAGAGCCACCTACACCTATCAGTGGTTTACAACAACTGATTGAACACAAAGATCATCCACTTGAACAAATCATGGGTGATATTGCATCAGGTGTTCTTACAAGAAACCAGCTTTCCAACTTTTGCTTCTTCTCAGCATTTATTTCTCAGTTGGAACCTAAAAAGTACCAAGAAGCCCTCAAAGACAACAATTGGGTACAAGCCATGCAAGATGAGTTGCTTCAATTCAAAAAGCAACAGGTTTGGGAAATCTGTCCCTTACCACCAAACAAACAACCAATTGGCACAAGATGGGTTTTTAGGAACAAGCAAGATGAGGCTGGTATGATTATAAAGAACAAGGCAAGACTGGTAGTACAAGGTTACTCTCAAGAAGAAGGAATTGATTATGATGAAACCTTTGCTCCAGTTGCAAGGCTTGAAGCCATCAGGTTATTTCTGGCCTATGCCATTTCCAACAAAATAAAAGTTTATCAAATGGATGTTAAAAGTGCATTTTTGTATGGAAAAATAAAAGAGGAAGTGTATGTCTGTCAGCCACCTGGGTTTGAGGATCCTTCTCATCCTGAGTGGGTGTACAAACTAGACAAAGCTCTTTATGGGCTCAAACAGGCTCCAAGAGCCTGGTATGAAACACTTTCTAACTTTCTACTCAAAAATAACTTCACAAGAGGCTCCATTGATAAAACTCTTTTCATAAAACATGTTGGAAATCATATCTTACTTGTTCAAATATATGTTGATGATATCATATTTGGTTCAACAAACACAAAACTGTGTGATGAATTTAAGAAACTCATGCAATCAAAATTTGAGATGAGTACAATGGGAGAACTGCAGTACTTTCTGGGACTGCAGATTAAACAACAAACAAATGGAACTTTTATACATCAATCAAAATATGTTAATGAATTATTAAACAAATTTTCTTTACAAGACAGTAAATCATGTTCCACTCCCATGACACCAACCACACAAGTTGAACCAGATGATCAAGGAAAACAGGTTGATCAAACCATGTATAGATGTATGATAGGTTCCCTTTTATATCTAACTGCTTCTAGACCAGATATTATGTTTTCAACATGTGTCTATGCTAGATATCAATCAGCTCCTAGGGAATCACACCTCATTGCAGTCAAAAGAATCTTCAGATATCTGAAAGGAACTCCAACACTTGGAATTTGGTATCCTGCTTCAAGCAATACCAAGTTATCAGCTTTTTCAGATAGTGACTATGCAGGGTGTAAAATGTCAAGAAAATCAACATCTGGTGGTTGTCAATTCTTGGGAAACTGTCTAGTGTCCTGGCAATCAAAGAAACAAACATATGTTACAACTTCAACTGCTGAAGCTGAATACATTGCAGCTGCAAGTTGTACATCACAGATACAATGGCTCCAGTATCAACTTCTTGATTATGGAATCAAAGAAACCAAGACACCATTGCTTGTAGACAGCAAATCTGCCATTAGCATCATTCAAAATCCTGGTCAGTTTTCAAAAACCAAACATATTGAAATCAGGTATCATTTTATAAGAGATTGCTATGAAAAAGGCAAGATTGAAGTGAAACATGTAGCAACAGCTAATCAAATAGTTGGCATATTCACTAAACCCCTTGACACATCAACATTTCAGAAGTTAGTATCCATTCTTGGGATGCTAAATTTGTAAGTGTTTCTTTTTATTTTTCTGCACATATTTTCATTTTTCACTTACATTTGTTTTTAAGTCTGAGAACTTCTGAAAAACAAACAAGAGAGAAACTACTGCTGAACAAAACATCAGTATGGGAATATTTTCTGAAAAGTGATTAACTTCTGATAAAACAACCTTCAGAAGTTATGAATAAAGTATTTATAAAGCATTCTCATCAGTTGTTCAAAACTACTGAAGAGAAAGTAGGAACTACTGATGATATCTGTTCTTCATCAGCAGTTTGGTCAAAAAGGGTAAATCAGACTTTTCCCACATCAGAAGTTTGACCTAAGCGGTTAAGAACTTCTGATAAATACCTTTTCCAACACTTATCCTTTCAAAAAGCAAAAATTCCCTCCTTCTCTCTCACAAAACACTCTCAAGACCTAAACCTGCAAAAACACTGTTCGATCCACACACACACAAACCACATGGCTCTAGTACTGAAACAGGGACACAATCAAAGGGGCTACTTCGAAAAACAAGAAGCCTGGTCCCAATACGACGAAATCATTGATTTGGTCGTCAAATCCCAATACTTCACTGCCCTCACCATCGACCCTCCAATCCACACTGAAACTCTAAATGAGTTTTGGGCAAACGCAGAGATGGTGACGGTGAACAACAAAGTAATCTCCCTCAATTCAACCATCCAAGGGAGAAGAATGGCAATCACACCGGCTATTTTGGCAATTAGGCTGGGTTTGGATGATGTAAATACCCCAGACCAATTTCCGAACTCTCAGATTCATTTAACCATGACAGAGTGTGGTTACCAAGGTACTCTCTCACATGCTACAATCTTTAAGAAATATTTTGAACCAAAGTATAAACTGCTTTTTCATTATATTATTATGTGTTTGAGTCCAAAAACTGGATCTTATGATCAGATGCCCTCAACTTTTCAACCTATTTTTCATTCCATAGTGAATGAAACAAAATTCAGGGCATCATCACTTTTCTTTAATGAGTTGGTGTTACATCATCTCAATACTAAAAAGAAGTTTTTGTTGTACACAAAATTTATTATGCAGTGCATAATAAAAGAACTTGGAGAAGAGGTGCTTGTGGGTAAAACAATTTTAAACCCTTTATCCTCACAAGCATACTCAAGGCACAACAAACCGGCTGCCTGGCCAGAAGATGACCAAGGGGAACCAGAAATAGTCCCCATGGAATCCTCATCTTCCAAACCTACACCCCCAAAGGCCATGAACCCAAGCAACAAAAACAAAAACCCACCAACCCAAAAAGAAAAGCAGTTCAGGAGGTTGAGATGCCTGAACTAGCTAATGTGCAATCTGCACTTGATAAAGATGTGACTGAAACATCCTCTCAGTCTCATCCATCTCAAACCCCACCAAGAGCACCAATCACCATACTTTTCAAAAGAAAAAGACTAAAGAAAACTATTCCTATTGACTCCTCTTTTGAAACTGCTGAACCCATTGACCAAACTACTGAACCAGCACCCCAAATTTCTGAACCTGATATAGAAATAGCCAAACTTCTCTCTGGGCTAAAAGAGAGAGTCCCATCTGAACATTTCAGTCCCCAACAACCACATCAAACAGGGGACATAGCCTCAGAACTTGACATGGATGTGGACACTCAAAGCCCTAACCAAAGAGATGAGGATGAACCAGGGTCTCTAAGCCCAAACTTAGAAACTCTTGGTACTTTTGAGGCTGCTACTACTCATTTACCACCCAGTGGTGGATCTGAGGAAAGAAGCAACATAGCTA
The DNA here is from genome assembly GCA_028751855.1 of Ambrosia trifida. Lineage (NCBI taxonomy): Eukaryota > Viridiplantae > Streptophyta > Magnoliopsida > Asterales > Asteraceae > Ambrosia > Ambrosia trifida. The sequence goes on along the minus strand of CM054122.1, from coordinate 224,258,539 downwards.
AGACCTCAACTGTGGCAACTACTGATGAAGGCTTAATGCCTGAGGTAGGAAATCCTCTAAACTAAGAAAAATAGGTACATGAGACAACTGAGTTGGGCTCAGCTCATGATGTAACTGATACAGTCCTCATTGAGGATGTAATCAGGGATTCAGATGATTCCATTGACTTGGATGATGATTCACAACACAAAACTACTGAATTGACGGCTACAAGTGAAGGTCCTGCACCTGGTGTATCTATGCTCAAGAAGCTAGTCACACCAGATCAGGTTAAAGTCCACTTAATCCCTGATTCCCCAAAAGTGGCATCTTCTGTACAACAAGAAGATCTCCCAAAAACACACCCCTCACTACAAATGCCTACCCAATTCCCTGGGCCATCCAGCATAGACATGAACTAGCTATGCAGCCCAGATGGTCCCTTATATCACATGATGAACACCCTCATCAAAAATCACTTCCAAACCTACACAGCTGACTTGGAGCTGTCCATCAAAAACCAATTTGGAGTGATACAGACTAAGATGAACGGTCTGTCCAACAAGATTGACTTCAACTCCAAACAGATTGCTACTCTTACAGGTCATTTCTCTGAACCCTCAAAGAAAAAGCTTGATGAATCCAAAAAGGGGGATTAAACTAAGGAACCTAGGGAGTCATTCGAAGCCAGGATAAGGGCAAGAGTGGCTATCCAAGAAAGAGAACAGAGAAACCAAGCCAGAAGAGAAAAACTGGCCCAACAATTTGGTGTCTCTGTACAAGAAATAGAAGATGCTGAAAAGCCTGATGAATCCCAAGGCCATAATGAAGAAACTTCTGATGGTGAAAGTTCTGATGAAGACTCAGAAAATACTGAAGACAATCCTTCAGTAGTTGACAGACCTTCAGTAGTTGTCAACCCATTAGAAGTCAACACTTCCAACACTGAAACTGCTGAACAGCCTTCCAAATCAACTGAACCTACTCAACCAACTCCTATTCCAAAGCATACTACAACTACAACAATGACTGTGCTGAACCCTTCTCCTCTATCAATGTCCAAAGAACTACTTGAGAAGAGTTTAATTGCAGCTGAAAGAAAGGCTAAGGAAGATGAGATCTGGAGTGCTTTGGAAGCAAGGGATGACTTAAGCCTCAATGAAAAACTACAGGCTTATGAAGCAGAACTTCAAAGGCAGGCTAACCTGGAAAGAATTGCTGAGGAAGACAAAAGACAACAACTGATGTCTTACATCACCAAGAACAGCAAGACCAAAGCCTATACATTGAAGGGACTCTCCATGGAAGAGCTAACAAGAAGACCTCAACTTATTGCAGACAAACTTGCAACAAGTAAAGATGGAAAAGCCAAGAGAGCCCAGATGATTGAAGAATTAGTAGCAAATGGTTATGGTTCAAAAGCCTCTGTGTCCAAGTGGAAAGAAGAAAGAATGGTGGACACTAAGGCTGCAAGGGCTGCAAATCTAGAGAAGTTTGAAACTGCTGAAGTGTCAACTTCAGTAGTTTGAACTTCTGGTGTTTCAAGAAAACCTGCTACAAAGAAAAAGACAGAGGAAAATGTGAAGACTAATTTCAGGATGGTACTACTAGAAGGAAGTACAGTAGTCCATTCTGACTTCGACATTGAAGAGAAACCTCTGCTAACCCAATTCAGGGATCCTTCCACCTTTGCATATCAAATTCAAAAGACCATTAAATATAAACTGCACACTAAGGTAGTTACTGAGCATCACTTGCCAACCTTTCAACTACCTAATGTGATGCAACAAGAACAAGGAAGAGAATTCCACCTGAGAGTCACTGAAGTCGAAGACATCCAACACTCAGGAGCATCCCAGGGTACCAGCATGGTTCCCTATACTTTAGACTTTGACAAGTCTAAAGTGCCTATCAATAAATGGTCCTTTACTGATGACAACTCAGTACAAGTGTGTAACAACCCTGGCTTCGGAGCCGGGTCGTCGGGTCGGGTTATCGGAGCTACGCAGCAGATTCGGATCATAACAGTCTTTATTCTTCCAGGATCCACGTCATCATATCTGTTGGGTTACCTGAACACATGTCAAAAATAGTTTCTGTCAACATAAAGTTGGTGAGGTCGTGTATTTTATAAAGTGAATGGCCAGTTCGTTTATTGATAATTATTTTGTATAAAACATTCTTTTATAAACATGCTTTACAGTTATAATTCTGAAGGGGAAACTATATTTCTATTATACCAACTCTATTATATATCAGTTTGATTATATCTCAATTCTATCATATCGATTATATTTCGTGCCATTCCTATCTATGGTACCACTCTGATTGTGGTAAAATACCCGTTCCTGTCCTCTAGTTGGACAAGAATGGTTTTAGTCCTCTACTTGGACATTCCTACCCTCTACTTGGGTAAGACTGGTTCTTGCCCTCTAGTCGGTACAAGAAAGGAAATGGCGGATACCGTCCAGTACTGTCCTTGTCGTTTCTATGTCCCCTTTTCTATTATACTTCTTTTATTTCTATTGATAATCGTTTATTATGTAAAGCATTTCTAGGTTTAATAAATGACATGTATTCCCCCGAAAACACTTAATAAAACGGTAAAAGTGGGGAGTTAACGATACTCACAGGTTTGCGTATAATCTTCTATAGTCTCTCCTATTACAATTATATGTCATATATATATCTATACGTTTTACGCGTGGGACTTGTTAGATTGTAATACTTAGGATATATATCATATATACAATTTATACATATAGAATTCAGTATATATTAGATAGTCCTAAACTCGGGGTTTATTATTGACACGACACGGACATCCTAAATCTAGCTGGCCATTACAGCTTGGCATACAAAATAAATAAAGCTGGCCATTACAGCTTGGCACACGAACCTAAAGAACTCTAGACACGTACTTACCCGGATGATGGCTCGGCGGAGCATATTATTATTAACCCGAGTCTAGTATATCGTTTTATATATGTTTATTATTCTCTTATTATTATTATCAAGTCCGTACGTTATTCGTATTATATATATATTCGTATAATTCTAATAATCCTCGTCTAGTTATTAGACCGGGTTCTATTCCGAGTGTTGACCGAGTCACTGAGTTGACTCGGTATTAAATTCAAGCTCTCCGGTTAGATTAACGGTACCTCGCAATCAACATAATTCTTACATTAGGAATTTATCATAACATTATATAACCCATTAATCTAATGAAACTCTTATTAATAAGAATTATAACCGGATACTTACCGAGTTATTACCGGATTCTAATCGGAAGTGGACCGGAGTTTGCATAGAGCCGGGTATCGGACCCGTCTTCTACGTTTAGTACCTTAAAACAATCAACATAACAATATGTCAATAATCATAACCAATGATACTTGTATTCTTTATAATCAAAATATACACATATATATAAATTGAATATATAAAGATACTATAACAATCCACCATCGAGTCATAGAGGGAACCCAATCGGCTTATATGTTTGTGGGATTTCAGTACCATACCCACAACCACACGTATATGATTTGAAAGATGATTGGTGGTTCACGAGTATACATCGGAATTTAGAGCTCGGTTGGGACCCGATAACCATAGCAAACAAGTGACGGTGACTGATTATCAATTACCATGGATTCAATCAGCAGCTTAACAGACCCGATGGCAGTCACCATGACTTGGTGACTGCCCGATTACGAAGACAGAGAGGGATGGTTATCGGGACCAGAAACAGAAAGAGACAAGGATGGTTCGATGCTGATGATTAAGGCAAACGGCGATTGATGTCCGGTGAGGATTTATCGGGTTTAGAGGAAAGTTATCATAGATTCGATTGATTTATACCTGAACCAGAGGGGTTATGGTGGTGGTTACGAAGAGATTTGGTGATTATGATTTCCGGTGACAGTCACCGGTTCTTGTTTAACAGAATAGGAGGATGGTACCGGGATGTTATCGGGTGGGATGGAGGAGGAAGGTGTGTGGTGCTTACCGGAGAAAAGGAGCAGGGCGACGGCGCCGGAGATGGTGGCCGGAGACAGCAGCGGAGGCGGCGACGGCCGCCATGGCTGTCCGGTGGAAGGCTTCTTGATCAGAGGATTTATAACACACTTTGTGTGTGTGTTTGACGTACAGAGAGAGGTATGCGAGAGAGATAAAAGAAGGGTGGTTTATAATAGAATTTAAATAGAGGGTGTTTGGCAACGGGGATAATAGCTGTAACTCGGGTGTTTGGTAATGGTTATAACAGCAGAACAAAAGGCGTTTGGCAACGAGTTTTCTAGCAGATAAGGAGCGTTTAACCGAGATAATAAAATTCAATAATTATTACCTATATAACCGGTTGAAATGGTTGGTCGCGAGATTCGAACTTGAGTATTTTATTAAATAATCGGGTGGTCGGGTACGACCCGACCCGTTTAAGAGACCCGTAACACCTCGGGGTGTTACAAAGTGACAAGAAGAGACCTCACAATCAGAGCCTATAAGTCGATGAATGATCTGAAGAAGCTATCAACTCAAGACCTGCTTACAATCCAGCATCTAGAACCACAAAAAGGATCTCTCACTGATGAACAGCTGAACCAGTTGAAGAATTCCATGTTCAAAGGGATATGGAAGATTGTGAATGACAGAAGAAAACAATAAGGAATTAGAAAGGTTTTGGCTTCATCAATCCAGGGGGAGATTGTTAGGACAAAAAGGATTGGTGAAACCACTTTTGTAAACCTTAGTCTAATTCACTTCTGTCAAATTATTCTAAGTATAGAACTACTGAAGAAAGAAGACTAAACAGCTGAAGAAGGATTCTACAAGTACTGAAGAAGAATTGCATCAGAAGTTCTAAAGTCCAAACCAGACAGTTCTCTGAAGAACTACTGAAGACAAACTACTCATCAGTAGTTTGTCATTCATCGGCACTTGTTCAAGAATCTTTCCACCGCCTTATGTTTCAGTAGTTTATTAGTTTAGTATTACTTTAACTTTTTGTACAAGTTCCAAGATTGCAACTTGTTGCAACTTGTCTCTGAAATTGCTTTTTGGCAAGGTTCATGTATTTGTAAAGTCTATAAATAGATAGGTTCATCCCTCTGTTTTAGACATTGATTTTTAATACATAAATCCTTCAAAGCTTATCATTGTTATTTCCATTTCATTTACTGAGAATCTGTTTAAGTGTTCATTCTCATTCAATGCTTAGATCCTCATTAAATACGTATCTTTAGTCCAGGGGAGTAATAACTCTTGTTGATAAGTGTAGCTTTAACTTATATCATTCCGCTGTGCTATTACTGATAAAGAACTTGCTAGACACTTAAGTGTTCACTAGCAAGTTCATACAAAGAGCAATACTGATCCAACACAGACACACACCCTATATAGCATTACATTTCTTTAGAATGTGTCAGATCCCCACTGATGTACTATCATTTCCCCTTTTTCTCCAGGAAATCATTTTTGGTTTTTCTGATTTTTTATAAATTTTTGAATTTACTGTTCCCAAGGATAAGCTGGAGCATTTCAAATATGTGACTGCCCAGATATCGTTTGTTCACAGAAATCTGACGGCATTAATCTAAGGGAAGAAGATATAGCAGTCAGCAAAGAAATTTTCTAATTTTTATGGATTTTGAAATTTTTCAATGTTTTTGGATTTTCAATTTTTTCTGAAAAACAGTAAAACTATACTAAAAAGCGATAAACTAAGGTGGTGATCAGTCTTGTTTTTCCTTAATACCGTTAGCTTTCAAAAGATATTTAAATCTCGATTTATCAAAAGCTTTGGTAAAAAGGTCTGCGCGTTGGTAATCAGTGTGGATTTTGACCATATCGATCAACTCTTTAGCATAACAATCACGGATAAAATGGTACTTAATCCGAATATGTTTAGCCTTTGAGTGATTTACTAAGTCCTTTGTTAATGCGATTGCGGCTTCATTATCACAGTAAATAGGGGTTTTAAGAAATTGCAAACCGTAGTCCACCATCTGTTGTTGGATCCAAAGAACCTGTGAGCAGCAACTCGATGCTGAAATGTATTCTACTTCACATGTGGATAATGCAACTGCGGTCTGTTTCTTGCGTTGCCAGTCACGAGCCTGCTCCCCATAAACTAGCATCCAGCCCTTGTGGATTTGCTGTCTTTGTCACAGCCGCCCCAATCTGCATCACTAAAAGCGATTAGGTCAAAATTATCATCATTAGGGTACCATAGTCCTCTCGACGAACAACCCTTCAGATATCTAAGGATACGTTTGACAGTTGCAAGATGACTCTGTTTCGGCTTCGATTGATAACGTGCACAGAGACATGTGGCAAACATTATATCTGGTCTGGAGGCGGTGAGATACATCAGAGATCCGACGATTGTTCTGTATGTAAATGGATCAGTTAGCTCCCCCTTAGCATCGACTCCAATCCCGTGATTAGGTTGTATTGGGGTATCCATCGGCTTCGAATCATCCATCTAGAATCGGCTCAAGACTTCAGAAACGTATTTTGTCTGGTGAATAAAGATCCCCGTTGGTCTTTGTTCCACCTGCAAGCCTAAGAAAAACTGCATCTCTCCCATTGCGCTCATCTCGAACTTTTCCTGCATAACACGTTCAAATTCTCTGCACAGAAGTTCGTTAGTAGACCCAAATATAATATCGTCAACATAAATCTGGACTAGAAGCAAGTCATCGCCTGTTCGTTTAGTGAACAGTGTGCAATCTACCAAACCTCGCTTGAATCCTTTCGAAAGAAGATACGTGCTCAGCTCCTCATACCATTGCCTTGGAGCCTGGTGTAACCCGTAGAGAGCTTTGTTTAAAACGTAGACCTTATCCCGGTGAATAGGATCTTCAAAGCCTGGTGGTTGACCTACGTATACTTCCTCCTTGACCACACCGTAGAGAAACGCGCTCTTGACATCCATTTGATACACCTTAAATTTCTTGTATGATGCAAATGCCAGAAACATTCGTATTGCCTCTAAGCGTGCAACTGGTGCATAGATTTCGTTGTAATCAATTCCCTCAACTTGATGAAATCCTTGTACAACCAAACGAGCTTTGTTCCTTACGATCACTCCTCTATCATCCTTTTTGCATTTAAAAACCCACTTCGTTCCAATCTTCTTTCTTCCCGGGGGTAAATCTGTCAATGTCCAGACGCCAAGTTTCTGAAACTGCAACATCTCCTCTTGCATTGCTTCCACCCAAGCGTCGTCTAAAAGAGCATCCTTGTAAGTTCACGGCTCAACCTGCGAAACATAACAAGCAAAAGACCAGTCATTCTGAAAACCAGATTTTTGTATTTTGGCATATAAAGCAAGATTGCCAAGGTTTTCCGGTGAGTTAGCATTCCTCAACTGACCTCTCGTCATCACACTGTTACTAGAATCACCAATAACCTGCTCGATCGGGTGAATTCGATGTATCCGAGATTCCGGATAATCGGGTACTTGGACTCCCGTCTGAGTAGTTAAGTTCTCTGCAGAAACCAGATCATTACCCACATTCGATGTTGAAGCGCCATTTGTAGTTGGGTTCACTAGTGGTGTCTCTGTAGCATGATCTAAGATAGCTTCACTTGTAACCTCATCGTCTTCATCTTCTGATTCTGATGAATTCAACGTTGTGGAAGCTTCTTGAAAAACCTCTTCTTCAACGACAGGAACATTGGTATCATTAGAAGCTGCTTGAGGATTCACGATGATCGGACGCACCAACGGTGAAGTCACTGCGTTTTCGACCTCGTAATATAAACGTAATACAGCCTCTTCAACCAAGCTATCTAGGTTGAATGATTCAAAGAAATCTTTGTAATCAAACATCCAGTCTGGATCGCTTCCCTGTAAATTCTGAGTGTACCGTTGCACTTCAACGTTAGTCCACTCCTCGACCTGACGAGTTCTTTTGTTGAATACCCGTTTGAGCGGGGTTGCATATCCAACAAAGTATCCTTCCTCAGCCTTTGGTGCGAACTTCTCAGATGGATTAAGCATAGTACAAGGAGCTCCAAGCGGTTCTAGATACTCTAAATTCGGCTTTCGACGATTCAACAGCTAATAAGAAGTTTTGCCAAACTTCTTCACCGTTAAAACACGATTAAGAGTATAACAAGCTGCGTAAATTGCTTCGTTCCAGAACATTACTGGAAGATTTGAGTCTACAAGCATTGTTCTCGCCGTTTCAATTAGAGTCCTGTTTTTACGTTCCGCGACACCGTTCTGTTGTGGGGTATACGGAGCACTGTATTCATGATGAATACCTTTGTTTTCACAAAGATCATCCATCTGTGCATTTTTAAACTCCGAACCAATATCACTCCTAATCCTCTTGATCTTGAGACCATAGATATTTTCCAGACGAGTGAACAGAACTTTCAAATTATCAAACGTGTCGCTCTTTCGGTGTAAGCACATCACCCATGAAAATCTTGAAAAATCATCAGTCACCACAAGACAGTACAACTCCCCAGCATGACTCTTACGCTTGACCGGTCCAAACAGATCCATGTGCAAACGTTCAAGTGGCAGTTCAACAGAATTGACTTTCTTTGGCCTATGGGATTGTTTGTGCTGCTTACCCTTTTTACAACTCACACACTTGTCATTTAAGTGAAAATGTTTGACGTTCACGCCTGTGACAAGTTCATTCTTCACCAATTGATTCATCTTTCTTAGGTGAATGTGTCCCATTCTCCTGTGCCACATAATTGATTCTTTTTCTGTAGCCTTGGAGAGGAAACACGTGACTTGGCCTTGGGTGTTCATGGCTTTTGACATATCGAGAATGTACAAGTTGTTCACTCTCGGCGCCTTTAAAATCACCCACTCTTTCGGTAACTCAAAACCCGGCTTGAGTATGTAGCAAGATTTGTCGTCAAAGTACACTGAAAATTGTTTGTCACAAATCTGACTGACACTGAGCAGATTGTAATCTATTTGCTTCACATAAGAAATTCTCTCAAAACTCACAATTCCATTGCTCACACTACCCTCCATGGTAATATAACCTCCTTTGTTTCCTGCAAACGCTACATAACCTCCATTGATGTTTCTAATATCAAATAGTAGCGAAAGATCCCCTATCATGTGACCAGAAGCTCCATTGTCAACAATCCAAAGACTGCTCACAGGGCCAGCTGAAGCTCCCTGCACATATCAAGTAAAGAAGTTAGATTTTTCGGGGGACCCAAGCCTGTTTGGTCTTGGGTCTTTGAACAGTTTGTTTCAAAGATTCAGATTTATCACAAACATCTTGATTTTTATTAACCTTTTTCTTATCACACAAATCTTTCTCAATTTTAGGTTTCACATTTTGTTGTGAAGTTGAAGCACCCTCAGAACCCTTTGGCGACCAAGATTGTTCAAATCTTTTCAAGATCCGGATCTGAGATTTTGGGGTCTCAGCCGGTTTCTTTACTTCATCCTTGAACGAAACCTTCTTGGTTACCTTCTCTGATTTAACAGAGACAGGTCCAACTGTTGGTTTGTCATTAGGTTTAACAGGAACCTTTTTGTTGTCAACAGTTGCGTTCACCATTGGTTTCTTAAATGGTTTCTCATTGGCTATCCGGTTGCGTCTATCATATGTCATCGGACGATTTTCCCTCCTTTTGAAATAATTTCTTTGGTTATAAAAAGGTGCTGGTTGAGGGACAAACCGTCTCTATGGATAACAATGATTATCAACCGGACATTCATACTTTTGCTTCATCTCCACCTCGTGCCTCTTGTGTCGTACATACGGGCATTTGACAAGTAAATGCCCCCTCTCCCCGCACTTAAAACACGCACGGTACTCTTCATAATTTTCCTTGACGTTCGACTTAGAATAACTAGTGATAGGATATTGATCATCCATACACCTTCTTCTTAAACTCTCAGAAGCGGGGTCCTTTGAGTAAGCCGGCTCAAGAAAACCATTTGATTTATCTTTTGGTTTAACAAACTGTGTGACATTGACCTTTGGCTCTTTAGGAATATCCTAATGAATTTTCTTTAAAATTGCTGGAGGAATATCATTTGTTCGCTCATGTTTCGGGAACCAAATGGTACTTTCCTGCCAGATCTTTTCAATTTTTGAATAATTTGCAAATTGAATCGGATATTCTTCATCAGAAATGATCTTATCGGAGCCTTGCATCCGATAGAAAACTTTAACAGGTTTATCACACGATTCATTTTTCTCTTCAATTGACTTTTCAACTTTCTTTTCAACTTTCTTTTCAACAGGCTTCACTGATTGATTCTTTCTATGAGCGTTAGCCATGGGATGGACAATCTGAGATGGTGAAACAGGTTCAGTAGTGATGATGTGATTTTCATCAGGAATATCACTCACTTTTTCAACAACCGTCTCAGACTGTTCATCCTCTTCATCAGAATCATCAGCAGCAACAACACCCTCATTATTTCCCAGAACAGGTCTAACATCAGAATACAGGTCTCCCACACTGGATGTGTTTGACTCGTTATCCGATGTAGAGTCAGATTTAACTGAGCTCTCCGGTGCTATTGAATGCAAATTATGGTTTTCAAACAATACCGGAGCTGGAACAGCTTTGTAGTTTGCACTCCTAGGCTATGAAGGCTCTTCTATTATGTGGTCAACAACATAAGCGATGTGCTTATAGCTCTCAAGCTTTTTGTTTACTTTCTCTGCAAAGCACTTGATGGTGGCCATTTCCAATTTTGTGTTTTCTAAATCATTGATATAGTTATTTATGGCCATTTGTTTTAAAGACAAAGTCTATTTCAATTCTGAAACGTCTTTCTTATATCCATCAAGTACTTTGTTGAATTCTTTTGATTCTTTCTGATATGATTGACAGTTGATTTTTGCACTCTCAAGTTGAACCTTGAGTTGCTTATTCTCATCTGTCAATTTATCACAAGCTTTGCAATGTTTAACACAAGTTGAATTAGAATTAACAGTAGATTCAGTGCTTACCTGTTTAGGAGGTTCTGTCATGGCCATCAATGCAAAGTGTGCTTCCTTCCCAGCGAAAAACTTGGAATAATCAATTCTGGTGCAAGCATCATCCACAATGCATGATTTCCGTGTCATCAAGAAGTCAGCTTCAGCAAGCAACTGGTCAATGTCATCATCCAGTGAGTTAACACTAGATTCAGAATCAGACTCACTCTCCTCATCAGAATAAGTAGAATCAAACTGCTCTAGAATATCAGCAACTGAATCAAGAATCATTCCAGATTTCTTCTCTTCAACATCAACATTCATCTCATCATTCAACAATTCAATCTTCAACTCACTCATCTTCTCAGTCACAATTTCTTCTTCAACCTTCACCGGCTCATCCAAATTCATTTTCTGTGCCACACAAGCCACATTACCAGCTGTAATTTCTTCAACACCCAACTGCATACCGGTCCAATCAAAACCCTCATCCTTTTGTATCACCAAAGCTTGATTTGGGTTCTCGGTTTGGGTTTGTGTGTTTGGTGTAGAAATGGGAATGATTGTTCGGTTTGAATTCTGTTGTGTTTGGTTTTATGGTGTGGATTGTCTAGCATTGTTATTTTGTTGGTTATTTTGGCGGTTTTGATAGTTGTTTTGAGGTTGAAAGCTTGAAATGTTGGAACTTTGGTATGATACCTGGTTTTGATTTTGTCGGCTTTGATAGTTAGAGTTGAAAGGATTTCTATTACCTTGTTGTGCTGGCTGTGTGCACTCTCTTTTAAAATGACCTTTTTCACCACAGTTAAAACAAGTGACTTTGGCTTTGTTGAAGCCATAAGTGGTGTTAGGAGAAGTCGAAAGATCAGTTCTCCCGGTCTTTTGAATAAAATCAGTGGCTCTTCTCATGATACTTGCAAAGGCCCACTGAATATCCACCAGTTCCATTTCTTCCTTGTCAATCTGTGCATAGTCCTCATTGGTCAAGTTGTTGTTCCCAATTTGACTAGCAACCAATCCATTGTATGATGCTACCATTGCTGAAACTAATGCTACATGTTGTTGGGCAATCTCAACAGTAACATTGTTTAGATTTGATGTCTCCAACACAATCGGGCTTTGGTTAGGTTAACTTTGGTTAATTTGCATCTGGTTCATTTGAGGATTGAATGGTTGTTGTTGTTGAGGTTGACTAGCAGAGAAACATGCTGCTTGTTGCATGGGTGAAAATGGTGGAATATAAGTAGTTGTTGTTGGATATGATGGTGAGGTATATGAAGATGTTTGAGCAAGGTAGTTGATTGGTGTTTTGGATGGTTCAACAATGTTAGATACGCACGCGATGTGTGGAGCAACATTAGAAGTAGAACTGGAAGTAGAATGGGAAGAAGATGTACCACCAAGATACAATTCCGGATTCTGAGGATTTTGAGCCCTTTTTGCTTTCCTCTTTTCCTCCATCTCCTTGTTTTCCAGTTTCTGAATGAACCCGTTGATAGTCCAATACTGGTACGCATCCTTCTTTTTTAACACCTCAATATGTTGGTTCCAATACGGTGGCAATGCATCGGCAAACTTGTCCACCAATTCGGACATAGGTATGCTAATCTCATAGCTTGAAAGCTCTGTGAGTAATTGGCAATACCTTAGGACCAACTCTTTCAATGTCTCGTTACCCATGTAACTAAAATTCTCAAACTCTTTCCGAAGCTCTTCCATCCTTAGCTTGCTAGTCTTCTCATTTCCATCATGCCTGTTCCTCAACATGTCCCACAGCTGTTTAGAAGTTGTGTAAGAACCAAACCGATGAAGCAAATCAGTGTTGATAGCTTGAGACAATTGAGAAAACGCCTTCTTCTCAATAGCAAATTTCTTCTTTTCATCATCTGCTAGATTTTCCAATGGAATAGGCTCTCCCGTGTTCTCCAAAATCGGAGCAACATAGCCTTTCGCAATCATTTGCCACGCCTCAGTTCCCTCTAAACCCATACCCTCCAAATGGATCTTGAATTTGGTCTTCCACGTGTTGTAGTCGACCATCTCCATAAGCTTAGGTGGACGGTTTCCACTCCCCGAGGACAGGTCTTGAATAAGAGTTGATATGGCATTAGTCGTCTGTGAGTGAACCGCTACTGCTGCTACTCCCCAATAGTCACCAATCGGTTGCGGTTGTGGTTGCGCAAGGTGTTGAGGAATAGTACTAGTCATAGCCATGTAATTGATAGGTTGTGATGGTTGACAAGACTTCTGGGCAGCAATCGACCAAGGATCCATGGTTGTTTGCTGTTGTGGTGTCGTGTTAGGTCGTGGTGTAGTAGGAAAGTTCCACATCTTGATCTGAAAATGATTAAACACGAAAAGATTAGAAAAGTTTAAAACATATTTCTCCTTCGTATGTGTCGAGTGGTCGAATGAGTCAAATTGTTCTCCTTCGACCGTTTGAAAAGATACGAATGAGAAATATGACAAACACAAATCACTTTTGACCGTTTAAACTCTCTTTCGACCGTTTGATTTCACCTTCGACCGTCCGAATGGTCGAATGAGACAAGTATGGTCGGATGTACACCAAAACACTAACAAACTCTAGGTTCGACCGGTTAAAACACCACCTTCGACCAAAAATCCTTTGGTTCGACCAGATTAACACACACATTCGCCCATTCTCCCTAGGTTCGACCCTGCACTTTCAAAAACGGTTATTCTTTGAAAATCAGTTACTTTTGATCAAACTTTTCAAAAGTTGAAAGAATTTGATGATTCTAATCAGGTTTTGCTTCGGATTTGATTTGGAACAAGTTTATCAAAGAGAATTATGCATTTTATCCATGAAAACAAGCTCTAATCAATCAAATTATCACCAATTCAGTTTTATCAATGAAAACAGAAAGTTTATGATCAAAATAGGGTCTAAACCAGCTGTAAAATTATCAATTTGTGGTTGTTTGATCCATAATGGCTCTGATACCACTTGTATGCGCGTAGGATCGTCAAATCTACAAAGATAGTGATCAAACAAGTTTGATTCAGGTGCGGAATCCCTGAATCAATCACAAAATGATAATAATATCAACAAAACACAAAAATCATCTTTAAAAGCTTCATTTCATTGATAAACACACTCAATTACACATTAAAATAAGGTTTACAATCAATATATGACGTGAATTATGTTTACACAAAACCCTAAGGAGAGACTCAAACAGGAGGGAAACAAAAATGACCAAAACTTACATTCAAAATGAGCTTAACCTATTTATAGGCCTGCACATTCGCCCATATTGCTTGGTCGATTGTGCAGGTTCGCCCAGTCAACATGGTCGAACCAAGCTATACATTAACATCTATTCTACCTTCGACCTCCTATCTTTCCTTCGCACCAATAAGCTCTCCTTCGCACCTTCTGAAATCTTCATTCGCCCAAATGTTCTTCCTTCGCCAATTTGACAAAACACACTAACATATGTTAATTGTAATCCAAAGCATTAGTCGCACAATATGCATCTACATATTATATATTTATAAATATATTGATATTGAGGAAATAGTTTTGACTCGCGAACGGACCGAATAATAATAATAAACGGTAACTAAATTATATATCGAACGATTTAGTAAATGGTTAATTGGACGTAACTTATATTGAACATTGGACTATATTGTCGGACTATATTATAAATATATAGATATATTGCTATAGATATAAATAAGTATACATAGGTGACGAAACGTATGGTCTCGTGAATCGGAATTGTTGATAAAAGGACTTGATGAATTGTGTTTGAAAGTTGATTTTGGGAAAATTGTGGACAACGGGTGTTGTCTGGTTTGTACAAAAACAGAGGAAACTCTGCCCAAATTTTTATAAAATCAAAGCGTAACGAACTGCTATTATTTCTATATATGAATTCCCCTAAGTGTTTTGGACAAGTGTATTATATACAAAATCGAAATGTTTTCAACGACTAACTAATTGTAACAATAAAGATGATTTTCAAACAATATTTGGGAAAAAGTGACAAATGTTATTAATTGATTTTAATAACTAAACTTATATTTTCCTTAAAGAGCATCTTCTAAAATATAATTACACAAAATAAATATACTTATATGATTTACGAGACGAGCTACGATTCAGGATAATTATACGTTTCGGGGTGCTTGTCCAACATGGTTTATACACAAATAGTAACAAGTGTGCAACTTGGGTTCTATGTAATACAAGAATTAAGATAAGTCACGATCGGTTCGTCGAGTTGAAACGTATTGAGACTCGTGTTGGTACACACGAGTCTAGACAGTCGGATAGACTATCTTTTGAGCGGTCAATAAGCTAGGCTTATGTGTGATAGACTGTTAAGATGTCCTTTGTTGGTAATTAGGGCACGAGGAAGTCGGTCAAGGTTTCAGGCTTTGTTTGCTAGCTTAGCATGGAAATTAAGGTGAGTTTCATGGCCCCTCTTTTTTACTCTTTTCTCTCGGGGGAGAAGCATGCCACACGTTTTAACAATGCAACGTTTATGATTTGAAACTTGCCACTTTTGGAAACGTAACACTTTTAGAAACATGACGCCTTTTGGAATGTAACTCTTTTAAGAAACGTGACACGTTTGGCACTTGGCATTTTAAACATTGGCACTTGACACTTTTAAACATTGGCATTTGACGTCTTTAAACATTGGCACTTGACACTTGGCACTTGACACTTGGCGCTTGGCACTTATTTACTATATGATGAAACCTAAGTCACTATTGAAACCATGAATGTGCGGGGCACAACGGGGGAAATGTGGATAGATCTATCGGGCGTGACGAACCCCACCCGACGGCTGGGAGCCGCGCGGGTGCATATTGTCTCTACTTTGACACTTGGCACATGGGCAGCAACTTGAGCAACGTTTGTCAGTAATGGTTTTAGCAACACAATCGTAGTAGTAAGGAAACGTTTGTTATTTACTTAAAGGTTTTACACACTTGGTAATTTTGAGATGAAACATCTTTACGCTTGAAACGCTTTGTGAACTTAAAACCTGTGAACTCACCAGCATTATATGTTGACGTCTTTTTGGCATGTTTTCTCAGGTCGCTAAAGTAGCAGCATTGAGTTTAGGCGCACGGAGTCTCATGGCGTCTAGGATCCATTTGCATTTCGTTTTGAGTATTATCAGACTTTCATGTTTTACTTTTGAGTAGTAATAAAGTTTTACGCTTCCGCAGTGATGGACAGATTTTGAAACTTAATGGGCAATTTACATTGTTTTCATATCATATAGATGTCGTTTATTGTGACCTTTGACTTGGATCCTGGTGTGTCACGCGCCTCGCGGTAAAACCCCGCACGTGGAATTTGAGGGTGTGACAGATTGGTATCAGAGCCAATGGTTATAGTGAACTAGGACTGCATTTAGAGTCTAGACTATAGCCGAGTATCACACACATTAGACGGTCACACATAGTTTGAGTCGTGTCATTTGGTAAATGTACTAACCTTGTCGGGGTGTCGGTGTCCTTATCACGCGGTATCACATTATCTATCTTTTGTTATTTCTACCTTATTCTATCTTCTTCCTTGGGTTTGAAGATGAAGAGGCTTATCGCTTATACTTGGCAGTAGTGTACATTGGGGTGGCTTCGACACACTTTTGAGATCTGTCCAGGATTTGGATATCTCCCCTCTATGCCCTAATGGACACACTTGCCCACACACACACTATCATGCACTAGTACTTGTCATAGTACACTCCTGAGTGACTGTTCACTTTGGGATCCTCGTGCGATAACAGTTTCTTTTAGGAATGTGGGTATCTGGTGATTGGAAGTTCTAGCCAAGAGCAAGCCTAGAGGACCATGTAGAGCGATTTGTAATTTCGGGTGCATACGAAATCATAAATCAAAATGCATGAAAATCTTGGTGGACTTCGTGTTCGGACTAATGGTCATGCTGGAACCGCGTTCTGAATTTGTTTGGTCACTTGTAGCTTGATCTGTTAGTGGTATTGAGTGTCGTGTCTCATGTTTGGCAGAACATGTCTCGTCGTACTGGTGGACGTGCTGGTGGACGCCGTGGCGGCGGCGGGGGTCGCAATGGCGGTGGACGAGGAAGTGGGAGACTGCTGGGAAGAACGTTGGGTCGTCCCAGCCGCAGGCGAAGAAACAGGATGTTGTGGGAGTGTCATATGAGCAGAAGTCTGGAGGGTATATTGGGAAGCTCCCGAAGTGTGGTGAATGTGGATTTCATCATTATGGCGGCTGTGAGAGGTTTCGTTGCAACCATTATCAGCGTATGGGACATGTTGCTAGAGACTGCAGAGTCAATCTCTAGACAGATCCAGGTCAAGCGATTGTCCCTGCTCCTGCTCCTCGGGGAAACAATGGGTGTTTTAACTGTGGAGAGACTGGGCACTTCAAACGTGATAGTCCTAAGCTGAAGCAAGGAACTGCAGGTGGTGCTGGGAACAACGAGGGTGGCGGTCGAACTGCTCCGGGTCGTTTTTATGTCATTGGCGCTAGGGAGAACAGGGAGGATCCTGATACTGTTACTCGTGAGTATTCTTTTCTTGACTCTCGTTATACTCGTATTCATTTCCATTTACATTGTTTGGCGTTTCGTATTCATCATGTGCATTCAGTCCGGTACTTGGTCATCGTTTTGCATTCATGGGTCTGGTGTAGGTCCTTTGGAGATGCTACTTGGACGGTACTGGTGTGTTATTTATACCGATCACAGTAGTCTCTAGTAGGCCTTCGACCAGGAGGATTCATTGTTCTGTTTTCACCTTGGGGAGGCCAGTTCCCCAGCATAGAGTATCTGTTGTTTTCATTCTTTGTCCGTGGATATCATTTCGTTGTATTCTGGAAAACGTTACTTGGGTTAGGTCAACACTCATTACTGTCGAAGAGTGAATCTCGGGGTGAGATTCCTTTCAACAGGGGGATGATGTGACAACCGGCAACTTTCGATCGATACCGATGTGGTTTTAAATAATTATTTATTATAAATATTGTTAATTATTATGTTTCAAAAGTTAACTGATCGTTTTAACAAAGGAACCCGTGGTCGAATCTTATAACGTGTTTAAACGCGTGTTTCGAATGCACGCGCGGGATAATAAACATTATATTTAAAAATTTCACGGTTTTGTTACGTTTTCAAAATCGAACATTTCCGACATGCTTTATTTATTATTTTATGAACCGTAAAATAAAACCGAGTCGTATTTCGTTTAAACGGGTTCGTTACGTGGTGTGCACCTTCATAATAACCCTAACTATAAACTCATCTTATTCTCATTCTCCTCCTACACACAAACCCTAGTCTCTCTCTCTCTCTAAAATCTGCCTCTCTCTCTCTCTCTAACCTCTATCCCTTTCTCTCTCTCTCGCACATACCCTCTCTCTCCTCCGCTGTAGCAGCGCCGACCGACCACCACCATCCTTGGTCGTGGCGGCGTGAACATTTTAGCCCCAGAAACAAGCTGAGGCGGCGGCATGGCGATTTGAGCCCTGAAATGAGCATCTGGTTAGCAGCAGCAACCGATCGAAGGTAGGTGACGACAAAGGTTGGGTTAGGTGGGTCGGGGGTTGTGTTGATTGTTGTGGATTTTATGGTGGATCTTGGCTTTTTGGTCAGGGTGCAGCTGGATGATGGCCGATATAGGGGTTGTTGAGAGGTGTGGCGATGGTCTGGTTCAGAAGGGTGGCGGCGGCGGTGGTTTAAGTGTGGCGATGGTCTGGTTCAGAAGGGTGGCGGCGGTGGTTTAATTGTGGTGATGGTCCGGTTCAGGCTAAGGGGTTGGTTAAGGCTATGTGGTGGTTATGCCTGTGTTGGATGGCTGAGATGATTCGGGTTCGGGTCTGGTTCCGATACGGGTTACGGTGGTGTTTGTCGGGTTACTGGTTCAGTTTGGGTCCTGGTCTCGGGTCATGGCTCAACGGGTTCCAACCGGTTTTGGGTGTGGTTTTGTGTTGGGTTTTCGGTCTGGGTCAGATCTGGGTCTGGTGCGAGCTCCTTTCGATTTGGGTGTGGGTTCAGTTCAGGTCCAATGGTGGTTAGCTGGTCGTGTTCGGTTCGGGTTTCAGTCACGGTTATGGTTGGCTCGGGTCAGACTGTTCAACCGTCTCGCGGGTCAGATTTCGGGTTACGCACGTCTGATTCGGTATAACTTATATTCGTGCTACAATTACTTTAGTTGTAGATATTATATATTTATAAATATTGAATATTTGTAAATATTATATATTTATTAATATTATATATTTATAAATATATTGATATTGAGGAAATAGTTTTGACTCGCGAACGGACCGAATAATAATAATAAACGATAACTAAATTATATATCGAACGATTTAGTATATCGTTAATTGGACGTAACTTATATTGAACACCGGACTAAACAACATTGGACTATATTGTCGGACTATATTTTATATATATATATATATATATATATATATATATATTTCTATATATATATATATAAATAAGTATACATAGGTGACGAAACGTATGGTCTCGTGAATCGGAATTGTTGATAAAAGGACTTGATGAATTATGTTTGAAAGTTGATTTTGGGAAAATTGTGGACAACGGGTGTTGTTTGGTTTGTACAAAAACAGAGGAAACTCTGCCCAAATTTTTTTAAAATCAAAGTGTAACGAACTGCTATTATTTCTATATATGAATTCCCCTAAGTGTTTTGGACAAGTGTATTATATATAAAATCGAAATGTTTTCAACGACTAACTAATTGTAACAATAAAGATGATTTTCAAACAATATTTGGGAAAAAGTGACAAATGTTATTAAATGATTTTAATAACTAAACTTATATTTTCCTTAAAGAGCATCTTCTAAAATATAATTACACAAAATAAATATACTTATATGATTTACGAGACGAGCTACGATTCAGGATAATTATACGTTTCGGGGTGCTTGTCCAACATGGTTTATACACAAATAGTAACAAGTGTGCAACTTGGGTTCTATGTAATACAAGAATTAAGATAAGTCACGATCGGTTCGTCGAGTTGAAACGTATTGAGACTCGTGTTGGTACACACGAGTCTAGACAGTCGGATAGACTATCTTTTGAGCGGTCAATAAGCTAGGCTTATGTGTGATAGACTGTTAAGATGTCCTTTGTTGGTAATTAGGGCACGAGGAAGTCGGTCGAGGTTTCAGGCTTTGTTTGCTAGCTTAGCATGGAAATTAAGGTGAGTTTCACGGCCCCTCTTTTATACTCTTTTCTCTCGGGGGAGAAGCATGCCACACGTTTTAACAATGCAACGTTTATGATTTGAAACTTGCCACTTTTGGAAACGTAACACTTTTAGAAACATGACGCCTTTTGGAATGTAACTTTTTTAAGAAACGTGACACGTGTGGCACTTGGCATTTTAAACATTGGCACTTGACACTTTTAAACATTGGCATTTGACCTCTTTAAACATTGGCACTTGACACTTTTAAACATTGACACTTGGCATTTGACACTTGGCGCTTGGCACTTATTTACTATACGATGAAACCTAAGTCCCTATTGAAACCATGAATGTGCGGGGCACAGCGGGGGAAATGTGGATAGATCTATCGGGCGTGACGAACCCCACCCGACGGCTGGGAGCCGGGCGGGTGCATATTGTCTCTACTTTGACACTTGGCACATGGGCAGCAACTTGAGCAACGTTTGTCAGTAATGGTTTTAGCAACACAATCGTAGTAGTAAGGAAACGTTTGTTATTTACTTAAAGGTTTTACACACTTGGTACTTTTGAGATGAAACATCTTTACGCTTGAAACGCTTTGTGAACTTAAAACCTGTGAACTCACCAGTATTATATGTTGACGTCTTTTTGGTATGTTTTCTCAGGTCGCTAAGGTAGCAGCATTGAGTTTAAGCGCACGGAGTCTCACGGCGTCTAGGATCCATTTGCATTTCATTTTGAGTATTATCAGACTTTCATTTTTTACTTTTGAGTAGTAATAAAGCTTTACGCTTCCACAGCGATGGGTAGATTTTGAAACTTAATGGGCAATTTACGTTGTTTTCATATCATATAGATGTCGTTTATTGTGACCGTTGACTTGGATCCTGGTGTGTCACGCGCCTCGCGGTAAAACCCCGCACGTGGAATTTGAGGGTGTGACATAATAATTATTTTACTTCAGTTATGCTAATGAGTTTTAATTTTTCTACTTGAATCAAAAAGAGGATATACAATTTGTCGTTGTTTTTGAAGAACAAGCTTACTCTTCCATGTGAGGAGTTTTGGGCAACAAGGGTTAAGGTGGAATATGAGGATGAAAATGAACTCGATGAAGATGTCATTATTCTTTCTGATGATGATGGACAGGAGGATGCTGAAGGTGAACCGGCCCAGGATGTTCAAGACAATTCAATGGAGGTTGATGATGATGGAGCTGAAGTGGTGGAGGATGAAGGTGTGCCAGTGGTGTTCATTGTTGACAATCACTTTGTAAGTGTTAGAAGTTAATTATTACACTTTCCATTTATTTGCACATAAGTCAATCAGGTTTCAAAAATGTGTTTAGACTATACTGTTGACACGTTTGACATTAGTTTTGCAAAAGTTAATTTTTAATCTGTCAAAGTTTGTTGCAGTCAGTTGATGTTCAGTATAAAGATATGTTCAGTATAAAGATATATAATATATCGTCAGTTAATAGGTCAGTTTGCATTTAATGGGTCACTACTATGTTTTGTGAAAGTTGGTTAATGGGTCAAATAATGAGTGTATGTGATTGTTATTACTGTTTCAAGCTTTATGATTTATGTTTCTTCTTAATTCAACAAATATGCATGATGCTTTGAATTAATTGTTAGTGTTTAGACTTTAGTGTCGCAAAATTTAATTGTTAATCTGTCAAGGTTAGTTGCAGTCAGTTGATGTTTAGTATAAAGATAGATAATATATATTCAGTTAATAGGTCAGTTTGCATTTAATGGGTCACTACTATGTTTTGTGAAAGTTGGTTAATGGGTCAAATAATGAGTGTATGTGATTGTTATTACTGTTTCAAACTTTATGATTTATGTTTTTTTCTTAATGGGTTTAATATGCAGGATTTTTATTTGATTGTTTTAAATCTGTTTTATAAACTGAATCTGTTTTGAATTGACTTGTGTAGCGCATGAAGCTTGAGTGGGCAAAGGAAAACGGTTTGACCAGTAAGAGGGCGTTAACCGTATCTGATGGTGAGGGTCGGTCATGGGGAATGTCTGTGGGAATCGAGGGGTCCAAAGGAAAACCCCGTTACAACATCAGAGGTATGCAGGATTTTGTTGATGCTAAGGGACTTCATACGGGTGATGAAATGCACTTTCTCTTTTTCAAAAACCAAGGTTTGTTCAGGCTTTCTAATGTGGTTAGAGGTGACGGTAATTAGGTGGTTTAGTTTATCACGCTATTTTGGTAGGATGACAACTTTTGGTGGGTAACATAAGACAACAATGGTTTGTGGTTTGTAGTGACCAACTTTTGCACGTTTACTACTCATGTGGTAATTCGTGAATTTTGGGGTTTTTTATGTTTAGCATCACTAATATTTTGGGTTATGTGGATTAGTTAACAACACCATATTTTTCATAGTATGTTATGGATATTAGTCATCTATGTTAATGTTATTTGGTTGTTTAGGAAGTAAGATAGTAAACATAGTTTATAATGTTTTTTTTTAAAAAAAAAAAAAAAAACTGTTTTTAAAAAAATAATGTTATTTTTTTAGTAAATGGTTTGACCTTTTTTAAAAGTTGATAATAATCTCTTTTTAATGCCATTTTTTAATTATGGAAATAATTTAATTTTTAACAACCAACAGTGATAATAAAACAATGATTTTTTTAAACATTAATACTTATTTTAGTTTAGTAAATGGTTTGACTTTTTTAAAAATCATATTAATTTCTTATTAATGCCAATGTTTGTAAATATGGAAATAATTTATTATCACGCAACCACCTGTGATTTTTAAAAAAAATTACTTTCCAAAACAATGATTTCTTTTTCGGTTAGTATATGGTTTGACCAGTTTTGAGAATTCATATTAATTTCTTATTAATGCCATTTTTTGTAATTATGGAATAATATTTTATGTTTTACAAGCCATACTTGACAAACAATCAATTATTCATTTTTGGTAAATTCAAATCGTCCAATTTTACCAAATAAAGAATCAAGGTTTGACTTTGTTTTTTAAAATGCAAACACAATCTTTGAATGTAAAACAGATTCAGTATTTTTTTTCTTCTAACAATTTATGAGTTTTTTTTAACTGTAATGTTTAAATTTTATTAAAATTTAAAAAATAACAATTAATAAACCCAATAAAATAAATTTAACAAACAATTAAAATAAATTTGGTAGATTTACATCTTTAAGTTATGTTTCACTTATTTAACCACCTTAATTGTTTGACACGGTTTGACTTTTTTCAGTCAATAGATACTAACAAACAATAAATTATATTTAAAAAAATTTAAAAATTATACCTATATAACTTAATAATCCTATGGATTATATATGTTTAAGTTTGTTTTGATGCTTTTAGCAATGTTTGACTTATTTAACCACCTTAATTGTTGGACACGGTTTGACTTTTTTTAGTCAATAGATACTAACAAACAATAAATTATATTTAAAAAAATTTTAAAAACATACCTAAACAACTTAAAAATCCTATGGATTATATATGTTTAAGTTTGTTTTAGGTAGATTGAAATCTTTACATTTTATACCTATACATTTTAAAAATCGTCTATAATTTAAATAAAAAAAAATAGAAATTTTTATTATAGCAACGTTTTAATCTAAATTAATTTTGATTTCCATTTCATATTTACCTTTTTTATATTACTAATTGCTTAACATAAATAAATCGTGCAATTTATATTATAAATACAGATTTTGTTTCGTAAATTTTAGTATCACTATTTCTTGAAAAAATCTATCAGGTATGTCTATCATATTTTACATATTAATTCAATTATTTATTTTGCATGTACTGATTTAATAGTTACATTCTATTAACTTGCAGGTTTATGTATCCAAACAACGTTACCTTATAGAATGTCATCACTTGGCGGATGAGTCAATACAAATCAATTTTAAGTTACTTAGAACTTTGGAAGCGACCAAATCGAAAGATGCAGGGAGAAACTCTTTGTCTAGATATGGTTCTGATGGATGAACAGGTTAGTTTTAAACGTATTCATGGTTTCATTTATGCTGTTAACATATTATTTGCTTTCAACATTACATTTGGACAATTCAACATTGATAAGCATCTTGATGGTTATGTTATACGCAAACTTACAATCAGTCTTCAATAGTTGCTTCTTATGAAGAAATGTTCCTTGACATTCAGGTTATTATTATCATTCAAGTATTCCTATATTATTAATCTTATGAATCATTATTACATGTTTATTATTGCTTTTACTAATGTTATTTGTTTATAGTATAAACGTTTCCTTTGACGTATTACATGTTTATTTTTTTCTAGCTCGATCAACCTGTTTTTGAAAACATCAATATAGGTTAATCTTCAACACAAAATGCATTGTCTTTGAACGTTGTTGTTTGACTTATTTATTTATATATTCAAATATAGTTTTTAATGTAGTTTATTCTAACAATTTTGACATTTCATTTAATATTATAGGATTCTGTTGGAGATAACACTACTCCAGAGTCATCTTCTATAGTTAGTGTTATACGCGATGATGAGGTTGTGAATCGTAGCCTAGACAAACTGTATGAGCTTGACAATGATGCAAGTTAATCTACAACTAAAGTTCTAAAGAAATCACCTGAGATCCCCCTTTTGGTTCCTAAGCTTTGAGAAATAGGAACAGTTAACAATTTCTTTAAACATTTGTCTATTTTCAGGATTTTTATTTAATGTTTGTGACAATTTGATTTCGTTTATGATTGGTTTGGTTTTTTTGGACAAATTTCATCTAAATAAATTGTGTGTTTGCATTTTATGTTTTTTTTATTAGTTTGTTAAAATTAAAAAAATGATGCAATATATTTTTATGATGTAACATTGTTATTTGAAATTTTTTATGACTTAATTTTTTTAAATTAAATTTATAACTTTATGATTTACAAAAAATTAATAAAACCAAATTAAGTGATTACCATAAAATAAGCAAGTTGTTATAATTAGTATCAATTATACATATTTATACTAAATATAATAAAAATTTTGAAATTTTAAAATTTCGAATTACATAACATTCGAAAATTTTGAATTCGATTTCGTATAAAATTATATGTATTCCTTAAAATAATCAAGTTGCCATAATTAGGTTCAATTAAACATAAATTTGAAAATTTAAATTTTTGAATTACCAAAAATTTGAAAATTTTAAAATTCGAAAAATTTATTTTCGCTAGATTTCAAATTCAAATTTTTACTATTCCTTAATAATGGTAATTCATTAAACATATTAATTAGCAGTTTTAATTATACATTTAATGAAATCCTCTATAAAAACCACAAACTCTCAAAAAAAATTACATACAAAAATTACCTCCTGCTTTAAAACTTTGATCAAACAAAGTTTCACAACAATCGAAACCTTCAAAATAATTATACTTTGCTGTTTTATGTTCGCTCGGTTGTTCGTTTGTACAACTTGAATGTATGTCAAACATGCTTTTGAAGCTCTTGATCGCACAATGAAAGAAATCTTGAAATCAAAGGGTTCTGTTAATTCTGAGCTGCCTTTTGGAGGTAAGGTTATGGTTTTGGGTGGTGATTTTAGACAAATCCTTCCTGTTGTTCCCAATGGTAGTAAAAGAGATATTATAAATGCCTCAATAACTTCGTCTAAGATTTGGAATAGTTGCAAAGTCCGTACATTAACCAAAAACATGAGGTTAACATTAGGTAACAACACATCTGAATCCGAAGAAATAAAGGCATTTGCAAACTGGTTTCTAGAGTTAGGTGAGGGTAAAGTTGGTGATTCAGTTGATGAAGATGAGGCAGATGTAGACATTCCAAATGATCTTCTTATTAAGCATTCATCAGATCTTATTTGTAGCTTAATTAACTTCGTCTACCCTTCACTTCTTCAGCTTTACAAAGATAAAGATTATTTTGGAGAACGAGCAATACTTGCACCAAAAAACGAAGTGGTACATGAAATTAATGATAGGTTGCTTGCATTGTTTCCTGGAGATGAAGTCGAGTATTTGAGCTCTGATAGTATATGCCAGACTAAGAATGCTAATAACCGTTCACAGGAATATTTATATTCTCCTGATGTCCTTAATGGTTTAAAAATTTCTAGATTGCCTAATCATCGATTAGCACTAAAGATTGGTGTTCCCGTTATGTTGTTGAGAAACATAGATCAACAAAATGGCTTGTGTAACGGCACGAGGCTACGAATCACCAAACTTGCAAAGCGTGTTATTGAAGCCGAAATCATATCAGGTGGAAACATTGGTACCAAAACTCTTATTCCTAGAATAAATATGATACCATCTGATAACAAGATTCCAGTCAAGTTCCAAAGGCGTCAATTCTCAATAAGCGTATGTTTCGCAATGACCATCAATAAAAGCCAAGGACAGTCTCTATCGAAGGTTGGATTGTATTTAAGAGACCCTGTATTCTCACATGGCCAGCTTTATGTCGCCCTTTCAAGAGTTAAAGGTAGGGCAGGTGTGAAGTTACTTATACTTGATGCTGATGGGAAGGTGAAGACTAAAACAAAAAATGTGGTGTATAAAGAAATATTTAGTGATATTTGAATAAAATGTGTGTTGGTTTCTTTTAAATTTTAATAAAATATTTCTACTATATTTTTTTTACGTCTTACCGCTCAAAATAATTGTACGTTGGTGAACCGCGTGTAAACACGGGCAAAAGTATAGTGTATAATATATGTATATATATATATATATATATATATATATATATATATATATATACATATACACACACACACACTTAAGTTTGTCGACCCGTTTTTCTGTTAGTTAACGTTATTGTTTTACCCTTTAGAAATACAACTAATAATCAAATGTATTGTGTTGTTATATAACATGTTCCCTCCCATCAAACATGTTTCCTGCCAAACCCTCAGTTACCTCCTTGAAAACTGTCAATCAATAAAGAAAGTTAAACAAATTCATGCACAAATAATCCTTAATGGATTCCATGAAGACCCATTTACAGTAAGTAAATTAATCTCCTTCTGTGCTGTGTCAGCAACAGGTGATATTAAGTATGCACACCAAGTGTTCGATCATATGCCTCAAAGAAACAAACACATGTATAATAGTTTGATCAGGGGTTATGTTAACAGTGACAACCCAATAAAGGCTTTACATCTCTACCAACAAATGATTTGTGTTGGAATAACACCAAATGAGTATACTTACCCTTTTGTTCTTAAGGTGTGTGCAGTGTTAAGTAGGCTTTTAGATGGTGTTGCAATGCATGCTCGGGTTGTTAAGGCGGGATTCGAGTCGCATGTTTATGTGCAAAATGGGTTGATTAGTGTGTACTGTAGTTGTGGGGATGTTAAAGAATCAAGAAAGGTGTTTGATGGTATGGTTGATAAGAGTGTGGTTTCGTGGAACACGGTTATTGGTGGGTACGCTAAGTTAGGCGATTGGAAAGAAGCGTTTTTGTTGTTTCTGAAAATGAGGGAACTTGGTGTAGAGCCTGACGGGTTTACGTTTGTTAGCTTGCTTTCTGTTTGTTCACAGAACTGTGACGAAGTGTTAGGAGGATTATTGCATTCGTATATTGTGATATCTGGAGCTTGTATTGATGTTTATGTGCAAAATGCTATAGTGGACATGTATGCGAAATGTGGGCGTTTGCAATCAGCTCAAGCATTCTTCGATCGAATGAGCTATAAAAATGTGGTTTCGTGGACGTCTATGGTTAGTGCGTACGCTAAATATGGTCTCGTGGAGCTTGCAAAGAACTTATTTTACCAAATGCCTGTAAAGAACGTCGTTTCTTGGAATTCGATGATTTCGTGCTATCTACAAAAAGGTTGGCATGGTGAAGTGTTAGGGCTCTACAATGACATCTTTGAAGCGGGAGTAACTCCTGATGAGACAACTCTGGCTAGTGTTCTTTCAGCATGCTGTCAACTTGGTGATTTGGAAACAGGAAAAAGAATCCATAATTATATATCTTCGAACTATGTAACGCCAAGTGCCACATTGTGCAATGCTTTGATAGACTTATATGCCAAATGTGGGTTGTTAGAAACTTCTTGGGGTTTGTTTTCTGACATGCCGGAAAAGAATCATGTATCTTGGAATGTTATGATCGGGGCATTTGCATTGCATGGGCGTGGTTTTGAAGCAGTTAAACTCTTTGAGAGCATGCAGGCTCATGGGGTACACCCTGATGAGATCACCTTCATGGGCTTGCTTTCCGCTTGTTGCCATAGCGGTCTTACAGAAACAGGTAAATACTACTTTGGCAAAATGAAAGAAAGTTACAAAATACCATGTACAATAGAACACTATGCTTGTATGATTGATCTTTATGGACGATTAGGGCTATTTGGAGATGCTATTAAATTAATAAATGAAATGCCAATGAAACCGGATGTTGTAGTTTGGGGTGCGTTGCTTGGGGCTTGTAGAATTCATGGGAATATTGAGATAGGGAAACAGATATTAAAACAAGTGTTGGAGTTAGAACCGTATACTTCAGGAATCTACGTGCTTGTATCAAATATGTTTTGTGAAGCTAAAAGATGGCAAGATGTGAAGAATGTAAGGAAATTAATGAAGGATCAAGGAATTAAGAAGAGTAGAGGTGTTAGCGCGGTTGAGGTTGATGGAAACTCATACGAGTTTATGGTTGATGACAAGAGAAATGAATTGTCAAGTAGCGTGTACGCGTTGTTGGATCAGTTAACCCTTCATTTGAAGTCGTTAGAGACAGAATCTGATATTTCACAAATTTCTTATGTAAGTTCTTTACTAGCTATGTTTTGACTTTTGAAGGTGATTATGTTTTAATTTTAGGATATGACTAATTGAAAAGGAACTTTCTGTTAGATCACGGTTCTCATTTAGAAGCTCGTCGAGGCTATTGAGGAAAGCCTGCACAAGCACACACCGCCGCTGAGTAACCATGGGAGCCTATACAGGTAAATATTCTTTCTATAAACACCAAAAGTTGAATGAGACTAGAATGCAGCTTCTTACTATGTTAAAATTAATCTATTATGGAAAGAACCAATATATATATATATATATATATATATATATATATATATATATATATATATATATATATATTTGGATTCAAAATGAAGATTACATTTTTTGGAGAACTTTAATTATAAACTTACAGTTAGGGTTAAGCTTAACATTACAAATTTCATTAGATGGAGAGCAAATATTTGTTTGGGCCTCTAGCTTGTGTTCCACAAATCATGCTATAAAGAAACCATCATCCAAGATGTGATGCTTGCAAGAACCTTGTGAGATTCTCAGTCTTCTATGCATATGTGATCTATGTTGATCTCTGCACCAATTTGTTCTTGATTCTTTTCTGGGAGCTTCGGTGAACCAGATCTCTGTGAGTGAACATGAAAGACAGATTTCTGTGAACAACCTCTGTGATGGATTGGAGAAAGTAGGTGGTTCTGATTTCGACTGCACTATATACTCTATTTCGACTCACTAGCAAGGGCAAAGTAAACTTGGGGCCAGGGGTGGCCCTGCCCCCCTGTTTTTTGGCGCAGTAGTGGAAATTTGCGATTTTCATAGGTAAATTGAGTCCGGCCCCCGCCGATTTTCCACTACCGATCGAAAAAAATTGAGTTCGGTTCCGCCGATTCCGAAACCAAGCTTCGCCACTGCTCACTAGTACAAATTATTTTCTTCTTGCCCAACTCTATTACCCCTTATTTTGATTCTAGGTCTTCGATACTCGATGGATCCAAGTTAGTTGCTCAATATTTGATTCTAAATCTGTTTATGCTCTTTATAATGATGATGATATAACTAGAGTTGCTTATAATGGAGAAGAAAATCTTAATATTTCCAATGAACTAATGAAGCATCATATTGCAAGTTATCAGTGATTTGCTTAGCTCAGTTTGTTCCACTTAGTGCATATTTAATGTTAAACTATTTTTTTTTTTTTTTTTTTTTTTTTTTTTTTTTTTTTTTGCTAAACTGTTTTTAACTTCTTAATTTATGTTTTTTTTTTCTTATATATTGATTTATAATTTGCAGAGGTATAGCTTCATGTTGTTGATCAACTTGGGCCATAACCCCATTGTGTGTTAAAAGTCCAAGCACTCTAAAACATTAATACCAAATTAGTTGAAAATTACTAATGAGTAAATCAAGTCCCAATCGACAATCTAGCAAAATAGAAAAGTTGAAGAAAAGAATTAAAATTGAATCGCTCCCAATTTTATTAATCAGAAACTAACTCAAAACTGGTTACATCTCTCTTAACCTTAATCACAACTTTGATCAGGTTATATAGGACATGACTTAGGTATAATTAGAGTAGGAGTGTAGGACCCAACTTTCTAACTAGATACTAATAGAATACACCCACATGTTTATCTAACATATCTAGTATAAATTAAATATAACTCATTTAACTTATCTCTAATTAACTTAACCAAATAACCAAACTATATTCTCGAACTAGCAGGCCCAACCCACCTCATACGCTCGAGGACGGGAATTATGTCCAACAGTGAAATGAGTAATGGACAAGCCAACTCCAAATCTAGTTCGATCAGTCCGACCAATGAACTAATGAACTAATGAACTACTAATATGACCAGTTTGATGACCAATTCATTTTTAAAACAATGCTCTTCTCCTCATGAAGGCGTTGTCACCCCTCGACCGGAAAATCAGCTCCAACGGTTTGTTTTGTGGTCGCATCACAATCAACACGACATATACATATATCCAGGCATATTAACAAAACGTAAGAAGATACCAAAGATACAGACTTTTCTCACGAAAAAACAAAGATGATAAATATAATAAGTCTTAGGATTCAAAATACAAAAGACAGGCTGCACCGTTTAAAAAAGGATGTCAGCTCCATCCCTCACAAGCCAACCAACCACTCTTAACAAAACCAACCAAACCAATCTTTTAAACCACTTACATGTTTCTTTCTTAATGTGGGAAGATCAGCAAGGGGGACTTGTCCTAAACTACTTTCTAAAACAAACTCCTCACACATGCAGCCCGTTGCTGCTTTTGTACATCCCGTCAAATGACCCGACCGCCACATTCACGCTACTATATCGATAATGTGGCGATAATCCTGACACCCCCTTGCTGCCAATTGCGTATCCGTTCGCCTTTGCACCCACACCCCCACTCTTCTTCAACAATGCATCCAACTGTCCACTTGCTGCAGCTATCAGCCCTGCACAGGTAAATATTTTGTTTTAAAATGGCCCGTTTTGACCCGTACCCATTACCCTTCCTAACCGACCCGGATGCACAACCAATAGTCAAGAATACAACAATTCACTCATTCAATCTTTTTACGTTATCATATGGAATTATGTAAAAAAATACCTAAGAAAAGTGCCGAAGGTTTTCCTGGTCGGGACTTGAATTCCGGATGGAATTGAACTCCCACGTAATACGGGTGACTTTGTAGTTCAATGATCTGTATTTTAAACAGATGTTTGATCTTAGTTAAATAGAGATAACCATCCTAGATTAAAAAGGCTAAATTTACCAAAATAACCGCACCTGCATACGCTGCCCACTCTCGTCTTTCCCTGTGAAACTGAGACCGGCTTCTTCTAGCTGTGGTACCATGTCTGGATTCACCTGTTTATGAAATAAAGGTTACATTAACTCAAAAAACTAATAACTGCATGGGATAATAACTATGACGAAGGCGTAAGTGACCCGTATACCTCATATCTATGTCGATGTCTCTCATCGATGAAACTCTGATTACCGTATCTGATACAAACACAATTACACGGTTGGTCAACTATAAGAACAAATAATGTTATAACCAGAAGTGTTATGCTAATATCTTACAGTTGAGCAGATTTGCATCCAGGAACATGAAAATATGTCCTCCTAGATCCTACCCTCATAGTACCACCCATATGCGTTTTGGACCCCTATAACCGTTGTATAAAACCGTTCATACAGTTAAATATCAAAAGGGTGTTTACAGAATCAAACTAGTTTGAAGTTTGAACACAAACCTCAGGCATGAATATAACACAAGGATTTTTAGTATTGGGATCAAACTCGGTGCTGTTTGCATTCTTAAGACCGAGAACAGATCTGGCATACTCGATGACAGCAATTTGCATTCCCAGACAGATTCCGAGGTAAGGAATGTTGTTCTCACGGGCATATTTAGCAGCATTTATTTTCCCTTCGACACCTCGGTCACCAAAACCCCCTGGAACCACAACAGCATCTGCAGCCTATAGATTGACATAGTTTCATTATTAAACAAGCAGGGGAGAGTGTTGGTTTCATCTAATTTAATAAGGGGCGTTAAATGGGTCGTGTTCGCAGGTTGACAAGTCAAACCCGACATGGACCCAAAGATTTGCCCAAAACCGAAAATCATGTCAGGCAAATGAACCTGAACAGTGAACATGACACAACTTTTCTAGGGTTGGCGCGTAAATTATGCCAGGCACATAGACATGACGATAGTTTCCGTGGGTTTGGTGAATTAGACCCGACACAAACCCGGAAATTTGACCAAAACCAAAAATCATGTCAGGCACATGAACCCAGATGCCGGACATGATACAAGATTTCGCCGGTTGACGGGTCAAACCTGACGCATACCCAAAAGTTCGACCCAAACCCGAAAATCATGGCAGACACGTGAACCCAGACACGGCAAGTGTTTTTGCAGGTTGACATGAGCCTGGTTAACCCAAAAAAATTTTAATTTATTATTATTATTATTATTATTATTATTATTATTATTATTATTATTATTATTATTTTCATGTCATAAATTCACACCCCTAATTTATATAAATTAGCATATCATACAAACCTTCAATGATTTCCATGCTTCTCTATGGACATCCGGATTCTATAAGGAAAAAAGAATATAAATTAGTTAACCATTAAAATAAGTGATTGAGAATAGAAATAAAGATGGATGAGATAATAACTTGAATGGCAGTTGCATCTTCAAGGTCAGTAGCCAAAACCCAAATGATAACAAGCTTCCTTCTGCAGACTATTGAAGCATGCAACAAAGCCTGAAAACATTGTTAAACAAAATCTTTAATCTTTAAACAACATTAAGATCAAGAAATGTCACATGTGACCGTTAGACACGTAAAAATTATCACCTTTAGTACAGAAAGATAAGAATCCGAAAGATCTGTATACTTTCCAACCATGGCAACTCTAACCTGTAATTATTAAATCACAAGAAACATTAAAAAAATAATAATAAAGAAAATTTTCAAGTCTGAAGCATGAACCCATGTTTGTGATCCAAGTATGAAGCTTACGGGCTCATGTAACATGTCGCAACGCTTAGCCATGGCAGTCCATTCTTTCAAGTTAGGCTGGCGAACCTCACTGTACAAGATACCAACTTATGTTACATGAGGAGACACTTTTCTTTGACGTGTAAAATAAAATAAATAACATTAAAAGAAACGGGTCAAACAAGTTGAAAGTCACGCTATTTTAATATTTTTCAAAGAAATAAATTATTACTGGAAAAATTTAACTTTTTAATCAAATTTGACATGCTGGTTATATATGTTACTGCAAACTAACCTTTGAAGATTAAGTGCTTTCAGTATTGCTTCATGAGCCTTCTGATCCTAAAGACAAAAGTGACAATAATAATGAGTGTACTAATCTAATAACAAGAATTATTTTCAAACAAAGGCGCGGGTACATACTCGTAAGAGCGAAGGAATATGCCAAATATTGGGGACATCATAGAGACTCACTATGTTTTCCAACTGCCAATATACAAAAAAGGGGTCAAAATGAAATTCTAAGAAAGGGCATAAAAGTAAATTCACTAGAATAGACCATATATCACTATCATACCGGAACATGGCAAAACCTTGAGAGTTTTTCCTTCACATTCATGTCCAGTTCCTGCATATCCATTAAAATTTGTATGTGAGGTACCAAAACAAAGCGAAAGCCGACAAAAACTAAGAAAAATATTGACAGATGAGTGATACCGTTGTGCTGCGACAGGCTAATATGTTTGGGATCAATCCCATGCTTCTTAATCCTCGAACACTATGTTGGGTCGGTTTTGTTTTCTGAACAAAAGATGAGAAATAAAACAAAAAAAATATTATATTTTTAACAATTTATCGGTGTCCAAAAAACCACAAGACGAGTAACTTTTAATTCAAACTTACTGGTTCGCCAACAACATTTAGAACAGGTACAAGGCTAACATGAATTAAGCAAAAGTTTCCAGCACCTAAAATAAATACAACATAAATTATAAACTTTTGTTTCTTTCTGTTCATCCTTAATGGGTCAAAGAATATGCAAATATTTTACCAACTCTGTAAGAGAATTGTCCAAGAGCTTCAATAAATGGCATAGATTCAATATCTCCTATAATAAAAATAAAATCTATTAATAAAAACAAATAGCCAAAAAAAATTCATGGATCAACAGAAACACAACTTATAGTGGTATACCTATTGTGCCCCCCAACTCAATGACACAGACATCAGGTGGACCTTCTTTCCCATCAACAGGTATAGCCGCTACGCGTTCGATCCAATCTTGTATCGCGTCTGTAATATGTGGCACGACCTGAACCGTCGATCCCAGATAATCCCCTCTCCTTTCCTTGTCAATAACCGACTTCACCCGAAAAAAATAAAACATAACCAACTAGTCAAATCTAACAAACTCTAACAAGATCTATGATCAAACTAACTTATTTCATTTCATAATTCACAATTTACACACCTGGTATATCTTCCCAGTTGTTATATTGTTATCGCGGGTTAGTTTTATATTTAGAAACCTCTCATAGTTTCCAAGATCCAAGTCAACCTTCAAGTCAAAAATGAGTCATCTTAGATTACAAAATCCTATAAATAATAAGGCTTAAATACTGCATACTGAGTTTTAATAGGTCACAATAATATTATTCACATGGATTATGTTCTTCTGCTATTAATATTAATATTACCTCTCCTCCATCATCCAAAACATAAACTTCTCCATGCTCAAAAGGAGACATAGTTCCTGCATCTGTGTTCAAATAAGGATCTGCATAACATCAAAAATGAGTGTTATAAATTGTTTGTTTTTTTAACTTTTAACAGGAAATTTTTAAGCTTTTTGAAAAGTGAATAATCTTTAAATTTGTTTGCTTTAAACTTTTAATCTAAAATTTAAAAAAAAAAGGTGGAGACAAACCATCAATTCATAGTGTGTGTATACAAGAATGAGACAGGACATCACCATATCCAAAGTTGAAGAAATCTTGTTGATCTCAACAAGAACAACAAGAAACATCTACCCACTTCATTTTGACAGGTGGGTATGAGATTATATCACAAAGTTTTTATTTTTATTATATAAAAATTGTTTTTTTCTTTTTTTTTCAATAAGAAAATCTTGAAAAACAAAAACACAAAAAAAATCAGATAGATCCAAGATAAAGAAGGGAAAATTCAAGCTGACAGAAATAAAATAATGGAAATTTTGTAAAAATTGTTAACAAAAAATGAAAGAAACTAACCAATCTTAAGCTGACATAAATAAAATCATGAAAATTTTATAAAAAATGAGAGCAGAAAATGAAAGAAACTAACCAATCTTAAGCTGATATAAATAAAATCATGAAAATTTTATAAAATAAGAAAAAGATTAGAAAATGAAAGAAACTAACCAATCTTAAGCTGACATAAATAAAATCATGAAAAATTTATAAAAAAGAGGGAAAAAAAAAGAAGAAAATAACCGTTCTTAAGGTGACATAAATAAAATCATGAAAATTTTATAAAATAAGAAAAAGATTAGAAATGAAAGAAACTAACCAATCTTAAGCTGACATAAATAAAATCATGAAAAATTTATAAAAAAGAGGGGAAAAAAAAATAAAAAAATAACCATTCTTAAGGTGACATAAATAAAATCATGAAAATTTTATAAAAACTGAGAGAAAAAAAATATATGAAAGAAGCTAAGCAGTCTTAAGCTGAGAGAAACAAAATCATGAAAAGTTTATAAAGATTGTAAAAAAAAAAAAAAAAGGAAGAGACTAACCAATCTTGATGCAAGTGACACGAAGATTACAGGCTTGAAGAAGGAGACCAATACTGCTAGCAGTGACACCTTTACCAAGTCCACTAACAACACCTCCAGTAACTAAAACATACTTCATCTCTTTCTTGTTTCCTGCTCATTATAACCACAAACATTGAGCAATATGTCTGAAAAATTAAAGAAGGAAAATAATATTATTACCCTTTTGCATTTTGTTGCAAGTTAAGTGTTAAGTGGTTGATGTTTTAGGGTGTTACAAGACAGAAAGTGCAAAGGAGTGATATGTATGTGTTGTATGTTGGTTTACTGAATTAATGAGGAAATAGCAGAGGGAGTATGGAGAATATATATATGTGAAGGGAATGATATGAAATGCAAAGAAAAAGAATAAATAAATGATGAAAATAATAATAAATAGATAAATAAATAAAAATAATATGAGAAAACCACTTTTTCTTGTTTTCGGGTGTGTCCCACTTTTGAAAGAAAAGAAGACAGTTTCCCTCACTTTAACTTCCGCTTTGTCTTCTTTCACTGCCCGTGACAAATCAAATCTTTACCTTTACCATGTTAGTTTTTTTTATCGAAGACAAATAACTGTGTCGCAACCATCCTTGCGGGGCGTCTTGCCCAAAAATTGACTACTCGACCTCCAGCAGCTCCCGCCTTCTTTGCGCGGAAACCCGAGCCCCACCCGTCCGAAGGCACGACAGTGTTATAGAACTCGGTAAAACCTCACCGCCCGTCAGATTCGAACCGGTGTCACCCTATTCAATCTTCACCCGGATACCAAACTATAAATGATGGAAGTGGGGATTGAACCTTTGATCACATAGGTTAAACAAAAGCCGCTCCACCACTGTGGATGGATATTTACCATGTTAGTTATAGGGTATTTGTATCGGTATCGGTATCGGTATCGGTATCGGTATCGGTATCGGTATGGATACGAGTAAAAAATTAGTACTTGTATCGAATTTTGTATATGAAATTAAGAATGAATTTGATATTATGTTTTACTTTGTATTATGGTACTCGTAACAGTTTTACTTGTTTGGTGCACGAATCATATTGTTACTCGTGCTGACTTTACCTAGGGGTGTAAACGGGTCGAGCCCGAGCTTGACTATGCTCGAGCTCGGCTCGGTTCGAGCCTACTATTCTGAGCTCGAGCTCGGCTCGAAAGTAAATCCTAAGAGCTCGAGCTCGGCTCGGATCGGCCCAAGGTAATTAAAAAATAATTTTTAAACGACCTAAAAACTAGGCTCGAGCTCGCCTCAATAGCTTAAACGAGCAAAAGCTTGGCTTGAGCTCGGCTCACTAACATTATTAATTAAAATTGAACATGTTCAAAAGACAAAATTACATACATAAAAAAATAATATAACTTTTGACTGGGCTCGTTTAGGCTCGCGAGCCTAAACGAGCTTTATATATAAGGCTCGAGCTCGGGCTCGATAATTAAACGAGTCATATTTCAGGCTCGAACTCGGGCTCGAACTCGTTAAGGCTCGACTCGCTCGGGCTTTTTACCGAGCCGATCCCGAATAGCTCTCGAGCCGCTGCGTGTCATTTACACCCCTAATTTTACCTTTTTGGTCATACCAGTTTTACCTACTTAATACCTGTACGAGTGCTCAAAAAGTAAAAATAGCAAAGTGGTACTAAAATAGGTATCGTACTGAATATCAGTAGCCTCGTATGATACCAATATATTCGGTACAATATTTTGTACTCACTTTTGTTCAAATTAGGTACCGGTATTTTCGGTATGTATAATCGTATATGATACTACAAACATATATTTAATATTGAAAATAAAAAAATTATAAGAGATACAATTCTATTGCTATGCAATCACAAGGATAATAGAGATGTGTAAAATTGTCTTTTCCTATGACCAAGTAAGTGAGTATCTGATACAAGTTGTTGATGGTGCTCAGTAGGCTATGCCAGGGGGCAGACACCATTACAATTGAGGTGTCGTTGGGGCGTGGGGTAAATCACATGGTAGGAGAACAGCGGCGCGCCATAGAAGAAGTGGGTGTGAAACCATAACAGAGGGTCACCGTTTGGGCATGGGACACGATTGGATATCAATACCGAAAATAGGGATGAGCTTGATACCGAAAATACTAATCTCAAAAATCGTTAAAATTGGATATCAGTACCGGTACCGAAAATGCTCGGTACGATATTTGAAGGTAAAACGGTAAAATATTAGTAACATACTAAACCGGTACTGAACTAAAATTCACTATTAAAAAAATAATAAAAAAAGTAGATACCGGTATTTTCAATACCAGTAACAAAAAGCTCACTAGTGTAATTTACTAACCATCATTTGATTGAATCCAAAAGCTCTTAACTAAATGGGAATTTCAGTAAAATAACGATTGCTCCATACTGCACACACGATAAACAACACCCTGGAAATTAGCCCTATAAGTCAAAGATAATATTTTTAAAAATTAAATATAGCAATCATAGCCCCTATCCTTGTGGAGGAGTGGTATGAGAAATGATGGGTATAGCCTAGCCTTCTTGAGGTACCAGGTTCGATCATTGATCTCACCGGATTTTATTGATTTTTCATTGTCGTGTTTTCGGGCATGTGGGGAATCAGGTTTTCCCCGGAACTGGTGGTTTGGTGAGTTCTGGTTACCCAACGCTATCTGTAAGCGGACACTTAAGACATGTCTTCACCCAGGAGCATATGAGACGCTTTTGTAACCAACTGATGGGTACCCCGATTAGTCAGGACATCGTTTGTTGGCCTTTAAAAAAAAATCGCAATCATACTCTATTGAACCAAACAAATTGATATATTTTTTCTTAATTTTCTTTTGGGTTTAAAAAAATACGTCATAGTGTAACTTCACATACGAGCATATGCTGTGATTTAACATAAAATCTATTTTCTTTCACATTGTTAATTCACATGTAAAATTTCCAATGTTATTTATAATCAAACGGGATTTAACTCTTATAAAATTGGCTTTTATTCTACAAATAGCTCTTAACGTGATAAGTGAATTATTAACGGAAGAAGTGAAGTAGTTATTATTATTATTATTTTTTTTTTTTTTGAATTTTTTTTCAATTTTGTTAAACATGTATTTTAGTACTGAAATCTAAAAAAAATATAATGTAATTACCCTTGTATAGTAATTACTCTAGTGTAAACTACTGTAATTACTCTAATAACGTAATTACGCTATTTTTTGTATTATTCATCTAAAAATCATTGATTAAGCTAATTGGAAAAAAAAATTAAATATATATTTTCACATTCTCATGTAGGTTAAACTCCTTGGTATTCGATCCTTACACAAAAACATTAAGGGGAATTGGAATTAAATAATCCCAACTTCGTCGGTTTGGAAGACAAAGACCCTAACTTGAAAACTAGAATCTAACAGGCCCAACTTGGTTTAACCTAATTAGTTTTCTGCCTACATACTATGCCATAAAGTGCAAATGAGTCAATATAATGCATAAAATGACATACCACGTAGGCAGAAAACTCACCGGGTTAAACCCAGTTAGTTTTGGTCCGGTAAAATTAAAACCAAGAGAAGTTATGCCTATTTGATTCCAATTTTCAAGTTAAGATTATTGTCTTCCAACCTGATAAAATTAGAATTGTTAAATTCCAATTCCCAAGAACTTTAAAGCTTTTAAGAAATCATGAAGCAAGAAAAGAAAATAAACCAAAAGAAAATAATAATAATAATAATAATAATAATAATAATAATAATAATAATAATAATAATAATAATAATAATAATAATAATAATAATAATAACCTCTTTGATAAACACAAAACCTTAGGCCTCTTTAGTTCATATAATCTGATTATGATTGGTTCACCTACAAGATAATAGAAATGGGATGAACTCATTCGACCAAATTCATTCATGTACAACATGATGTAAATCTCATTATTCTTTACCAAAATTCCTCTAAAATCATTTTGTTTGTGAGAGCCTCCTACACCAAATTAAACAAAGAAGAACCACAAATCGAACAAGATAAATCCCAGAATTCGATGGTTTAGGTTTCATTCTCTTTGATGAGGTTGATCGACTCAACTAAGATGGTGCAGGTAATTTAGTTATTGCTCATTTACCTATCATCAAGGTGTAACTTGTTTTTTATTATGAAATGAAATATATTAACAGGGTTAGGATTAAATAAACAGCGAAAGAAAAATAGGAAGTTGTAGAAATGTTACGAAACGGATTCTGATT
This sequence comes from Ambrosia trifida, assembly GCA_028751855.1. NCBI lineage: Eukaryota > Viridiplantae > Streptophyta > Magnoliopsida > Asterales > Asteraceae > Ambrosia > Ambrosia trifida. The sequence continues at coordinate 224,218,083 of CM054122.1, read as the reverse complement.
GAACAACATTCAAGCGACATTGAAACTGTCTCATCAAACCCCGCGATCTTAGTTTTAGGTTTTTGTTTTTTTTGGATCTTTAACTTGTAATTTTTAAAATTTATGTTATATCATTGTGTCTTTTATGTAGCACTGCGTCTTTTTCTTATTTTTATTATAGTTTCATTTTTGCGATTCATTGTGTCTTTTATGTAGCATTGTGTCTTTTTCTTATTTTCGTCACTGTATCATTTTTGCGATTCATTGTGTATTTTTTCTTCGGCATTGTTTTATATATTGTGGCTCATTGTGTCATATTTTGTGATCTATTTTGTTTTTGTGTCATTTTGAAAGTTACTTGACCCAAAATACATTGCGACACTGCACAAAGTTGAGAAACAAACACAAAAGCCAATCGAAAGACCGAATAAACTTGAAATTAAAGCAATCGGTTCAGGAACAAAGAACAATAAACTCAATGATAAAGCCTATAGCACAAACATAAACCAAATCAAAGTGATTAAATTCACAATAGTTTCAACCATATCTACAAATGAAAACACTCGATATCATCATAACCATGAAAGTATTAGAACATCTACACAATCTTCGTATCCAAATAAAAGGGTGAAAACATTAACCCGTAATACAGCTCCCAAGCACCTCTTTCGGTCCACCGTTTGCGCAGATGAACAACAAAGATTGTATAATTCATAATATATATTGTAGGAGAGATAGGTTTGAACCTGAAATGAATCTAGGGTGGGCCGATTGAAATTCATGATTTTAGAATTTAATTGTTCGTTGGTTATAATGAAGTCATAAGAGCTGCCTTTTGGTTTTCATTGGATCATGAAGAGTCGTTGGTTATAATGAAGTTATAAGAGCTGCCTTTTGATTTTTATTGGGTCATGACGAGCTGTCGTTCAAGATGAAAGCATTAAATTTACAAAATTGGGGTTATGATAATAATGTACAAGTGGATTTTGCAAGGAGGGGTAACACTGGAAAGATTTTCATGATACTTTGGGTGTGAAGCAAGAAACTCTTCACATGTCATCTTAAAATATGGGTAAAATTACCTTTATATCCAACGAGTTTCTTTAATCTATCTATATATATAAAGGAAAACGTATATGCTAACGTGGCGTGCAATGGAGGCCTCAACCTTCTCTTGAGAGTGCCACGTGACATCATAATGGAGAGTTTTTGGTGTTTTTGAATTGTTTCCTTTTTTAATTAAATTGAGTTATTTTAGGGAAAAAAATTAAAATTTTATCTCTCATATTTCCTCCCATAATTTTTAAACGTTTATATCTTTTATATACGTGATTTTTTAAAGAAAAAAATTACACCAAATTAACGAGTGTTTTATTATCTTTCCAACGAGTACCATAGTGCTATATAAAAAACAGAGAAAAATCAACTATTTTTTATGAGGTTTCGTTCATACAGGAAAAAAACACACAAAGTGTTCATGTTATCACGTAAAATTAGATTTTGTGGGGAATATGAGTTATTACTGATTAGAATACTATGAACATGCAATGATTGAGAGATTTTGTGGTTAGTTAACTTGAGCCATTTGCAATAGATTATCACGTAAAATTAGATTTTTCAACCCCAGGACCCTCCCGAGGTAATCAGCTAGTATTTTAATATAGTAATATAGATATAGATAGATTATGACATTGTAATATTGTAATATTAATCTACGTATTCAAGTAGTTGAGTAGGAATGGATTTAGAGTACTAAATGTATAAGTATATATTTTATAGATGTCATCCACTAATAATAGGGGTAATTTTGTAGAAATGTAATCAAGTTTGACAATTGTTCTAATTAAGTCACTAAAACTTTTTTTGTGTAGTCATTGAACTTTCGTTTGTTGTTTAGATACTATGTAATTATCGAGTTACCAGGTTACCTATGGTGATGTGTAGGTTTCTTTGAATTTTTTAAATCTTTAATATGATTTGAAAAACATAAATAATACAATAAAATGGATTTTTAATTAAAGAATTTAAAAAATCATACTTGCCTCTATTCACAAATTCACTTTTAAGCTTGCACGTCCCACCTACTGACCCACATGATCTTATCAATCCAATGAACCCATGCTCTACGCCCCATTACACTTTGGCTTTCAATTACAAATTCATCACAATTCTTCTCAAATATCAATTAGATCTCACAAATTCAGTCCACTAGAATGAAACCAATTTGTTGATAGTTAAGGTGCCTTTTTAGCCCGCCGATGATGCTGCCGCTGCGGTGTTTTTATGATTGAAAAGCAATTTCAGTGTGGAATCCGTGTTGGTTCTGGTGGGATTGACATAGTGGTTGATGATAATTCCGGTTATACTATCGCGTTTTCGGCACCGCCGCCGATGCTTTAGCTGCCTTTTGGGTGGTCACATGGTTTATATTTGTGCCTTGTTTTTCATTAGCTAGTTGTCGACACAAGGGTGGTTTGATCATTTTTGAAGAATATTACAAATCAATCAATCCTTGATTGAATGATTGATTCCCATTTATTGTCATATTCATTAGCATAATTGTATTTCCTATTTTATGTCTATCCTTGATGTATATATATATATATTGTATCTTTGTTTCAATGAAATAATAAGTAGAGAATTATTTACCATTAACATGGTATCAACCTAACATTACGATCCATTCTTCTTGTTTGTTTTATTCTTCGGTCCCTTCTTCCTTCCTTTTGTCGCCCACTTTCCCCTTCCTCCTTCTTCTTTTCCTGCAAACCCTAACTGCCGCAATGTCTTCCTCTAGCCAAACTAATCCCCTGCCTCTCCACTCCTTACTCCACTTTGTCCCTCTTAAACTCACTTCCAAAAACTATCTGCCCTGGTCGCACCAGATTGTTCTTGTCCTTTCCATGGCCAAGCTCTATGGTCATGTCGATGGTTCAAACACTGCCCCTTCTGTCACCATCACTACCAGTGACAAAACCCACCCCAACCCAGACTATCTTTCCTGGCTAGAGGCGGACCAATCGGTTCGTCTTCTTATTCAATCCTCGCTTTTAGAGGAAGCCATGTCCGAGATTATTGGATTAACAACCACTCGGGAGATTTGGCTTGCTCTTGAAGCTGCATTCAGCTATCGATCTCTTGACAGAGTTCATACTCTGCAGGATACTCTTCGCCAGTTGCAGAAGGGTTCCTCAACTGTGACTAAATTCGGCCGCCAATTTAAATCCCTTTGTGACGAGTTGGCTGCAATCGGTCATCCTGTTTCAGAAGCAGACAAGATACAATGGTTCTTATGTGGTCTTGGATCCTCTTATGAAAATTTCTCAACCACTCACCGCGCTCTCTCAGCCAACCTGACTTTTCGGGAGTTGCTCTCCAAAACCGAAAACCAAGAACTCTTCCTCAAATCTATTCACGGTTCCTCTACACCACAGGTGTCTTTTGTTGCTCAGCAAAATCTAATCGGTAATTCTTCTAAATCATTTAATAATTTTTCTGCTTCTAATCGAGGTCGTGGTCGCGCAAAGAAACCACCTCATTGTCAATTATGCAGAAAAGATGGCCATTATGCCAACGTCTGCCGAATCTTGCCTCTTATGCCAAACGTGCTTCCTCGCTTGATGACAATCTTGCTCAAGCGTTTCATGCCCAATGTCATGTTACTGACGATTACCTTGATTGGGCTGGTGATACGGGAGCCGATGCTCACATGACTCCCCATGATGCCGATGTTACCGCCCCTTATGGCAACCCAGGTAAAACTTTTTTCACATTCGGTAATGGAAAATCCTTACCCGTCACTAAAATCGGATCCGCCACCATTCAAAATAAAATACCTTTACGTAATGTGCTTGTTGTTCCCCCATCTTACCAAGCGTTTACTCTCCATTAGTAGACTAACAAATGACTCTCCTGTTGATGTGCTTTTTTCTAATCATTTTTTCAATATTCAGGACCGCAAAACAAAGCAGATCCTGGCAAGAGGCACGTGTGAAAACGGTCTTTACATTTTACGGGAAGGACAACATGCGTTCGAGGCGTCCTACTCTTCCCAACATCTAAAAGATTCGTTTGAAAAATGGCATGGTCGCCTTGGTCATGTATCATTTGATATTATTTCTAAGTTGCATAAAAAACGGTTCTTTGTTTGTTACTTCATTATTGCCTAAACCGAAACTTTGTTCTTCTTGTCAATTATCTAAGTCTCATCGTTTGCCATTTGATTTAAATACCAAACGTTCATTGCATGCTTTAGACTTAATTCATTGTGATCTTTGGGGACCCTCACCTGTTATATCCCCAAATGGATATCGGTTTTATGCCATATTCATCGATGATTATTCTCGTTTTAGTTGGTTTTACCCTCTTAAACATAAGTCAGATTTTTATGATGTGTTAGTTACTTTCACTGCTTATGTTCAAAATCAACTATCTACTACAATTAAAATATTTCAAAGCGATGGCGGTACTGAATTTACAAACACACGTGTGCAAACCTTTTTTCGTGACCACGGCATCCATCATCGTCTCTCTTGCCCTCACACCCAACAACAAAACGGTCGTGCTGAACGGAAGCATCGGCACATCACTGAGACCGGTTTGGCCATGTTGTTCAACTCCCACTCACCGACCACATTATGGGTTGATGCGTTTTCCTCTGCCACCTTCAAAATTAATCGTTTACCCACACCCGTTTTGGACAATAAATCCCCTTTTGAGCTTCTCTATGGCTACGCACCAAACTATTCGAATTTTCGAGTTTTTGGTTGTCGTGTCTTTCCATACTTGCGGGATTATGCCAAACACAAACTATCTCCACATAGTGCTGAATGTACTTTCATTGGCTATGATGCAAAATACAAAGGATACCGGTGCTTGGATCCTATCTCAAAACGTATCTACATCACTAGGCACGCACAATTTGATGAGGATGCATTCCCCTTATTGGTCACGTCTCTCCCATTGATGAGGCTACCCTTGTATTCTCCAACTTTGATGAATCCATTCCCTTTTCTTCTTTACCAAATCCGCCTCCTATCGGAAATTGTCCTCCACCTATGGCCCAACACACCACCTTTACGCCTCCTTGTAGCTTCTGTCCGACCCACACCATCCATCCATCTACTTCCCCCTTGGACCAAACACAACAAGCACCGTCTTCTGTTACCTCATCTTCGACCCAACCAAACTCACCAACTATCCCTACCCCATCATACCACTCCGCTCCAGCCCATTCCGCTCCACCCTCCACCTCGGCCCACTTCCCTGTCCCCTCTGATTCGTCCGCTACTCAACAACCCACTTCCACTGTTTCCCCACCCGATACCCCGTCCCACCATCACACTTCTCCTAGCCAACCACCCCCTAACCCCCACCCCATGACAACTCGTTCCAAAAACGGTATTTTCAAGCCAAAACATCATGCTGATTTGTCCCAATTTTCGAGTCCTTTACATACTGCTCTTCTTGCTTCCACTGATCCTCGTGGTTTTAAAATCGCTTCCAAACATCCTAAATGGGTTAAGGCAATGAAGGAAGAAATTGATGCTTTGCGAGCCAATAAGACTTGGGTTTTGGTCCCTCAACCTATAAACACGAATATTGTTGGTTCCAAATGAGTCTTTAGGACTAAATATAAATCGGATGGGATGGTGGATCATTACAAAGCAAGGCTGGTTGCTCAGGGTTTCACTCAAATTCCGGGACTTGTTTTTTCACACACTTTTAGTCCTGTTGTCAAAGCCTCAACAGTTTGTGTTGTTCTTGCACTTGCTACTATGTATGAGTGGCCTCTTCGTCAACTTGATGTTCGCAATGCCTTCTTGAATGGAAATTTAACTGAAACTTTTATATGGAGCAGACTCCTGGCTTTACTGATGACAATTTTCCAAATCATGTTTGTTGCTTGAAGAAAGCTCTTTACGGCCTCAAACAGGCCTCACGCGCTTGGTTTCAGCGCCTTAGCACGTTTCTTACTAACTGTGGGTTTCCTTGCAATCAAGCAGATACATCTTTATTTGTTTTTAATCAGGGACAAGTGTTGGTCTATCTTCTTGTTTATGTGGATGACATCATTCTCACCGAGGATGATACAACTTTCATTAACAACTTTGTTGGAAAACTGCATAAGGAATTCTCCATTAAAGACTTGGGGCCATTAGGATATATTTTGGGACTTGAAGTTACTCGCAACACTTTTGGCATATTTCTCACTCAAGCTAAGTACGCCTATGACATCTTAGCTCGAGCCAGTTTACTCAATACCAAACCAGTTGCCACTCTCTCATCCACCTCTGAAGTTTTTCTATCTAAAGGAGAGTTGTTCCATGATCCAACACTTTACAGGTCCTTAGTTGGCGCACTACAATACTTGACTATTACATGACCGGATTTGTCCTATGCTGTTAATCAAGCCAGTCAACATCTTCAGTCTCCCACCAACTCCCATTTTCAGTCCGTTAAAAGAATCCTACGGTACGTGAAGGGTACTCTCTCTTTTGGTCTACACTTCTCGAAACAATCAAATCCCGCTCTGCTTGGTTATTCGGATGCTGACTGGGCTCGTTGTATTGAAACACGCCGTTCCACTTATGGTTATTCTATCTATCTGGGAGGAAATCTAGTGTCTTGGAGTGCTAAAAAGCAACCTACGGTAGCTCGGTCTAGTTGCGAGTCTGAGTATCATGCTATGGCGAATACTGCGGCTGAGATAATTTGGCTCACTCACTTGCTTCGTGAGCTTCATGCCCTTACTGCTGATCTCCCTACTCTTTTATGCGACAACAAGAGTGCTATCTTTCTTAGTCAGAATCCGGTGTCTCATAAACAGGCGAAGCACATAGATATTGATTATCATTTTGTTCAGGAATTGGTCTCATCCAGTCAACTCTACACCAAATTTGTTTCTTCCAATCTCCAAGTGGCTGACATATTTACCAAGAGTCTTTCCCGGCCTCTCTTTGAAAAGTTTCGTACTATGCTTCGTGTCGGTCCCCCACCTGTTCGATTGACGGGGGTAATAGCATTACTTAAAATACAAATCAATCAATCCTTGATTGATTGATTCCCATTTATTGTCATATTCATTAGCATAATTGTATTTCCTATTTTATGTATATCCTTGATATATATATATATATATATATATATATTGTATCTTTGTTTCAATGAAATAATAAGTAGAGAATTATTTATCATTAACACTAATATAAATAAAATTCATCATTAAAAGAAAAAAAAATCAGAAAAAGAAGTTAACCTGATGACCTGATAATTACGCACTATTGGAATACTAAATTAAAGCTTAGCTGTTTTAGAGACACAAACAAAGTTTAGTTGATTTAATTGAAACAATTAGCAAACTTTGTTATACTTACGTGACATTTTCCCTCAATAAAATGTTAAATGTTTGTTGTGTGTAGGGTTTTTTTTTTTCAAAAACAAATTAAAATGAAGTAATGTATATACATGTGAAACTAGTTCTCTCTTTATTTTATATTGAATATCATATCATACGTCCGTTGCACATGGGCTGTTATCGTCTCTTTGATTGACTGTGAAACAAGATCAAACCATACAAGTGATGGTTGTTGACAAGCTATCACATGCATGATAGTTTTCTTCGAATCAACAAGAAAACAAAGTTTATGACGATATTTATTCGAACTTTACAGGGAAGACTCGAACCTCAATGAGCTTGATAACAAGGTTAATCGTGACTATAAAGTCAAGTACGTTAGTGATGACGACCAATGTGATCAATGAGGATGGTAAATTTGGAGTCTAGGAGAAGATTACGACAAGTAAGAAATTTATAAACATGTATATACACTTGAGAAGAAGCCAAACTGAGAACGTATTGAGCAATATAATAGAGAAGTAATGATTGTAAATACCGGTACCGTACTTCAAGTAGGTGATGGCATTGTTCGTATTCATGGTTTTGATGAAGTAATGGCCGGTGAATTAGTAGAATTTCAAGAGGGCACAGTAGGGATTGCTCTGAATTTGGAATCAACTAATGTTGGTGTTGTATTAATGGGTGATGGTTTGCTGATACAAGAAGGGAGTTCTGTAAAAGCAACAGGAAGAATTGCTCAGATACCAGTGAGTGAGGCCTATTTGGGTCGTGTTATAAACGCCCTGGCTAAACCTCTTCCAAATCATTCCCGCAGGAGATCCGGACCTTTTTTTCTGATCCTTCGATAAAAAGATTCATTCTCTTCATAAAAAAAATAGGAAATAAAACCAATAAAGATGTCGTTTTCCATTCATACCTGGAGTTGAATACCCCATTCAAGAATTGTTTTGGATCCAATCCATAGGAATCAATAGAAAAGGCAAATCTCTTATGATACACTAGATCCGGCTCGGTTATTGATAGAGTGAATAAATCTGCCAGCTTCTTTAGGGCCTCTGGGGGGGGGGGGGGGGGGGAGGGGGGGGGGGCTCACACCAATTTAGGGCGCAGCGGTGGAATTTTGCGATTTTTGTAGGTAAATTGAGTCCGGGCTGAGCCCCCCTCTAGATTTGATCTTCCGGCCACTACCGATCAAAAAAAATTAAGTCCGGCTCCCACCGATTCGAGAAACAAGCTTCGCCACTGAACGAGTATTTAAGATCCCAATTGATCAAACTATGTTTGATGTTGATATACAATTTTGTACGTGTTTGTGTCCAATGAATGTCCCTAAGCCTGAATTCATCAAGATGACAGAAGAGACTGTTCAACCAACATGTAAATGGAATCGCACAATTGTTTGTCGACGTATTGATGAATAAAACTTATCGTAAAAAAAAAAAAAAGATGGTATGTTAAGAAAGGTTTTTAAGCAGAGCGAAAGCAAGAAGAATTTGAAGAGAAAATTTATATAATCTTTGTTGAGAAATATTTGAAACAAAGGAGTCAAATGATTTTAAGTGTTAACAAATAAAATAAACTTTTTTTTAAAGTAAGCATAGCAGGATGTTAGAATCCAGCAAGGGTAAGTGAAGCCTTACGTGTGTTGAAAGTTAATTCTAAAACTTGTATAATTTAAAAGTTGAAGGACTAAAGTGAAAGATTGATTTAGATTAGTCAGGAGTTTGATTCCTAGTCAGGAGTTAATGGCTATAATCGTCCCTGATGGACCAAATGCGAATACTATTATAGCTTAGTGGTTTGGGGAAATGATGGAAGACTTATGACTGCTTGGTCAGGAGTTTGATTCCTGATCCACCGGGTTTTACCGGCTCTTTATCGTCGTTTCCTCGAGCGGGTAAAGGGTCGGGTTTTCCCCGAAACTGGTGGCTTGGTGGGTGTTAACTACCCAGCGCATTCTAGGGCGGGCACTTAAGACGTGTCTTCACCTAGGAGTGTATGGGCGCTTTCACGATGTTGGGTGCCCGGGTAACTGACACATCAGTTTGTTGGCCATTCAAAAATAATAATAAAAAAAAAAAAGAAACAGAGTGCATAATTATGAAATTGATGACGTGACGTAGAGTGTGTATAAGTTTTAATATATTTTTACATAGTTTTTACTCTAGTTCAAGTATTTAATTTATAAACATTATAAGATACTATAACTCTATACTCCCGATGAGGGTAAGTGCACCATCGTTTGTGTAATACAGTGATGGTAAGATACCAAGATCGTCTAAGGATACTTGAGGCTTTTAATACCATGTCTTTGTCAACATCTAGTCAATCCAAAAATATAGATTGGTTTTGTGGCTCATTAATTAAAATAAAAAGATTAGTTTTGTAAATAATGATAAGAAAATAGGTGTTTGGGATATTTACACCTTGATTTTTTGTTAACTAAAAGTTACTGGATCGCAATGGCTCGTTTTTAAGAAGAGAAGTTATATTAATTATATTAATGCAAGAAAGTTATGGAATTCTTTTTTAGAGGACCTTCGCATACTTGACCATATTGGCCGGCTTGAATCAGCAAGGAAACTCCCTGCAAGGTTGGGTTAAACCAAAACACCACAACGTTGTCGAATCAAGAGGAAAACTATATACCGTTTTGGTTTGGTATTAAGTAAGATCACTTAGCATGTTAACAGAATTAGTAGGGAAACTATTCAAACGCTAAATTTTAGTATTAAAATTGTCCAGGATCCTTAATAAATCAAGTCCTTTGGTGTGTCGTGATCTTATCTCCACACCAAGGGAAGAGCTCCCAAACTTAAAATCCCATACGAAAATCTCTATCCCCCTTTCGAGGCATCAACATGCTTGACTCTACATAGTCATAGAAAACTTGAATGTTCAGCTTTAGCAGCAACACAAGACTTATAATTAGTTTTTATGGGTGTTGGATGAAACCTCAATGCCCCCATGTTATTGGCGATACCAATGTTTCACTCACTTTTAATATGAAACTTCCCACTTAAAGTCATTAACACACAAACTTCTCACTCCTTATCAAGGGGTTTATTTTCCTCAAACACTCACTGGAATCTTATCCAAGAATGGCTATAAAGATAGTTTTTACCAAACTTGAAAAGTGTATATTAATCATCACAAGATTAGTGATATTTAAATAGGTTCTTACAAATCTTACAAAATTAGAAAGCTTAAAGAAGTGTGTAGTAGAGAGTGTTGTGGGATGTGAGAAAAGAATTGAGCTAGTTGAATGGTACAGATGGAGGGGTACTTATAAGCCTGGACGAGAGGCGTGGTACTCGAGGTACGTGGCCTGGTCCACTTTGTGGGCCCCACTTGGACCTTCGAATCTTCTGAAAAACTGGTTTTGTCGTTTACTGGTAGAGCATGGGGCGTATCTCGTCTTATGGGTTGAGCCAGAGGTTTTACAACATAGGGCCTTTAGGCGGTGGGTTTTCTCTGGAATTGTGGTAGGCCGGGTCACCAGCGCCGTCTGCGTTCGCGGGCGTGAATAACCTTTTGTCATTGGGTTTACCCGGGTCACCAGCGTTGTCTAGGTCTGCGTTGGTTGTTTAAAAAATTGTTTCGAGTTTAATGAACACTACAACTCTTTAACATTTCAGGAGTGATTAAAACATTTCGAGGTTGTTGTGTTGCGGTCTTGTTTTGATGTGTTTCCATCATTTAGTTTTTTTAGTTATAAAGGGTAGAGTACAAGGCACTCACATGTGTGAAACAAACCATGATAATTTTCCTTCTTTTAATGACCCGTTCACTTCATAAGATGGTTGGATACTTTCTTTTCCTTTTTACTTTTTTTAAGATATGTCAAAAAGTTATGAAAATGTATTTATTAATTAGTACTTACGATAACATTCATAGTGTCGGATGATCGTACTAATTAAATTCACTTATGAAGATGCATTAATTAATTAAATTCAATAAATTGTCAAATCAATATTTACCAACATTCTGTCGTTAATTCAATACCTATTAACCATCTCTGGCTAAGCATCCCGAGTAGGGATATGATATGTGTATGATTGATTTTCAGTATGATTAACAAGTAATATTAACTAGGGTTGATTGTGAGGGACTAAGTTGACTATTTGAGGAAGATTAGCGAAGTTTGAAACCAAATGACCATTTGTATGATTGACCGAGACAAACCAATTTTCAATATCAACTTGTCTTTAGCTTTCATCGACCAATATTACTAAGTGTGACGATGAAATTGAAGTCTGATTAACTGTGTTACACTACTTTGAATATTATAGCTACTTTAATTTCATAATGAAAAACTTTTACCAACTTGTTTGTATTATGCATATGTTATTGTGTCCGAGGTATATATGTGTTATGATTAGGTATACCGTTTACGATTAGTGATATATTCTATAGTGAATAAGGTTCTCTATGTTATGCAGAGGGTATGGTATATGGTGTATATCGTGTATGGAGTATTAAACAGAGTATAAGAGATTATGTAATTGAACTATATTGTGTCGGTATAAGGTATAAGCTAGGAACGATCAAATACAAAATACATTTAATCGAAAAAGTGTAGGAAATAATATATCACACTACAAGAAAAAGGAGGATTTAGCGACAACATTTATCGTCGCTAAAAATGGAAAAATTGTCGCTAATAGTAATATGTCTAGTGTTAACTTTTTTATCATTAAATATTAGTTCCATCATATTTTTTAGCTTTCATGTATTTTACTATATTTTTTATAACACAATCCTCTCTAAATTAAAGAAGTGACACTTTAATAGTGTTTAATATTATTGTGATGTTAACGTGTACCGTCTTATTTTGCTAACGTGCGTCGTCCCCTATTTTGCTAAAGTATACTAATATTTAAAAACCTTTTAATAGTAAAACCCCTTTTTATTTGGTACCAGGTACTATAGTTTTTTTTTCTTATTAGGGATGAACATTTGGTACCGGATACTTGTATCGAATCGGTACTTCCGGTATCGATAGATATATGGTGATATTTCCTTGATCATGGAGAACCGAACCGGTACAAACTTAATATCAATATCAATATCATATTCGTTTTTATAGTTTTCTCTATATAACATTTATCCGGTAACGTTAGTCTTTCTATTTCGTTACGTACCGAGTTGAGACCATGTTTGCAACAAATGATTTTTATTAGGAAGTGCAACGAATTACGGTGTTGTTATACCATAACGTAGTGTTGTTATGAGCTCAAGTCCATTTACCAACATATAACATAATATCACCATGTAAAATTAGAAAGCAACACACTAGTTTTATAATTACAACATTCAATACGTCCCTAATATAAAACAGCTTTTAGGTTTATATGTTTTTTTTCATCGGTAGTCTATCGGTAACATAGCATGCAAATTGTTAATTATGTCGGCTAAGCATATTTCTGTAGTAGTTAATTTGGTAGGGGTGGTGGTTAAATAGGGACCCATGACATCTAACTAGATCAAAAGGTTTATAATTAGTTCTTGTCACATCATTTGGAGATGGAAGTTTATTTATCCTTGGCTATGTATATATATATTAAACATCATCCCTTTTCTTTAACTGTGGCAACAATATATTAATACTGTTGTCTATCTAATTGTTCTTGTCTTAGGAAAAAACCAAAACGACCGAAATAACAAATTAAACAAAGTTAGTACGTTTGGCTAGATATATGATATAAATATACGAAATGCATTAAGAAAGGAACAAATGAATCATAAAATAGACGTGTAACAGAAATATGTGTGTTTTAGAAGGTCCAGATTATTTAAAATTATCCTGTTAGTAGGTAATTAGAAAGAGACAAAAAGTAATTGATAGGTAGGGTTAATTGCTAAGCAGCTTCGGTTTAAAGCATTTCTGTTTTTAAAACTTTCGGAAAGTGATTTACATTAGGGTTTGAATATTATGCTTTACTTCAACCTAATTTCACATTTGGATTAGACAAGATTGGATTAGATTATGCTAATGAATACTTTACATGATCCCCCCCCCCCCCCCCCCCCCCCCCCCCTCTCTCAAAATACATATATACACACATACATAGGGTAGAGATTATGTGAGAACTAGTTTTAGAGTGTATTTTATATCTCACTTTGCATACATTTAATGATCATTAAATAAAAATTTTGCGTTGTTATATATCACATTGCGTCCATTTAATGATCATTCAATTACGGTAATTAACAATTTATTGAAAAAGTGTACTATAAGACCATAAGTAATGGTTCATGCCTCTTAGGGGCATTTTCCACCACATCATTATTATAATGTCCTTCAAACAAATGTGTAATGGTTAAAGGCATTTAATGCCCTTTTTAATATTACTTTCCATATTTTTTTATCCTATTTGGGCATTATACTAGAAATGTCTCACCCTCATAATGCATATATAATGCCTAAGGGGATGGTGTTGGGTAGAAGTGTTCAAATAAACCGGTTCCCAAACCGAAACCGCCCTAACCGACCCGAATCGGTTCCTCTAGGAACCGGTTTTTACCTAAACTGGTCTGGTTCCTATCCCAAACCGTTGGTTCCCCACCGGTTCTGCATCCCCACATCCAAAACCGACCCGAACCGGTTTTTCTCCAAACCGGTTCCAAACCGATTAAAAAAAAAACCGGTCCCAAACCGGTTATAGCCGTTGGGTGCTGAAAAAAAAAAAACGATCGTTGGGTTGAAACTAGCCGTTATGTGACCGTTTTTTTGGCCCAAATTCACCATTTTGCCACCCCCCCCCACTTAGTATAAATAGGTTTTAGATGGTTTGGGTTGATCACAACACTCAAAAACGCAAAAAATGAACCCGAAAAAACCAAAAAACGCAACCATATTCGCCCATTTTTTTTCAATTCGCTTCTTTCTAACATCATCCTCCATGGCTTCATCAAACCCATCGCAAACTTGTTCCTCAAACCAACCCACCATACTTCGTATTCTTGAAACGACACGAAACGCCGAACTATTTGGCCAAGATACCGGTTTTTTCGACTTGTTTCTTTTGTCGAATGGCAAAAAAAAAAAGGCACGTTGTAGAAAGTGTGGTATCCTTCTCCAACCAAATGCAAACTCTACCTTGAGAAGTCATAAAGCTAAGTATTGCAAGATTGTTAAAGAAAATCCGCTCGAATGTTCTCAAAACGACTATTGATACTCAAGGTGGGATTTTTCTTTACGACTTTAACAAGGTTCAAGACCGAATGGCGAAATTTGTTATTCAAAAAGCTTTACCTTTCAACCACTTCGAGGATCCCGACTTGACAAGCTTGATTCGTAACACGCTCCAACCTCGTTATAAACACATAAGTCGACATACTCTAAAACATTATTGTTTGAAATTATGGGAAAGAGCTAAAAAAGATTTAATTGTATTTTTTTCAAACTTACAAACCGGTGTGAACTTAATCACCGATGTTTGGTCGGCTCCTCACGGTTTACCGGAATCGTACCTTTGCGTCACCGCTCATTGGATCGATCCCTTGACGTGGCAAATGATGAAACGTACGATTGCGTTTGACTTATTTGAGTATCCACACACCGGCAAAAATATATTTTATGTTTTAGACCATGTAATACAAACTTTTCACTTAGAAAACTGTAACACCCCAACCGATGGCGGAATCATCGAGGTGTCACGTAGTGACGATTGTTCAAAAGCACATGGTACTAAAATGTAAATATATTATTGAATAATTTAAATTGTCTTACATAGATGAGATGGGAAAAATACAAAAGTCTGAACGAAACATGAAAATTGAAATACCTTATTAAAAGCAAGCACTAAAATCCAATGCTATTGAACTAAGATCAAACTGCACCTGAAACATGTACAAAATAGGTTTTGTCAACATAAGAAATGTTGATGAGCATTCCTAGTTTTAATACATATAGTAAGTTGGAAAAAAATGGTATACAATTCAAGTGCAAAGCTACACTGCAATTATGTAAACTATGTATCATACAAATGACCAAAATCAATCCTGTGACTGTATAATGTACTAAATGAACGGCGGTGTACTTATCCAATAAATGGATAATAACTTAACAATGACCACGGATTCTCCGATGAAAAAGGAGGAGAATCAACCTAGGCGGGTTGTCAATCCAATAGCGATATCCAATGTTAAGGTCGGCTTGTACAATGTTAATGATTTCACTAAGTACAAATGTATTCTACATGTAATGTCTAAGCATAAAGCACGTTTGTAAGCAAATGCACATAGTACTAGAATTGTATTGTAAAAATGTGAACTTGTATTTGTAATTTGTATAAGTGTACATGTAACACCCCAAAAATGAATAAAAGCAAAAAGGGGATAGGAAACACTCACATTCGCCAAATGACTAGATGACTAAGCGAGCGTAAAAATGCGAGCAATCCAAATATTCAAAAACGAAACTAGTCCAATTTAGAAGAAAAGAAACCGAATAGGAAAAATATCAAGCTTCCAATTCGTCAATTACAAGAGCTTATAATCAAAGCTTCAAATGTAAAAGTAATATACTCTAGAAGAAAGGTATGAGGGAGAGTTTAATCCAATTGAAACAATTGATTTAGAGGAGCAAAGTGTAATGGGTCATAGGTGGGTTTTTATACTAGTTTTGGATTCAATTAAGCTTTAAAATTGGTCAACATAATAAAGTAAGGTTTTAAGATGAATTGACTATTTGACTAGGACTTTGACTAGGATTTTGACTGAGACTTTGACTAGGACTTTGACTGGAACTTTGACTGTTTGACTGTCCCAGCGGACCGCGAGGGCTAAAAAAATAATTTTTCTAATTTAATCAATTTTAAGTTCTAGACTTGTTTCCTTCTGTTTCTAAGTTGTTTTAGGACCGAAAATTAAGGGCTTTGAGTATCAAGGTCTGAAACATACGTGCTCGGGTGTAGATGTGAGTATAAAACGTGCATAGTTTTACTTATAAAAATTATAAGTTTTATTAAATTGTGAATTTTGGTCCTATTAAAATACGAGGGTTAAAAATGAAAATTTTGAAATAGTTGAGGAACCAATTATGCACATTTATGAAAAGTAAAGGGTGCAGGTTGTCACAGTCTCCCCTACTTTAGAAAATTTCGTCCCGAAATTACTTTCAAGTGAAGGTTTCCATGAAACTAAAGACATTTGTAAAAAGGCAAGCATATTTTAAGAAATGCATCAGCGATAATTTGACAAAGTTTGAAGTAGTTGTTTAATAACCAAAATAAGAGTTTGAAAATCCTTAAAGTTTGACCCAAGGTTAGAGAATTAAGAGTTTATAATGAGCAAGGTTTGGGAAAAGTATGTAACTGGTGAGGGCAAGGCAGTGTTATAGTAGCTTCCTTTACTTTAGAAAAGTTTCTGACCGAACATTAATAAGGACATGCAACAGGATTTCGACTAACAGAGAGTGTAAGAGTATACAAAGTTTGTGTTTTCTGTGTAGATGGTCCAGAGAAAGACTCTAGGAAGTCGAATTGAAGCTCGTATAAGAACATTCTTATCGAAAATGCTAGCTATTAGTCAACGATCTAATAAAGAGATAGTAATGGGAAGGTTCTTGGTCAGACTCCTAGTCCGCTCCTGCAGTATCGCTCGTGCTTATATATAGGGTGTACCGCAGCTAACCCACCACACTACTGATACTTTGGACTCGTACTAATTGTCTACCAATAGCCTAAGTAGAATCACACACCACCCCCATGTACCTGTAAATCCATGATTGCGTTCTGGACCGTAATCATCGATTTACCTTACACTAGGGTGCTATGCTTTTCCATAACACTAACATAAGTAATACAAGAAACAATGCGTGCAACCAAAATGTGTTAAGTATTAGATACTGCTCAAGTATAAGATGCGGTTAGAGGTTCTTCCCCTTTCAGGTTCACCTTTTAACCGTAATAAGATTAATGTGTAAGTATAAGACATGATTAGGGGTTGTTCACCTTTCGGGTTCACCCTTAACCGGTAAATTTTTGTTCACATCACTGGGCTCTAAACAACCATATTGATAAACTCTGAGGATTACACCGTTCCCCTTGGGTTAGAGGAATACTCTGAACCGAGTCGTACATGGGAACCGGCTTAGATGCCATACGAGCTATCAATTAGTATGTTCGTTGGTCATGATGATGAATAAAATAATGTAAAGTATAACATGGTTTTGCTCACAACAAAAGAAAAAATTATGCATACCAAATATGCGTTCATGTAAGTATATAAGTATAGCATAAAATTTCGATTGAAAGAATAGCATAACGTAAATCGAGTAAATCGCACAATTTGCACAAAATGAAAGTAAACGAGTTAAATTAATGCTCAAAACTAGTGTTGTAAGAATAACTACTAATAACTAGTGCGAGAATAGTTGCGAATAACGCGTGAAAATAACTACCAACAAAAGAATAATACAAAAATAATGTACGAACGTAACTATAAATAGAATGGTGTAAAAAAAATAATGAAATTTACTGTAAATGAAAGTGCGCAGAACAGACGTATAGTCTACTGGTATGAGGATAACTTTTGGAAACCGAAGAATGTTTTAAGTTCAAAACAGGTTCACTTGAAAAGATTTCGTAGGTACACATTTTCATGTGTTTACGAGAAGTCGAGTTTGAAAAGTGTTATAAGGTATATTATTAGTTGCAAATTCCTCCTGAAAACATATATTGGATACGTTATATGAAAACATGCAGATTTACATTTGATTTGTAACATATGCAATGCAAGTTTATAAAATGCAAGATGAAACCATTTCATGAAGTGTGTGTAAATCTAATGTGTTTCGAAAGACCAAGATTTAAAATGATGTGAATGTTGTGAATGATCCCAAATGCCTTGACGAATTTTGAAAAATAAATTTTTCTGTATTTAAACATTTCTTTAACTTGTGGGTTGAAAAGTCGGAAATTTTTAATTGTTATGAAATGTTGAGAAAATCGAAGTGTTACCCGTTAAGACTGGGTAAACTTGAAACCTTTAATTTTCAAACTTTTACGAAATTTATACATTGAAAGATCATTTAGTTGCAGGATCGTTAAGGCATTTCTTTGGGCTCATAGCGGGCTATTTGTTTCAAGGCACAAGGTGTATGAAAAGTGTGTTTAATTTGGCGAATAGGCTTTGTGAAAAGACTTATAGAATAAGTTGTCAAATTAATCGTTTTAGATAGTAGTGTACTAGTGTGTATCGTGTAGGTAGGCATTTATGTATGAGTTTAGTCTGACTAAGAAGTTCTAACTAATGGTAGTTGGCTGTGGCTTAGGAGACTGGGTGCAGCAATATTAGTATTAGGTATATGATGTAACAACCGGCAAAAATAAGGTAATTCCGTACAATTAATTAATATATGATTAACGTAATTAAATGCAATTATGTGTGATTTAATTAGCAAGGCCTTAGGGAATAGCAATTTCCAAATAGTGCATAGGAATGCATACGTTTAATGGTAAAGCATGATTGGATCATGTGCGAATAAGCTATCCGGTACGGATGTTGGCAATTACCCGGTAATAATTAAATAAACGAAACGAATCCCGGACACCCAGGATATAAAATAAAGGGTATTTTCATAAGATATAATGAGTTTTGGAACTCCAAAACCATAAATGAAAACGTCTTGTACAAATCTCCCGGTAACGAATAAAGTGCGCGTATCGCACCCGATACGCGTATAACTCGTAATTTCACCCGGTAAAAGCCTAAATAATCAATCAACGCTTAAAATGGACTATATTTAAGTGTTATTAAAGGTATATTTAATGTCCGGATGACGCGTGATTAAAACCCGAAAAACACCCGAACGACACCCGAACGACGGGGGATTTAACATAACAAACAATGGGTAAATAATTGAAGTTGTGGACCCCACTTACACCCATCAAAGGGCCGGCCAAATGGCCTTGTTTTATCCATGTTGTGTTAATAATAATAATGCTAAAAGATCTAGATAAAGCATGACTAGCATGAGACAAAACATGTAAGAAAAGCATAAGTAGACACTTAGTACAAAAGCAAGCTCTATCTTGTCCCCCCTTTACCCATTTTCGGCCATAGGCCACTAAGGGCCAAGACAAACTCTAAAACATCATTACACAAGTGTGCATGCATGTATGTGAAGTCTTGTATATAGATATAATGATGCCTTATGAAGATTGATCAAGATTGCAAGCAAACTCCTAACTCTACATACATACATACGGTTCATACACACACACATAACCTCATTTCAAAAATCTCCCAAGTACACTCATGATCTTCCATAAGATCTCTCAAATCTCTAGCATCATTACATGAGTTGGATATATAATAACACATGTTAGAGGCTTGAAGCATCAAAGCAAAACTCTCCTTCTTTTTCCTTCTTAGAGCCGTGGGGTTACATGCACACATACACATTGTTCTTTCAAGTTTTTACAACTCCAAATCACTTAAAATCATCCATCATCCAAACCCCTTTTGTGTGTTTCAAGAGCTTGGAGCTAAACCACTAGGAAGAACACACTAAACCCCTCTCAAATCCAAGGTTTTTGTCTTCCCTAGCCTTGTGCTAGTAGTAAGCTTCTTAATCTTGTTTTTGATTGTTATTTTTCATGTATGTGTTCCTAGTAGCAAGTTGTACATGAAGGGTTTAAAAATGGTTTTGAACATAATCTTTAATAGGTTTTCATGTGTAAAATGAAAGGTTAAAGATATAGAAATAAACCATGGATTTGATGATGATGATATATTAGTCTTGAAAATATATGAAGTTTACATATAAGACTAAGTAGGATGATGTTTTGGTTAATATTTTGAGATGAACTTGAATAAGTTAAAACTAACTTTAATTCATCTTACTATGATCATCTAAGTTCTAATATGTGGTAAAACATGTTAGAAGTTCATAAATGAATAAGATGGAAAATTAAAGTTAACTCACTTAGATGAATGAAATTTTGATAAAATGGACAAATACATAAAACACACATATAATTAGTCTTTCATATGGAATATAAGACTAACATAAGTGTTTTGATACAAAAATAACTTACCAATAAAAAGTTGAATCTTCAAAGTTAACTATTTTGAGTGAAAAATGCCAACTTTGAAAGTTAGGATAGAAAAATGCAATTTTTGTAAGTTAAGGGACTAAAGTTGTAACTTTGAAAGTTAAGGGACTAAAATGGACATTTTAGAAACTATTAGTCCAAAAATACAAGTATGGAAAGTTTGGTGTCAAAAATGTAAGTATTAAAGTCTAAGGATGATTTTTGTAACTACTAGTAGAAATACTTGGGTATTTTATACAAAAGTGTAATTTTTGAAAGTTATAAAAATATAAAGGGTTTTAACATAAGGATTTTTATAAAATAGAGATTTTATAAAAATATTAAACAAACTTGGGAAACTTATACAAAAATGAATACTTTTATATAAATGGGAATATAAAAGTGTTGGAAACATTTTTGTAGTTAAGTTGACAAGTTGGGTTAAAAATACATAAGTATTTTAACCATCCAAGTAACATGTGAAAATAGGAAGAAATATGGTTAAATATTTCTATAAAATGCATGTTGGGAAAAACTTGGAAAAATTAACTAATCGAGTTAAGATATCGAACTAAAACGCGTTAACGAACCATAACCGGACAAAATATGAGAAAAATGCCATTGCGGCAAGATAAGAAAAATATATATTTTAAGAGGTAAAATATATATATATACCTTGGGTGAAAATAAATAAACACTTTCCTAAGTGTTGGAGGATTAATTCGTGGGAGAAACACTTGACGTAAACGAATAAGACGTTAAAACCAACGTACATACTTAACAAGAAAAATTACACATTTATATATACTTGTACGCTCGTCTCGGTAAAATTCTAGTGTATCTACTTAATGGGAAAGTAGATGTGCGGGAAGGAAAGCCGCGACGAGAAGACAAGGACATATATATGTGTATGTCGTATCAACGAAATCCTAGTATATTTATTTGAATGGGAAAGTAAATATACGGTGTGGTGAGTTGAATCGGACGTTAAGAATATACGATCGAACGACAAAATCTTAGCATATTTGTTTAAATGGGAAAACAAATGTGTGGCAAAGTGAGTCGGGTCGAGGATTGAAATATATATTATATCGAGCGATGCGATCTTGAGTATAATTATTTAAATGGGAAAATAATTATATGTTAAGTGAAGTCGAGTCGATGATAATAAGATACAAGTTATGGAAATATTAACAAGAGTAATATATAACTTGTAACACAAAGGGTAATGTAACGCCAACAACACCTAGGATACACGCATAATTAAACGGGATTTGGAACCACTTGTGGTCGGGAGTTGGGTGTACAACTTGCCAAGGCACATACACTATAGGAATAGTGACTTATACGTTTAGGACGTTTATAGGTGCAAGACCACCCTTTGCTATTCACCTCATTGAGACAGACGCAGTTACAGGTGAGTTTCACGGCCCCATTTTAAACTATTTTTACGTTTTCCGGGGGAAAGATATGTTAGGGATAGTGTTTGACGGATTTAATACTTGAGGTGTGACCGCCACTCGGGGTTGAGTCCTCGCCTCTATAATCATTTGTTCAGGGAATTGAAACCGGAGGAATATTCGAATAGTACTATTGGTGCCTGACAAGGCCCACCCCTAATCGATAGCGTCGATTATGCATTAGGTTATGCCTGGGGTGCAAATATTCTGAACTTAAGTCGTGGGAAACCGAGTAACGACTTGGAGCGGGGCACAATTATTATATGTCTTGGTTTGATTATAGTCTCAAGTAGATTTATAGGAATTTGCAACTCCTATATATTGTCATAACATGGTATTCCCAAGTATTCAAGTTTTAGAAACTGAAAACCTGTGAACTCACCAATATATTTATATTGACGAAACTTTTTAAACATATCTTTCAGGTAATTAGAAGATGAAAGATCGAGCAGGCAGGGTCGGGGAATCTCCATGCGACGTCAGGCTTTTGTGGGGTTTCACCTTTATTTCCCAAGGCATTTGGGATATATTTGAGAAACCTCTAAGTTTATTTCAAAAACAATTATCTTTTGTGTATTATTTGAAACTGATTCGACGTCGTAATAAATGACCCATTTTCTTTAAATTACTTGTGTTTAGCCATAACCTTGACTTTATGCTTTTGAACCGTCGCGCCACGTGTTTCCGCCTTTGTCGTGGTGTGACAGAACGTGGTATCAGAGCCAAGGTTATAGCGAACTAGAGTATTTTCTTTAAAAACTAGACTATAACCGGATTTGGTTCTAAAGATAAAGTTTTCAAAAGAAAATGTACATGGTTTTAAATAAAAGTAATTTTCAAGAAGCATTGGGCATGAGGAGATTCCGACCAAGCCAGCCATGAGTATTGTTATGCTTTAACGTAAAATTAGAAGTTAGGAAGGTTACTATAGAGTAAAGCCATAACTGTCTAATCTAAATAAATCATATATATATGTACGGTTCTTTTGCCAGGATGTCGGACGCGGGAAGTATAGCGCCTAGTGTTGACAGCAGTATCCAGATTATACCCGCACCTCCGCCGGAGCCAGTCGAGTTGGTTGTACTCGATGCGGAAGAAGACGACGTAGAGATGGACGTCGCAGGAGGGTCAGACGACGACTCAGACGAGACAGATCCTAGCGAGGATCCTGACTGGACACCGGCCGTGGTCGACGCACCACAGCCCATCGTACCGGCCGCACCTTTGGCCGTACGCCCCGTTCGTGCCATCAGGGACTTCCCTGACGGCTGTGCCGGTCCTTCGCGACCAGTTCCCGCCCAGTCAGACGCAGCAGAGTCTCCTTTCCAGGCTCACGCCGAGCACGAGCCGGCACCGGTACCCCACATTCACGTACCTGCTGGTATGAGACTCCTACCCATTCCCCGTGGAAGAAACGGATGGATATCCGACGACTCAGATGACGAGTCGGTAGGTTCAGTAGGGCACATGCTGGTGCCCGAGATTCAGGCTGCCCAGGAGGAGCCAGTGGCTCCCATGCTAGAGGACGCCCCAGCGGACCCCATAGCCCCACCAGCACCCGAGCCCCTACCCCAGGAGGAGCCAGCACCGGCCGCACTTATACACGAGGGTAGTCCCGCCCGTAGCTCTGAGCTACATAGGGCAGGCTTGGAGGCCTTCGCCACTGCGAGCCCTCCCACACCCCCTGTAGTGGTGTCCACTCCAGAGTGGGCCACTGTTTCTGAGCCACTGATAGCCCCCCTAGCTGAGCCCATGCCACCACCCACCATTGCCATGACTATGCCTATCCCCACCATACCCAGCATGACACCTGCACCATACCCTCTAGGTGCAGGGGACCCTTATCTGATGCCACACCACTTTTCCATCAGACCACCCAGTTTCTTACTGCCCCACATACCAGTACCATTCCCCTTCGGGCCATTCCCATCCACACACCCAGACATACCCGGACCATCCCAGCCACCCAGGACGACACCCTTGTCTGGACCAGCATGGTCCACTGCCATCACACTAGAGCGGGATTTTCAGACTCTCGCTGTTACGGTGCAGCGCACCGTAACACAGGTGGAGCATCAGACACGTCTGATGTGGACGAGGATGATAGATGCGCGGGATGCTTTGGCGCATTACGCGGAGGAGTTGCTGAGCCTGGACGCTCAGTGCGGTATCACAGGGGATGCGCACTTTGCGCATCGACATTTCTTGTACGAGCGTATCATGAAGATCAGTATGACGATCAGTACGCACGCGCCGCAGTACCAGTACCCCCCGCCACCGCCACAGTAGGATATATTGGGGATGCACTGAAGACGCACCAGATTATGTATATACTAGCAGCACTATGGTAGTACAGCACGGGTTATGACACTCGTCTGCATTTTGCCCAGCCGTACGGGTATTACGGCGTATGATATGATGTTTTATTATTTCAAAAGCAATGTGTTGTATGAGAAGTGTATTCTCCATTTTGTATTATGAACAAGCATTGTAATGACATTATTGAAATTAATGAAAAATCTTATTATTATGGTGAAATATGTTGTTGTCTATGATTATTATTGCTTACTCCATGTGTTGTGGTTTGTATATTTGTGTGGTGATGTTGTGTTGATTCCTATTTATATTTATGTATGATGTGTTGGTATGTTGTGCGATGATATGGTGTTGATTATTGTGTTCATGCTTTGGTTTGTTATTTATGCTTTGTATTGTATAAATGTTTGCCAAATTAACCTTTGATAATTATTATTGAAGAAAATGGCACCTGCCACCCGAAGCAACAGTGGTGCAGACGGACTGCCCACAACACCGGCTGAGCTCGAAACTATGATTTCTGAACGAATAGCCCATGCCATCGCTGAACACGAAGCCGCACGCTCTGAACACTCCCATGACAGGACAGGGAGTGAGCGACGTGAGACCTCCCCCAGTGGTAAGAGGTTTATAAATAAATGAAAAAGCGATGGGAGAATATTTCACAAACTCCTATCCCATAATAACATACTATGTTACTATTACAGGGACAGCCTCGGGAGAGCGCGGCTGCACTTTCAAGGCTTTCTTGGACTGTAAGCCACTAAACTTCAGCGGCACTGAGGGTTCCATAGGCCTGGTCAAATGGTTCGAAAAGACCGAGGCAGTTATCCGCATCAGCGGGTGTACCCCTCGACAGTCTGTCATGTACGCCACTAATCTGTTCTTGGATCAAGCGCTAACTTGGTGGAACGGCCAAGTACAGTCCTTAGGAGATGATGTTGCATACTCTCTATCATGGGCGGCACTGAAAGAATTGATGACAGCCGAATACCGCCCGGCAAGTGAAGTTCAGAAGTTGGAGACCGAATTCTGGAACCTCACCATGATAGGAGCAGACGTCACTGGGTATACGTCAAGATTTCATGATCTCGCACGACTGGTACCTCGCCTGGTTACACCAGAGAAGAACAAAGTGGAGCGATACCTATTCGGGCTAGCACCACAGATTCGCAGCATGGTCACCTCTTCCAAACCCACGACCATGCGCGAGGCAATTGATCTGGCACTGAGTCTGACTGAGGATGCTATCCGCATGGGTACCTTAATCCGCCAAGTTTCTGGGTTGAAAATTTCTGAAGCAAGTAGTGTTGAGGGCAAGAAACAAGGATCAAGTTCAGCGGTTGCGACTAATGATCAGGGTAACGGGCAAAGGTTTGGGAAAAGGAAGAGAGATGAAGGGAAAAGGGATCGAGCATCGGGAAGCTCGAACAAGAAAGGAAAGGGTTATGCCGCCACAGGACGTGGTAATAATAACAACAACAAACAGGGAAACCAAGGGAGGAACAATGGATTGACTTGCGGGAAGTGCCACCGCACCGGGCACAAGACTGAAGAGTGCCGATCTGGAGCACCAAAGAACGGAGGGGCCAGACCCTGTTTTGCATGTGGGTCATTGGACCATTGGAAGAAAGATTGCCCCAAAGTCAACAATCAGGCCCGTGGCCGGGCATTTGTTATTGGAGCCGGTGACGCACGGCAAGACCCCAATGTGGTCACTGGTACGTTTCCTCTAAATGGTCATTATGCCTCTGTATTATTTGATACCGGTGCTGACTTTAGCTTCGTATCCATTGAGTTTAAAAGACTACTTGGTTTAAAAACTAGCAAACTAGATACACCCTACTCTATAGAACTGGCTAATGGTAAAACTATTGAAACGAGAGAGGTAGCTAAAGATTGTAAGTTAGAACTCTGTGGGCACGAGTTTGGGATTGATCTATTACCGGTCGTATTGGGAAGTTTTGACATCGTTGTTGGCATGGATTGGTTGTCCGCGCACCGTGCCATTGTGGTTTGCAACGATAAGATTATTCAGGTTCCCCTCGCAAGCGGTGAAACTCTCTCAATTCAAGGGGAAAGACACGGGACGCCATTAAGGATTATTTCGAGCATGAAGGCTCGTAAGTGTCTGAGAAAAGGGCTTGTCGCATTCTTGGCACACGTAGTGGACAAGAAGGCCGACGAGCGAAAGTTGGAAGACATTCCAGTCGCCAGAGATTTTCCGGATGTATTTCCAGAAGATTTGCCGGGGTTACCGCCACCTCGACAAGTCGAGTTCCGCATCGACCTCGTTCCCGGAGCAGCTCCTGTGGCACGATCGCCATACCGCCTAGCTCCATCAGAGATGCAGGAACTGTCCAGCCAGCTACAAGAATTATTAGACAAAGGTTTTATAAGACCGAGTTTCTCACCTTGGGGAGCTCCCGTCTTATTTGTGAAAAAGAAGGATGGCACATTTCGCATGTGCATCGACTATCGAGAGCTGAACAAGCTAACCATCAAGAATCGCTATCCTCTCCCCAGGATCGACGATTTATTTGATCAGCTCCAAGGTTCCAGCTATTACTCCAAGATCGATTTGAGGTCAGGCTATCATCAGTTGCGTATACAAGAAGAAGATGTACCAAAAACGGCCTTCAGAACCCGGTATGGACACTACGAATTGTTGGTGATGCCATTCGGCTTGACCAACGCACCAGCGGTTTTCATGGACCTAATGAACCGCGTGTGTAAGCCATACCTGGACAAATTCGTCATTGTCTTCATTGACGATATTTTGATCTATTCACGTACGAAAGAAGACCACGAGAATCACCTTCGGTTAATTCTTGAAGTATTACGCAAAGAGAAGCTCTATGCTAAATTCTCGAAATGTGACTTTTGGATTCGGGAAGTTCACTTTTTAGGTCACGTGGTAAACGAGAAGGGCATACACGTTGATCCAGCCAAGATCGAGGCAATTAAAAATTGGGAAGCACCTCGAACTCCTACCGAAGTACGACAATTTCTAGGCCTCGCGGGTTATTACAGGAGGTTCATCGAGAACTTTTCAAAGATAGCGCAAGCTTTAACCATGCTAACCCAGAAGGACAAGAAATTTGAGTGGACGGAAAAGCAAGAGGCAGCATTCCAACTGTTAAAAGACAAGTTATGTGGCGCTCCGATACTGTCACTTCCAGACGGTACGGAAGATTTTGTGGTTTACTGTGATGCCTCGCATCAAGGCTTGGGTTGTGTGTTGATGCAGCGAGAAAAAGTAATAGCATATGCTTCCAGGCAACTGAAAATCCATGAGAAGAACTACACTACACACGATTTGGAATTAGGTGCAGTGGTATTCGCTCTCAAGATATGGAGGCACTATTTGTACGGAACCAAGTGCACGATTTTCACTGATCACAAGAGTTTACAGCACATCTTCGATCAGAAGGATTTGAATATGCGACAACGGCGATGGGTTGAATTATTAAACGATTACGATTGTGAGATAAAGTACCATCCCGGTAAGGCGAACGTCGTAGCCGACGCCTTGAGTCGTAAGGAACGGGTTAAACCATTGCGTGTTCGAGCTTTGGGATTGACTATCCACACGAACATGACTGAACGAATTCGTGAAGCTCAAGTTAACGCCCTCAAACCCGAGAATGTCAAGGGTGAAAGGTTACGAAAGATGGTTGATTCGCTGGAACCAAAAGCGGACCAGACACTGTATTTCATGAATAGAATTTGGGTTCCAGTATATGGTGGATTGCGTGAGCTAGTATTGGCCGAAGCTCACAGTTCTAGATATTCGGTTCACCCGGGTGCAGACAAGATGTTCCACGATTTGAAGGAACTTTATTGGTGGCCGAATTTCAAAAGGGATATAGCAGCCCATGTTGCGCGATGTTTGACTTGCGCAAAGGTCAAGGCTGAGCACCAGAGACCTTCCGGCTTGCTCCAGCAACCGGAAATACCGGAATGGAAATGGGAACGAATCACCATGGATTTCATTACCAAGTTACCTAAGACGACAAGCGGCCATGACATGATCTGGGTAATCGTAGATCGATTGACGAAATCTGCACACTTCCTCCCGATTCGCGAAACGGACAGATTGGAGAAACTGACCCGTTTGTACATTAAGGAAGTGGTATCTAAACACGGTGTACCTGTATCTATCATCTCCGATCGAGATAGTCGCTTCACTTCCAGATTTTGGGAAAGTTTAAATGAGGCCCTCGGTACTCGCCTTGACATGAGTACCGCATACCACCCCCAAACGGATGGTCAAAGTGAACGAACAATCCAGACCTTGGAAGATATGCTGCGGGCATGCGCGATAGATTTCGGAGGTAATTGGGATACGCACTTGCCATTGGTAGAATTTTCTTATAACAACAGTTATCATACAAGCATTCAAGCCGCACCGTTTGAAGCTTTATATGGACGCAAGTGCCGATCGCCATTGTGTTGGGCGGAAGTTGGGGAAAAGCAACTCACCGGGCCCGAAATTGTTCAAGAGACCACGGATAAGGTCTTTTTGATAAAAGAACGCCTCAAAGCGGCCCGGGACCGCCAGAAAAGCTATGCTGATATGAGGCGAAAGCCTTTAGAGTTTCAAGTTGGAGACAGGGTCCTATTGAAAGTGTCACCTTGGAAAGGTGTCGCGCGCTTTGGGAAGCGCGGGAAGCTGAACCCGCGATATATTGGACCATTCAAAGTCTTGTCCAGGGTAGGCACAGTGGCATACAAGCTCGAGTTGCCTCAAGAGCTTAGTGGAATACACGACACGTTTCATGTGTCGAACTTGAAAAAGTGCCTATCCGACGAAACTCTCATTATTCCTGCTGACGAGATCCAGATTGACGACAAGTTACATTTTGTGGAAGAACCAATCGAGGTAACTGATTGGAAGGTCCAAAAATTAAGGCGCAGCAAGATCAGGTTGGTAAAAGTGCGCTGGAATGCCAAGCGTGGACCGGAGTTCACGTGGGAAAGGCTGGACCGGATGAAGCAAAAATACCCCGCCCTATTCGAGAAGACACCTGTACCGGAGAACTCGAAGTGAATTCCGGGACGGAATTCTCTTAACGGGGGGAGAATGTAACAACCGGCAAAAATAAGGTAATTCCGTACAATTAATTAATATATGATTAACGTAATTAAATGCAATTATGTGTGATTTAATTAGCAAGGCCTTAGGGAATAGCAATTTCCAAATAGTGCATAGGAATGCATACGTTTAATGGTAAAGCATGATTGGATCATGTGCGAATAAGCTATCCGGTACGGATGTTGGCAATTACCCGGTAATAATTAAATAAACGAAACGAATCCCGGACACCCAGGATATAAAATAAAGGGTATTTTCATAAGATATAATGAGTTTTGGAACTCCAAAACCATAAATGAAAACGTCTTGTACAAATCTCCCGGTAACGAATAAAGTGCGCGTATCGCACCCGATACGCGTATAACTCGTAATTTCACCCGGTAAAAGCCTAAATAATCAATCAACGCTTAAAATGGACTATATTTAAGTGTTATTAAAGGTATATTTAATGTCCGGATGACGCGTGATTAAAACCCGAAAAACACCCGAACGACACCCGAACGACGGGGGATTTAACATAACAAACAATGGGTAAATAATTGAAGTTGTGGACCCCACTTACACCCATCAAAGGGCCGGCCAAATGGCCTTGTTTTATCCATGTTGTGTTAATAATAATAATGCTAAAAGATCTAGATAAAGCATGACTAGCATGAGACAAAACATGTAAGAAAAGCATAAGTAGACACTTAGTACAAAAGCAAGCTCTATCTTGTCCCCCCTTTACCCATTTTCGGCCATAGGCCACTAAGGGCCAAGACAAACTCTAAAACATCATTACACAAGTGTGCATGCATGTATGTGAAGTCTTGTATATAGATATAATGATGCCTTATGAAGATTGATCAAGATTGCAAGCAAACTCCTAACTCTACATACATACATACGGTTCATACACACACACATAACCTCATTTCAAAAATCTCCCAAGTACACTCATGATCTTCCATAAGATCTCTCAAATCTCTAGCATCATTACATGAGTTGGATATATAATAACACATGTTAGAGGCTTGAAGCATCAAAGCAAAACTCTCCTTCTTTTTCCTTCTTAGAGCCGTGGGGTTACATGCACACATACACATTGTTCTTTCAAGTTTTTACAACTCCAAATCACTTAAAATCATCCATCATCCAAACCCCTTTTGTGTGTTTCAAGAGCTTGGAGCTAAACCACTAGGAAGAACACACTAAACCCCTCTCAAATCCAAGGTTTTTGTCTTCCCTAGCCTTGTGCTAGTAGTAAGCTTCTTAATCTTGTTTTTGATTGTTATTTTTCATGTATGTGTTCCTAGTAGCAAGTTGTACATGAAGGGTTTAAAAATGGTTTTGAACATAATCTTTAATAGGTTTTCATGTGTAAAATGAAAGGTTAAAGATATAGAAATAAACCATGGATTTGATGATGATGATATATTAGTCTTGAAAATATATGAAGTTTACATATAAGACTAAGTAGGATGATGTTTTGGTTAATATTTTGAGATGAACTTGAATAAGTTAAAACTAACTTTAATTCATCTTACTATGATCATCTAAGTTCTAATATGTGGTAAAACATGTTAGAAGTTCATAAATGAATAAGATGGAAAATTAAAGTTAACTCACTTAGATGAATGAAATTTTGATAAAATGGACAAATACATAAAACACACATATAATTAGTCTTTCATATGGAATATAAGACTAACATAAGTGTTTTGATACAAAAATAACTTACCAATAAAAAGTTGAATCTTCAAAGTTAACTATTTTGAGTGAAAAATGCCAACTTTGAAAGTTAGGATAGAAAAATGCAATTTTTGTAAGTTAAGGGACTAAAGTTGTAACTTTGAAAGTTAAGGGACTAAAATGGACATTTTAGAAACTATTAGTCCAAAAATACAAGTATGGAAAGTTTGGTGTCAAAAATGTAAGTATTAAAGTCTAAGGATGATTTTTGTAACTACTAGTAGAAATACTTGGGTATTTTATACAAAAGTGTAATTTTTGAAAGTTATAAAAATATAAAGGGTTTTAACATAAGGATTTTTATAAAATAGAGATTTTATAAAAATATTAAACAAACTTGGGAAACTTATACAAAAATGAATACTTTTATATAAATGGGAATATAAAAGTGTTGGAAACATTTTTGTAGTTAAGTTGACAAGTTGGGTTAAAAATACATAAGTATTTTAACCATCCAAGTAACATGTGAAAATAGGAAGAAATATGGTTAAATATTTCTATAAAATGCATGTTGGGAAAAACTTGGAAAAATTAACTAATCGAGTTAAGATATCGAACTAAAACGCGTTAACGAACCATAACCGGACAAAATATGAGAAAAATGCCATTGCGGCAAGATAAGAAAAATATATATTTTAAGAGGTAAAATATATATATATACCTTGGGTGAAAATAAATAAACACTTTCCTAAGTGTTGGAGGATTAATTCGTGGGAGAAACACTTGACGTAAACGAATAAGACGTTAAAACCAACGTACATACTTAACAAGAAAAATTACACATTTATATATACTTGTACGCTCGTCTCGGTAAAATTCTAGTGTATCTACTTAATGGGAAAGTAGATGTGCGGGAAGGAAAGCCGCGACGAGAAGACAAGGACATATATATGTGTATGTCGTATCAACGAAATCCTAGTATATTTATTTGAATGGGAAAGTAAATATACGGTGTGGTGAGTTGAATCGGACGTTAAGAATATACGATCGAACGACAAAATCTTAGCATATTTGTTTAAATGGGAAAACAAATGTGTGGCAAAGTGAGTCGGGTCGAGGATTGAAATATATATTATATCGAGCGATGCGATCTTGAGTATAATTATTTAAATGGGAAAATAATTATATGTTAAGTGAAGTCGAGTCGATGATAATAAGATACAAGTTATGGAAATATTAACAAGAGTAATATATAACTTGTAACACAAAGGGTAATGTAACGCCAACAACACCTAGGATACACGCATAATTAAACGGGATTTGGAACCACTTGTGGTCGGGAGTTGGGTGTACAACTTGCCAAGGCACATACACTATAGGAATAGTGACTTATACGTTTAGGACGTTTATAGGTGCAAGACCACCCTTTGCTATTCACCTCATTGAGACAGACGCAGTTACAGGTGAGTTTCACGGCCCCATTTTAAACTATTTTTACGTTTTCCGGGGGAAAGATATG
Organism: Ambrosia trifida; assembly: GCA_028751855.1. Classification (NCBI taxonomy): domain Eukaryota; kingdom Viridiplantae; phylum Streptophyta; class Magnoliopsida; order Asterales; family Asteraceae; genus Ambrosia; species Ambrosia trifida. The sequence continues at coordinate 224,185,634 of CM054122.1, read as the reverse complement.
TTAGGGATAGTGTTTGACGGATTTAATACTTGAGGTGTGACCGCCACTCGGGGTTGAGTCCTCGCCTCTATAATCATTTGTTCAGGGAATTGAAACCGGAGGAATATTCGAATAGTACTATTGGTGCCTGACAAGGCCCACCCCTAATCGATAGCGTCGATTATGCATTAGGTTATGCCTGGGGTGCAAATATTCTGAACTTAAGTCGTGGGAAACCGAGTAACGACTTGGAGCGGGGCACAATTATTATATGTCTTGGTTTGATTATAGTCTCAAGTAGATTTATAGGAATTTGCAACTCCTATATATTGTCATAACATGGTATTCCCAAGTATTCAAGTTTTAGAAACTGAAAACCTGTGAACTCACCAATATATTTATATTGACGAAACTTTTTAAACATATCTTTCAGGTAATTAGAAGATGAAAGATCGAGCAGGCAGGGTCGGGGAATCTCCATGCGACGTCAGGCTTTTGTGGGGTTTCACCTTTATTTCCCAAGGCATTTGGGATATATTTGAGAAACCTCTAAGTTTATTTCAAAAACAATTATCTTTTGTGTATTATTTGAAACTGATTCGACGTCGTAATAAATGACCCATTTTCTTTAAATTACTTGTGTTTAGCCATAACCTTGACTTTATGCTTTTGAACCGTCGCGCCACGTGTTTCCGCCTTTGTCGTGGTGTGACATATGAGGATATACTGTGACTTCGATCAAGTAAGTTTGTAAACATGAAGGTATAAAATAGGTTGAAATAGTAAGTTTGGAAAAATCATGTTCATTTTTAATTGTATGATGACGCAAAATTCCTAAAATCAGGATGTGATCAAAGTTAAACACAGAGTTTAAAACTTAAGTCGTGGGTAAAAATGTTTTAACGCAAAACGAGTAATACCTTATAGTGTAAGAATCATGAGCATAAGTGAAATAGTGTAAGATTTAATGCGATAATATATCGAACAAAAGTTTTAGTAATGATGATAAGGGATTCAAAAGCAAATGATCAAAGAATAATGACATATGAAACATCAAGTGATTAAATGGAATCTTCAAATGATAAACAAACATAAATATCAATAATATAAAACATTGGAATTGTTTCTATAGGAAACTTTGACCAACTCCTAGTGACTTGTGGGGGCGTACTTTAGCCTATAAGTGAATGCTCATCCCAAGAGTTCCCGGGTAGGTATACGGGTCCCTCATCTGATTGGGATTTATACGAAATACCAGGCCTAGACAGAAAGCTCAGAATAAAGGCGCTCACCCTTCCAGATTGCACGTGCCCCATCAATAGTGAATTCCAAAACTTTAGCGAGATTAAAAGCGAGATGCAAAAATAGATCCTTGAGATTTGGATTTCACTCCTAACTCAAAGATGTATTTCAAAATTGAAAACGATTGTGGAATGAAACCAATCAATAAGTTAAGGATATCACTCCCAGCTTAGTGGTTAAGTTCCATTTTGAAAGAAATACTCTTTGAGGTGTGGATGTCACTCCTATCTCAAAGATATATTCCTAAGATAAATAACATATAGAGGAGTGAAACTAATCACCAAGGTATGGATGTCACTCCTAACTTGGTGATATCGTTTCGTTTGTGAAATACGAGTATCTTCTTCTTTAAACAACACGCCGAAAGAATAACGAGAAAGAATCATAGCGAAAATATCTTGAAAAAAAATAATAGGATAAAGAGAAATAAACACGAGAGGACTCGTGAATGTAAGCTTGGTTATAGACTAGGCTAAAAGGCATTTTAATAACCTAATTCCCTATAACCATGGCTCTGATACCAATCTGTAACACCCCAACCGATGGCGGAATCATCGAGGTGTCACGTAGTGACGATTGTTCAAAAGCACATGGTACTAAAATGTAAATATATTATTGAATAATTTAAATTGTCTTACATAGATTAGATGGGAAAAATACAAAAGTCTGAACGAAACATGAAAATTGAAATAACTTATTAAAAGCAAGCACTAAAATCCAATGCTATTGAACTAAGATCAAACTGCACCTGAAACATGTACAAAATAGGTTTTGTCAACATAAGAAATGTTGATGAGCATTCTTAGTTTTAATACATATAGTAAGTTGGAAAAAATGGTATACAATTCAAGTGCAAAGCTACACTGCAATTATGTAAACTATGTATCATACAAATGAGCGAAATCAATCCTGTGACTGTATAATGTACTAAATGAACGGCGGTGTACTTATCCAATAAATGGATAATAACTTAACAATGACCACGGATTCTCCGATGAAAAAGGAGGAGAATCAACCTAGGCGGGTTGTCAATCCAATAGCGATATCCAATGTTAAGGTCGGCTTGTACAATGTTAATGATTTCACTAAGTACAAATGTATTCTACATGTAATGTCTAAGCATAAAGCACGTTTGTAAGCAAATGCACATAGTACTAGAATTGTATTGTAAAAATGTGAACTTGTATTTGTAATTTGTATAAGTGTACATGTAACACCCCAAAAATGAATAAAAGCAAAAAGGGGATAGGAAATACTCACATTCGCCAAATGACTAGATGACTAAGCGAGCGTAAAAATACGAGCAATCCAAAGATTCAACAACGAAACTAGTCCAATTTAGAAGAAAAGAAACCGAATAGGAAAAATATCAAGCTTCCAATTCGTCAATTACAAGAGCTTATAATCAAAGCTTCAAATGTAAAAGTAATATACTCTAGAAGAAAGGTATGAGGGAGAGTTTAATCCAATTGAAACAATTGATTTAGAGGTGCAAAGTGTAATGGGTCATAGGTGGGTTTTTATACTAGTTTTGGATTCAATTAAGCTTTAAAATTGGTCAACATAATAAAGTAAGGTTTTAAGTTGAATTGACTATTTGACTAGGACTTTGACTAGGATTTTGACTGAGACTTTGACTAGGACTTTGACTGGAACTTTGACTGTTTGACTGTCTCAGCGGACCACGAGGGCTAAAAAAATAATTTTTCTAATTTAATCAATTTTAAGTTCTAGACTTGTTTCCTTCTGTTTCTAAGTTGTTTTAGGACCGAAAATTAAGGGCTTTGAGTATCAAGGTCTGAAACATACGTGCTCGGGTGTAGATGTGAGTATAAAACGTGCATAGTTTACTTATAAAAATTATAAGTTTTATTAAATTGTGAATTTTGGTCCTATTAAAATACGAGGGTTAAAAATGAAAATTTTGAAATAGTTGAGGAACCAATTATGCACATTTATGAAAAGTAAATGGTGCAGGTTGTCACAAAAACAAAATATTTTCAATGTCGTTCGACAATGCGTCAAACAATACTGTCGCGGTTGAAAAATTAAAGTTGAAATATAAACCAATTTGCAATGGTATTTTTTTCCATACACGATGTGTTGCACACATTATTAACTTATGTGTGCAAGATGGGCTCGGAATTCCCATGGTAGAAGATTTCAAAAAAAAAATTCGATTTATGTTACATGAAGTTTTTAAAACAAGTCGCAAACGATATAGAAAATATAAAAAATATTGTAAAGATACGAACCGTCCCTTCCTCGGTCCTAATTGGGACGTGCCGACTAGGTGGAATTCGACTTTTACAATGTTCGAAAGTGCTTTGAAACAAAAAGAAACTTTACAACATTTTCATAATAGGCTTGCTAGTCGTGGTCAAGTTACGGCATTTCCTAACGAGGGTTGGGATTGTATTGAACAACTTACGGAATTTCTTGAGGTTTTTAAAAACGCTACTACAAAACTATCGGGGGTTTATTATCCAACTAGTAATGAAGCATTGCAAGAATTATATTTAATGGTTCAAACAATATTTGATTTTGATGAAAAAAATGGATTGTTTGAGAAAATGATACCCCCAATGGTTGAAAAATTTCTAAAATATTTTGAAGAAATACCACATGTTTTTATGTGTGCGTTGGCTTTAAACCCGTGCTTAAATGCTACGGGAGTTCATACTATAATCGATGAAATAAATATGGCTTTACGTTTATATATTTCAAAACCAAATTGGGCAACACACATGAAAGCTACTTTTGATAACGATTTTCAAATATTGTATGATACTAATTTAGAAAAATATGGTCCCAACTTGCAAATGCAAATGGGAATGGGAGGGGAAGGAAGTCGTGCTAGCTCGAGCCGGGGTAACCTTAAAATTAATTTGTTTAATATTGTCAAAGACCAAACGGCTAAAAGACAAAGGGGTGAGGCCCCAAATAGCGAGCTTGGAAGGTATAAAGGCTCGAATTTTACGGGGACTTTCACCGCCACCGAATTTGAAAATTTTGATATATTAGCTTGGTGGAAAGGAAAACAAACCGAATTTCCTATCCTTTCCGCTATAGCCCGTGATCTACTAAGTGTCCAAGCTTCTACGGTAGCTTCGGAATCGACTTTTTCTCTTAGTGGCAGGGTGCTATCGATACGAAGAACAAAATTAAATCCCGAATCGTTGGAGATGTGCATATGCTTAAAAGATCACTTGGATGTGATGGATCGAATACAAGTTAAAACATCTCTTGAAGACCAAACCGAACTTTAACGAAGAATACATGACGAAGAGGTGGATGAAGGATCAAGCGAACCCCTATCGGACGAAGAACTCGCATACGATGCTTCGTTGCGCCAAAGTAGTTCGGATGAAGCTTAAAAAAATGGATTGTAATAATTTGAATTATGTTTTTATGTATTTCATTTTCCTAGTTTCTAATTTCGAAAACCGAAAAAAATAATAAAAGTCGTATTTTTATGTTTTTTTTTCTTATCGGCCTAATTTTTTTTTTCTAAATGCGTGCGAAAAAACCGATTAAGAACCGAAACCGAAACAAACCAAAACCGAAATCGAACCGAAACCGGTCGTACGAACCGACGAAACCGGCCCAAAACCGAACCGGTTTGGAACCGAAACCGGTTCGGCTAAGAACCGGTACTGTTCCGAACCGGTTCGGGACCGGTTCTGGCAAAAAAAACCGATTTGAACACCTCTAGTGTTGGGGGCATTATCATGCTTATTCATGTCCCTATAATGCCCACTACACATGGTCTAATAGTGAAATACACATATACATACGGTACATGTCTGTATATATCTAACACTGAAATGCACAGGTGCATTAGACATGACGTATAATAAGCAATGTTTTTTTACTTTTTTTCGAAATAGTAACACTAGATAAACATTATGGTGTGTTTACTCTTATTTTTATTTTTTTAAGTTATATAATTATTTTATATTTTGATAAAAGAATTTTTATGTTCACACTTGGTTCTTGAATTCTCTTATTAAATGATGGTTTTCAAATGATCAAAATCTTATATAAACTTACATTCCTTTTTCCAAATTAAATAATTAATTAGCTGGTGGTTGGTTGAATACAATAATAGGGCAACTGTAGATTCAAATATAATAAGTTTGGGATACCCATGACATCTTGATCTAGTGGTATGGTGTCTTTCCTTACAAATGTAAGATTGTGGGTTCAAATCTTTACAAATGCAAGGTGAGGTGGAATTAAGGTGTGAAAAAATTTGCCGTTCAAATATATATATATAAGTTTGGAATATAGGTGGTATTTGTGCTAGGCTTTGGAATGATAGCAAATCCATTAAAGTTGCGCTCTTTGTATGTATGTGTGTATATGATATATTTATGTGTGCACAAATGTGGAAAGAAAGATAATACACTATTGTGTTTCGAAGTTTGAATGTGAGTGAGAAGAAAAGAATATCTCCATTTCTTTGTCTTTTTTCATTTATTTTCATTTCTCTCTAATTTGAAATAATGAATTGTAACCTAAACACGTCTTTTTTCTCTCTAGATAAAAAAACTCCTAAACCTATTTTTCTGTTGCTTCCTTCCAAATAATTTCTCTTTTAAACTTAAATGAAATTCTTGAACAAAGTATAAAGGGAGAAATACGAATGAAATAATTAACAAACACTGCTTTGTAATTTAGTATTATTTTGTTTGTAATCATAGACACACGTATATAGGGAAAGTATAAATTGAAAACCCCAATAAGTTAAGAAAACCCATGAAAACTCAAGTTGTAAAACTTTTTTCTTTTTCATCCACATACCCTCATTTACAAATATATTATTTAATGTGTTAGGGTCATTTTAGTTTTTTTAACATTCTCTCTTTTTAATTTTTTAATTTCTCCCCCACCTATATAAACAACCACTCTCTCTCTCTCTCTCTCTCTCTCTCTCTCTCATTACAAATCAGCCACCACCTCAAGCTTCCACCACCAGCCACCACCACCGACCACCAGCCACCACATCCATCATCTCCATTATAAAAGGTTGCAACCACTATTAACCTAACCATTCATTCATGTTATACTCTTCCATTTTCATATTCTTCCTATTATCAGATCCACTTCCCTGTCCACCCCTCCGTCACCCTACGATGATAGATCTGTTTGATGGAGAACCCATATTGGACAAAGCTAAGCAAATCAAATCCTTTCCCATAACACTCGACTAGGTGCTTCCCGACCACGCAGATCTAAACATCTTGGCTTCGTTAATCAACTTTTAAAAGGTTTCATTTTTTATTTGTTGTAAATTATTATTATTATGTAGATGATAATAACTGAAATTAAAGTAGAGATTATGGAGTTGAAGATACATGTTACCTGTTGTGGTAGGAGTTTCACTAGTAGAGGAAGATGAAGCTATATTCGCCATTGGTATAGTTTTCTTGGAGGAGCAAGGTACAAAGTATGAATATGGAAGAGTTAAAAAAAATGCCCTTTATTTGTCACCTAAACTTTAGAAATAGACCTTGTAATTGCTGATGTTTTATATTAGGCGCTTAAACTTTTGGATTTATGTAATATTGTCTATAAGGGTCGTTTTAGGCGATTTTGTGGTGAGGTGGATGAAATAGAGTGGTGATGTCTATAAGGGTCGTTTTAGGCGTTTATGTAAGATTGTCGTTTTAGGCATTTTTCTGTTGTTATTATTATTATTATTATTTGATACAAAAGTATTGAATTTTAAAAAGTAAATTCATATGGAATGTGTGCAATGGTACACATTTGTTAAGACGTGGATAACATATGTCAAGACGTGGATAACATATGTGAAGACGTGAATAACATATGTTAACACGTAAGTTTAGAATTAACTAACCTTTTTTTTCATATGTCATTATTATTAATATGATTTTTGAATAAAAAAGTAGTGAATTTTAAAAAGTAAAATTATATGGATTTTGTCTTTCAATACAAATGACCGTTTGCATATGTTAATACATGCAACAACACATCTGTAAAATATGCAACACACATTTGTAACGTACGCTAAACATTTGTTTTGAATATGTAAATAGAGGAATTTGATTTTCTTCGTAGGTGAAGAGATTTTTTTGTGTAACAGACGAAACTGATTATGAAGAATGAAGATACCTCGCTGTGTGGTGTGTTAAAGATGAAACTGACCATTTTTAAAATAATTGTTTTTTTGTATGAAACGTTTGATACATTTATTGTCGATTGTAATGATCGTTTTTTTATCATTTTTTAGTGTTGATTTGTAATACTTACCATATGAATTCTTTTTACGTATGCAATACCATAGCAATTCTTTTTACCATATCAATTCTTATTACGTCTAATGTTGATTTGTTTTGGCTTTATAAGTTTGTACATTTTTATGTGTGCTTTTATTTTGTTATACAAGTCTCATGTGAGATAAGGTTGATAACCTTTTTACGTATGCAACAACACTGGTACAACTTGGTAACTCTTTTTTTACGTATGCAACAACACTGGTACAACTTGGTAACTCTTTTTTTACGTATGCAACACCACTGGTACAACTATAATAAACAAAAAATTCCGATTTAATAAAATAAAATTAATAAATCTCAAATTTTTAAATTAATAAGTGAAAGAAAATGTAGAGAGAAAAGTTGGAGAGAGAAAGTGGAGAGAGAAAGGTGATTTGATTGATGGAGAGAGAAGGTGGATGATATTTTACTCTGATACCCCTTAATCACTCTCTTTCATAAGTTTTCATAATATTTTTAATATAATAATGTAGGATGTATCTAGACCATTGATCACACTTGATCAATGGCTAGGATAGAGTTTCTTAGGTTTTCTCAAAATGAAGGGGTTTTCCAAATAACCATCCCATATATATAAGTTTAGGTTCGTGTACAAAGGACATAAGATTTAAGAATTGGCATGTATGCATCATGTTTTGAAATTAGTCTTATACACTTTACCCTTAATTTTAATGATTGTAACATGTCCAATTCTTATGGCTTCTTAGCCTTCTTACAAAAATAACCCCTTGTACATATTATATATATATATATATATATATATAGAGGATTTGGATCATTTGAGAACCACCATTTAGAGAGAGAACCAAAGAACCAGTGTGAACAGATGGCATTTTTGTAAATATAAAGGGTGTCTACAAAAACCCATCCATCAAAAAATTAAAAAAAAATTATATAACCTAAATAAATAAAAAAATAAAAAAAAAGTAAAAACACCAAAATGAATATTTTGCATTATTAATTCGAAAAAAATAAAAAAAATGGCTGTTGTGACGTCATATGACGTCATCCCTGATGCACATGTGCATTTCGCTGTATATATACAGACATATACAGTATGTACATGTGCATTTAACTATTAAATCACATTTTTGAATAAATTGTCAATTATCATAATTAAATGATTATTAAATGGACGTTACAAGGGGTAAAAATTTTATTCAACGATCATTAAATGTACGTAAAGTGAGATATAAAATACACTCGAACTCGTCAATTGTTTAGTCATGCATATTATAACATAAATCGAAAAATAAAACATGTGTAGGACAACAAACATGAATTAAATTAAAACAACTCTTTATAAAAACTATAATGTAAGATACGTGTACTGCACGCACATGTGCATTTCACTAATATATTCAACTACTTCAACTGGTCGCCGACTTTTATCCGAGAAAACCTTTGTGTTCCGCTCATTCCAAAACCATATGGTTGTGTATACAATACCCCTGAGTAAACTCTGCTGCACAGCGATCTTCATACTTGTTTCAGCCACCTGCATCAGATCATCAACATCAAACAACAGCATCGGCTGCACCCGGCACGATCTGCATATCCTAAATAAATGTGTGACTGTTTCAGCAGCTTCAGTGCATAACAGACAGATATCGTCTGCTAATATGACTCCACGTTTCTGCAGCTCCTATTTTGTAGGTATGCAACTCTGAACTACCCACCATATCAGTAACTTACACTTGAGAGGAGTCCAGACTTTCCACTTAACCTTCTGTGCGACAACATTGTTGCTGCAATCGACAAACAACTGTTTTGCCTTCTGGACCGTATAAATTCCGTCTTTGTCACCTCTCCATTCCCAACGATCACTGCCTTTTATCAATTTTTAGTCGTAAGACACTTGCAACAAATTAAACAGATCCAAATTAACAAGAATTAAACTTTAATGCACATGTGCATTAACATTAATTTTAACATTACCATATAAACTATGCACCACCTTAATGATAGCAAGAATTAAACCTTAATGCACATGTGCTTAACATAATGTCAACATTACCATATAAATTATGCACATGTGCATCGGTCGCTCTAGTTATTTGACCATTCGGAATTCCGATTCGTTAGACACAGTTTATTTGACCAGAAAACCCTTGGGTCACCACCGTCTTTAACGACTACCATTTGTTAAATTGACCATTTGTTGGTTACTAAAACAAAGGGACCTATTTGCCCCAATTCACCTGTAAATGTTCATCCCCATTTGCCCTTGAATTTTATGTCTTGGCTGCATATAATTGAACTGATATAAGAAAAGGCAACCACTTTTGATCCTTTGTTGGTACTAAAAGTAAATGGTCTCATTTGCCCTAATTTGATTGTAAGCGTTCATCCCCATTTGCTCTTGAACTTTCTGTCTTAGCTGCAATAAAACTAAACTGACATAAGAAAAAGCAACCACTTTTTTTTTCAATACAACACTGATGGAAGTAATAAGCGTTACCGTTTACGCTACTAAGTGGGATTGTAAATTAAGCTAACGGGGAAGATGACCAATCGACGAACAAATGGAGACCGGAAACCAATGAACACAAACAAAACTCAAATGGTTACAAACACACACATACATGACCGAAGCCTTTGCAATTCTGAAACACGTTGATGTGATTTTTGGGTATCCGCTGCATCATGAAAAGACAAATTAGTCTCATTAATCAGAAACAATAGATGCTGGAATTAATCAGATGGCAATTTATCTTCTTTGTTTTGTAAACTTGGGAGCTCTCCAACCAATTCAACATGTTTTCTCCTAATTGACAAATGCAAACCATCAACCACATGATGCAATGTAAGCTATTATAACAATGTGTTTTTGAAAAGCACATATTATTATGCAAGTATGCTATCAAAAAGTAAATAAATAAATAGTTTTTATACCTAAGTGAATGAAGATCCAGGTGAATATGAGCTTCATTTGAATTTACTTGACCTTTAATTGTCAAAAGAATAGCTTGCTGCTTTGCATTCTCAACTTTAGCTTCTACCCAATGCCTTTCACTGGTTCCAAATCTGCATAGTTATCATTTACATGATTTTGTCTGTCGTACGGTATAAATTTCGTCTTTGTCACCTCTCCATTCTCAACGATCACTGCCTTCTATCCATTTGTAGTCGTAAGACACCTGCAACAAATTAAACAGATCCAAATTAACAAGAATTAAACTTTAATGCACATGTGCATTAACATTAATTTTAACATTACCATATAAACTATGCACGACCTTAATGATAACAAGAATTAAACCTTAATACGCATGTACTTAACATTAATTTCATCATTACCATATAAATTATGCACATGTGCATCAGTCGCTCTAGTTATTTGACCATTCGGAATTCTGATTCGCTAGACACAATTTATTTGACCAGTCGGAATTCCAATTCAGTCACTCTAGTTATCACAGAGTATTTCGACTTGAATGCACATGTGCAACACCATTACTTTGTTAATTACAACAAACAACAATCTAACCTACACATACCAGATCTGATCATCATAATAACCTAACTATAATCAACAAACAAAACATCATCAACAACTCAACATAACAATTGACTACCTACATTCAATCGAAACAATGCGTGGAGTAAGAACTTTTATGTAAATAACCGGTGAATGATGCAAACAAAACATGGATTTCTTCACGCAGATCTGTATCTCGTGTATGCAACATAAGCTGATCCGATAGTCACGGATCTGGCTTGATTATTGCATATTCGGAGGCATCTAAAAAACTCAAATCTGGAAATCATCGAATCACAATCCACGTGTGGAGATATTAAAACAGTAATCTATAAATAATGATCCATTCTCGTGTAGTCAAATCACTTGAATTTACAAAACATTTATAAAAATCAATCTGATCTCATCAATCAAATACAATACTAACCTAAACGAAACAGATCCGATCATTATTATAAGCAAATCGGAACAACCTAACAATAACGATAACAATTAACAACAAATTATTACCTTCAAATCATTCATCAAAGAAGACTTTAGCAGACACGATCGAGAACAGTAGAACTAGAGAGAGAACGTAGAGAGAGAAAGGGTTTAGCCTACGATTTGCCATGGTTGTTTACATAAAACGTGATCTGGTCATTGGAGATGAAGAAACCTAGGGTTTTGATGAGAAATAGGGAAGAAGATCACGTGATGTAGTTCTTTTTTTGTTTTTTTAATTTCTTTTATGTATCATATTTACAAAAATACCCCATGTTCATATTGGTTCCTTGGTTCTCTCTCTAAAGTTGGTTCTCGTATGATCCCTACCCTATATATATATATATATATATATATATATGATGAGTTTTGATACTTAACATTTACATAATATTAATTTACAACTTTTTGTGCATAGAGGTGTTATACCCCATGCTTAAGGTGTTTTTCACAATTCGTTTTTTTACTTTTTACCCAAAACTTTCAAACTTTGGTCTCATATATTTTTCATCTTTTGCAAATTTTAATTATATTTTATTCTGAATTGTGCGAGTTAACACAATGCAACTTCCACATGTGGTTCAATGTACTTACGTATACTTTTACATTTCGTTCAAAATGTTGCTAGTTAACACAGTGTAGTGTGTGTTTCAATGTTTTTTTCTTCTATTTTTTTTTCAGTTTGATAGGTTCATCTAATTTCTTGGTATTTACATTTCGAAACTTTATTATTGATGGTCGCTAGCGGTGTTGTGGCATTAGTGCCTTTTGACACAGTTTTACGCATCCACGGCATCGCGCACACGTATGTGTGTCTGGTGGGGTGGGGAGTTGCTTACTACTGGTTATTGTTACCATAACAATAATTAGATATAGACATATGGTTGATATTAAACCAAAACTAATCATGTACATCCCTACAGCTCCTCCAACTAATATAAAGAAAAGATGTATAACCAAATACATTTTAATGTAGGTATTTTTTTAATTATAAAATGACAAGCAAAATTCTTAAGTAGTAAAGATTCGTTAAGTCCAACACTTGTAGCCCAGTTGGTTGAGGGCCTAAAGTTTCTTATGGGAGGCTTGGGTTCAATTCTCACTAGTTACATTTGGAGGACATTGGTGGAGGGGAAATGAGGGATGACCCGGCCATTGGCTTGGGTTCGAGTCCTGATCCCGACCGGTTTTACTGATTATTTCACTGTCGTGCTTTCGGGCGGGTGAGTGGTTGGGTTTTCCTGTAAATTGGTGGCAATTGGTGGTCCGTGTACTCTCAAGTACCTGATTCGCCAAAAGGATGTCCGAGAGTGCTCAGAAATTGATTGTTGGCCGTTCACAAAAAAGTAAAGATTCGTTAAAAGGTCAAAGTCGTCGAATTAGGTCCTCAAAAAGCATTGCACTTTAACCTTGAAAAATGAAAAAAGTTTTCCACGGAATTTGTTTATTTTAATTTACAAAATGCTAAATACGCGGAGCCCAAATCAATCTAATACGTCACCAAAACTTGAGAAAGGTCTAAATGCGAATTTAATAATAAAAAATGTCAACACATTATTAGCCAAGTTTTATTTCACTTCATCTATAAATCTACTAGTGGGTTGGCCCGCGCGATGCAGCGGGTGTAACCGAAACTTTTTTGTAGAGCACATGCTAACCTAATATACCTACTATGAACCTAACCACTATTACATGAATATTTCTGAATACCTTTGTTTGAAATTCATTATAAACAGAAGCTTTCTTCTTCGTTTGTGGAATCCGGTGATCATATAGTTTAGATCAGATTAAACATGTTTGTGTGTATGAATATAACGTAATAATTTCAGAATTCATATCGTTACCTCATGATTAAAAACACAAATTTCACTATTAATTTCTCGATTTCTATATAGTATGATCAAATTTATAAAACTCTAACTTTTTTAAAGTACCCAACTCTTTATGAAAGGTTATAACAAAACATATAACATCATGCATTTTTTTATATGTTTTCTAGTTTAATATGTTTAAAGTAATTATAAAATTGAATGTTATGTGGTTTCATAAACATCTCATGACTCTTGACTTTCTTTGAATTAAATATTGTGTTTAAAAGATATATTTACCTTAAAAAGTAGTTATTTTGTGCATTATGTATTGTATCTTAAGCATTTACATTTATACCTCTTAAAATTTAAAAAGTCCTTATAAAATGCTTTATAATATAGTATAGATAATATATAATCTATTTATAACTTATAATAAAACAATTGAATATTGATGAGTTGTCATTCAAATTTAGGCTTAAGAAAACCACTTTAATGACATAACATTTAAGGAGACATTCTCCTTCTTTAGTGTGCCATGTGTCATGACATGTGGCAAATAAAAAAAAAATAATATAATACCTAATCTACTAAATTTAAATTGAGTTATTTTAGGAAAAAAGAATTTAAAAATAAATTAAAATTTTTCTCTCTTATGTTTCCTCTCATAATTTTCAAACGTTAATATCTTTTATATACGAGATTTTTTAAATAAAAAATTACACCAAATTAACGAGCGTTTTATTATCTTTCCAAAGAGTACCATAGTGCTATATAAAAAACGGAGAAAAAAAAGACTATCTTTTGTGGGGTTTCGTTTATACAGGAAAAAAAAACACAAAGTGTTCAGGTTATTCATTAATAATGTTTTTTCTTTTAAACCAGGTTCTTATCTACGATGTTGAAATTCAGCCCAATCGCCATGCTTTCATTGGAATTTTACTCTTTTAAAGATGCATAGGTATACTTCATCAAGAGAAGCTGGGAGAAAGAATCGCGCAACACTGCAACACATGGTGTCACCTTATAGCAAGGTTATTTTTTTATTTATTTAATTACAAGAATAATAATTATTACTATTAGTATTAGTATTATTAGAATTGTTATATTTTTCAACACCGGGACGTTCCCGGGATAAAAGCTAGTGTGTGTGTATATATATATTGCAAAGGGATTAATCCTACATGTCATACTCTTATGCAATCTCTCATTTGAGAGATGCCACATAGGATGTGATAAGACAACTCTAAAACAATTAAAAAAAGAAATAAATATGATTTAACCTAATCAATTATAATCTTTAACCTAATCTATTAAATCTAAATATTAAAACTTTATTATTTTATCTCTCGTGTTTCATCCCATAACTTTTAAACGTTAATATCTTTTATATACGAGATTTTTAAAGAAAAAAATTACACCAAATTAACGAGCGTTTTATTATCTTTCCAACGAGTACCATAGTCCTATATAAAAATCGGAGAACAAAATAGTATTGTGTCAGGTTTGGGATTAGTTTAAAAAAATTGTGGGTTTGGGTCGGGTCTGGGATTAGGTGATACCGACCCGATTACCCGAAACAACATACCCAAATACCCGAACTACATACCCGATCATATACCCATGAATTTTTTAACGCATCACATAACCCTTAGACTAATGCGTTCGATATTTCAATAATTAACTTTTTTTTTTCTTATTCCATGTTAGTTCTTTTTAGAATGATCGATTACAAACTTCCGAATTCATTTGTAATGGCACTAGATTTATACCCCGGTGCAGAGATTCGTTTTTTTTTATATTTGAATATGATAACTTATGGCAGAGATTTGTTTAAAATAATAATAATAATAATAATAATAATAATAATATATTTTATTATGTTAAATTATTTATTTCAACCCGAGACACTCCCAAAATAAAAACTAGTACAACATAATAACTTTCTCATCTAGAAAAGGTGGTGTGTTCATACTTCATGTTTTTTTTAACTTCAATTATATCACATTCGTCGTAGTGGGGCTCAAACTCGAGCAACACCTTAATTTCAATATTGACGATTGGCCCAATGCCCACCCAAACTAAACAAACATGATAAAGGTCCTAAAATTGTAAATAAGAACCAGACCTAAGGTTTTGACTAAATGTCAATCAATACATTAAAACTAATGTTCTCTTATTATTTTGATGGTATACAATTTTGAAAATCTTATATAATAAAATTGTTATAAGACGGGGTGTAGTGAGCTATCACCCCACTCCACCTCAGCAATTTGAAGCACCATACATCGAAACACTTGAGGGCACGAAAGGGCGTTAGGGGCATAGCATGAGCAGCCTGTTGGGGGTTACAGCGGAAGAAATTTTACATATCAATCCGGAACAAGTTATTTTTCTACCTAGGAATCTTATATCCGTAACCGAACCTGACTCTACCTGTAGAGTACGGATAGGGTATACATTTTGAGCTCAATACCTATACCTGAAATACATACCCGATTTATATTCGAAAATACCTGAAACTGGTTATACCCTATACACGATAAAATACCCGATTTTTTGGAGTATAATTTTATGTTTACAACTTTTATATTTAAGTTCTTTAAAATGCGTATTATAAAATGATATAATTTGCACTTGAGTGAATTTATGTTATTGTAATTTATTTTTAATCATTTTTAGAAAGAAAAAAAAAACCAAATTTAAGTTTTAGACGAATTTATTTTGTATAAAATAACAAAACTCACTTATTTATAAAAACCGGGTATTAATACCAAAACTTGTACCCGTTCCAATACGCAAACCCGATTATACTCTACTCGGGTACATAGGGTATGGTTTTCCTCCGAAAACTCGTACCCAAACCCTATTTCTCTCAATACCCTGTCATACCCGAAACCGATTCCATACCTAAAACCGGGTATTAAAAAAAGCCGATTTGTGCACCTCGAGATGGAGACATGTGGAGTGAATACGTAGTGGGGCATCAACCCACTATTCATGGTCTAACGCCATATCCAAACCTAAAGATGAAATCTTAATAAAAGTTAATTTGAAATGATTATTTTTCTCACGGGTGTACATAGCTTGGTAGTAGGGGTAGCCTCCACTACCCCTCAACTTTTGTGGTGTAGTGGAGTTTTTTTTTTTAACACACTACATATTACGTTACTTCTGAAAATGTTTAGGCTACCCTAAAATCTTTTATGCTACCCCTCTAATTATTTTAAAAGCCCAACACCATAGGCCAATAGTTCAATACATCCATTGTAAGAAAAAAGCGTAATTTTTAAAAGAAAAAAGCTACCAGTCTATTCCTTAAGCTAATCTCTTTGTTGGATTATTTTAAACAAAGAAAAATAAATAAGGTAAACGGAAACAACACCCCTACCCATTGTATGTGACCTTGCAATAGAACCCCACATCTCCACAGTCATGAACCAACCAACCAATCGCCCTCCACGCCCCGACTACCTCTACAGTCCCACCCCGACCACATTCCACCACGCATCACTCCACCACAGCACACCATTCCACGATCTTGTGTCTCCCCCAATTATTTGTACAATCACCAATCGGGTAAAATTATAGAATACTAATTTCTAATTCTAAATTCTAAAATTCGAATTATATATCTACATTTGATTATGTGCAATTGTTTATGTGTAGTTGATTATGGTTTACATTTAGTTTTAAGCTTTTTGTGTAAATGTCAAATTGATTATGGTTTACATGTTGTTTCTTCTAAGTTTAGGGTATTTGGAAGATGAAACCACATTCTAAACATTCTTTAATTAACAGTATGTTTAAAAGCTAAGCCCTAATCATGATAGTGGTCCAACTTAAGTCCAAATATTGCTAATAATGATATACAAGAGAATGATGATATTGGTTCAACTCCAAGTCCAAATATTTCTAATAATAATATCAGCCATTCATTAGGCTTCAATTCCTTCAATACGAAATACAATTGATGTGAATGCTCTTCCTTTGGATCCCTCAAATAGATTACCTGTTGTTAGTTATCACCCTAATTAAATAGATGACATAAGATGAGCATATCTTGTTAAAAAGACTTTTCAACCACAAAGTGATCAATTTAATTGGACAAACTATGCTAATGGCCGAAGACGTTTTTGGTTTGTTAGATATTATTGGTTAGAGTATACCACTAAAAAAGAAAAGGCACGGTGTCACACTGTTAATTGTTTAATGAAAGTGAAGAGATAATTTTGCAAGTTAAGGCTTTTGTAATTAATTCAATCGGGTTCCTTAAAATATCATGTTAGGTTACATAACAGTTTTCATAAGACAAAATTACACATTGTGTCTTTTATGTATCATATAAATTATGTATGTGTCATTTAAAATTATTTTTTCATTATATGTCCAATTTGTCTTTTTTTTTTTCTTGCATATTAAGTCCTTTTTCGCTAACTAGGTTATTGTACTAAGTTAACATTATCAATGTGAGGAGTAAAACTGTCCGTTCACTCTCCTTTGCTCTAAAACCCTTCTTATAAACCAGACAAACCCTTATACTTGTTTTTTTTTCCCAAAACAAACCCTCAAGACCATGATAATCGTCTTCTTCCCCCGAAATTATTTCTGTGCAAAAGGACATTGAAATGTATTACCATTATCATGTCCCAGATTTTGATCTTGATTTTGGTCTTAGAGATTAATTAGGCGGTGATGCAGATGTGATTGGGTTTCTCAAAGAAACCTTGGTCTTCACTGTTAGATTCAAAATCCATCCTATCATCTAGAAATAAACAAATTACATCACAACTAGGTGTCTTGCTGCTGATGATCGAGTTGAAGCTGATGGCACTATGTCAATCACATCCTCATTGCTGAAAACATCCTAAATCTGCAAGCATTGTCACTGGATTTAGTCTAATCATCAAACCTTAAACACATAAGCATGATTAGCTATTTTGATTGGGATAAAAACTTATTAAACTTACCCCGTCTGACGCGAGAACAATGAACTTATCTATATCAGTGAGGACTCTGTGAGAAAATTCAGGAATCGATATAACTCCATATTCCTTCAAACAAAAATCCCCAAATGCTCACCCATTGCTAACCCTGGTGTATCATTAGATGGTAACCAAACATATAAAAGACTAATAATTTCCTAACCAATCACAAGAAAGCACTGTAGAAGTGTCTTTCTATTATTAATATCCAACTAGTAGATTGCACCCGTGCTACGCACGGGGATATACATGGTTGTGTTCACCACCGCCACCACTCCCACCTCACCCCTTGCTTCGTCCACCACCACTCCTACCTCATCCCTTGCTTACCCCACCTCCGCCCCCACTACCTCCACCGCTCCCGCCGTGTCCACCACTCTGGCTCCACTAACTCTTTTGCCCCCACCACTACCTCCGCTGCTACCGCCTCCGCCACCTACCACCCTTGACACTGCCACCGCCACCACCTTCACTACCTCCACCGCCCCGAACGTGTCCACCACCAGTACCACCTCCTCCCTTGCTTCCACCACCACTGCCTCCATGTCCCCCAGCACTACCGCCACCGCTTCCACTGCCACTTCTGCGTCCCTTCCCAGAAGCTCCTCTCTATATCTGTAGATATGTATATCTCTTTTACAAAATAAAGTGTGTAACTTAGAAGTATCAAAACCTTGGTGGTCAAAATATAAAACCATAAACATTACTGTTTCCTAAGGTGTTGTGGTTTAATATATAGAGTAATTGGTAGTTGATTAGGGCTAGAAAATAATTGCAGGTGGGATATAAGGGGAAAGGAGAGTGAATGGACAGTTTTACCTATCACATTAATAAAGTTAACTGAATACAATAACCCAGTTAGTGAGAAAGGACATAATATGCAAGATAAAAAAAGACAAATTGGACATAAAATGAAAAACAAAATTTCAAAGGACACGTTTCATATTTTCTATAATACATAAAGGACACAATGTATGTGTCACCCAACAAACTCAAGTTAACTTTCATAACAACACTTAAGTCTACCTTAGCAAAACATTTGTAAAAAGAACTTAACTAGGTTAGTTAAGTAGGTCTATACACACTACGATCATGGTTTTGGTGATTTGCGGAATCATCGGGAAACGCACACGAGTCCGTAGTCCATATATTGGTAAATCATTATAATAAAGCTAACATGTATGATTTATATGCCTTATGATTATTTATTAACTTGAAAATACGTGTTTATGTGAATTGACATGATAATAGGTGTTTTTGTATAATAATACGTGTTATCGGGTTCGTAACCGACACTAGATATATCGGGTTAAAAACTTAAATTTAAAAAATCAGCCATGTCGGGCTGTAACTAGAGAATGAATTAGTCAAACCTCTCATTCTCAACAAAGTTACAGAGAATGAGTCACCAAACCTCTCATTCTCTACAAAGTTATACAGAATGAGTCATTCAGACCTCTCATTTGCTAGAAAGTTCTAGAGAATGGCCTAATTCGTTGCAAAGTTATAGAGAATGAGTTACCCAGACCTCTCATTCGATAGAAAGTTCTAGAGAATGAGTCACTCACACCTCTCATTCGCTAGAAAGTTCTAGAGAATGGCCTCATTCACTAGAACGCACTAGCGAATGACAACCAGCCTATAAATAGCATCCTTTACTCATTCTCATCATTTTAAAACCCTAACTCCCCTCCTAACACCCTTTTCGACCCTCGACCTCTAAAAACGTGTTTTTGCCCTCAAACTCTCGATTCTTAGAGCTAATCAAAGTATAGAATCATAAAAAAGTGAAGATTCAAGGTGTGTAATCCATCTAAACCCTTTTTCATCCATTTTAATACTGTTTTATAAACCCTAAAAGTCCAGATCTGATATTAGGGTGTTTTCTTCAATAAAAACTTTTTTCCAATGATTTCCTAATTAAATCTAAGCCTTAGAAATGAGTTTTCACAAAGTATAAACTTGGGTATTGATTTGGTGACATAGAAATTGGGACTTTTGTGATACTGTTGATTATACTAGGTTATGTTACTGCTAGATGATTGTATAGGTGTTAGAAACATGTTTAGGTGAAGTTTGATGTGTTATGATTGTTTATGAGTTTTGACCCATTTGGGTGTTTTGTATAGATCTAGGGTTATTTATGTTGATGGGATAATGATAACATGTTAGGAAACATATTAGGATGATTACTTGTGTGTTTGATGACCAGATGAACGTTGTATATATGTAATTTTAATATTTACCATTTATGGAAAACTTTTAATGCATTGATGTGACATCTCCATAATACGTCATTTTGAGAAATATGTGATTTGTGTACAAAATGTACCAAGTGATTACCCAAACAGACGTGATAATGTGCTAATAGGTCAGATATAAGTTATTGCATCATTAGGTTATGATTTGATAGGTTTTTGATCTGATTTGAAGGGCTTTGTTCGTCAAAATTGTTAAACAGATTGTGTAGGGTGAAAGAACACTAATCGCAAACAAACTTCGCTGGCCATGGTGAAGGTTTCAATGTTTGGTTAGAGAAGGGGGGAGGAGGTTGGGGATGGTTTTATTATTATAATAATAAATATGAAAAAGACTATAATACCCTCATCATTTAAAGCAAAATAACGAAAATACTCCGAAATTCTAACCGTGAGTTAACACCCGTAGAGGTAAGGACTCGATTGAGCAATGTTCATAACAACAAGGACACAGAGGACCAATTTGTATAGTTGGAGGCACAACAAGCAATTAAGGTATAACTGCCTGGACTAAAATTGCATTTAACTCAAAAAATTAATAAGAAAAACAAATAACATACTTGATAAAACCAAAAGCAAGGTAAAGATTCAATATATAACTAATTTTAGTAAAATGAAAACGACGGTAAGAATTATATAATTCTATCAGTATGTCGTGCTTATTGATATATATCATATAAGAGGGAAAAAACGAGATAAACGATGTTATTAATGGAAATAATGTGGAGGTTAATGCGGAATTAAATGTAGATCAATCATCTCCTATGATTGAGCATTCGAATGGTAACTCAATCTCAGAAGATTTGTGTTCGTTTGACCGGTTAATAAATGAAAAGATCCCTCCCTTAAGTTCTAAGAAAGTTAATAAAAGAAAAAAAATTCAAAAAACTAAAGGGAGTGGGCCGGCCCATTAGAACTTATTCCTCTAGCCAAGAAAGGTTGAAAGTGCTCAAGAAGCCCAAAGTATCCAAGAAGGATCCGTTTGGTCTTAACAAACTGTTGGGCTTAAAAGATTCTCCTAAGCCCAGTTCTGATTCCCAACAAACGGCTTGTGAACCCGGTAACAATAATGAGTTGAACACTTCAGCAGACGGCAATATTATCTCTTCATCTAACCTCTCTTTGGCTCCTTCGGTTGCTCCTGGGAACGAAGAGTGTATGGATGATAAAGTAGATGACCCGATTCCAGCAAACAACCAATCAGAGGTAGATGCTACTAAGGAGATGGGTTTCAAATTGGGAGTTTGTGTTTATAGGTATGATGATCTAATTTCTCAAACGATTAACAAAGAAGGGGTTTAGATTGGTTATCAATGAATCTGCTGTCGATTAACATACGTGGGATTGGTATTGATGGTAAAGGGGGTTGGATTAAAAGATATAAAAACGAGTTTGGGATTTCATTTATAGGGATGCAGGAGACTATGAGTGGTGATATTCAGGAAGGTTTAATTTCTAATTTCTGGGGTGGTTTGGGTTTTGACTATGAAGTGGTTAATGTGACGGGTCATTCTGGGGGTATCAATAGTCTTTAGGATCCTATGGTTTTCAGGAAAGAGGCTATTTTGAAGGATAGGAATTTTTTGTGTGTTTCTGGGTCTTTACCCGAAGGTGCCAATCGTGTAAATATTCTTAATGTCTATGCTTTGCAACAAAACGTAGATAAGTGGAACTTGTGGACTAGACTTAAGGAGATAATTCTTGGTGGTCAAGGGTGGTGGATTGTTATGGGCAATTTTAACGCGGTCCGATTTGCTGAAGAAAGAAAAAACTCTGCTTTCGATCCAAATTGTGCAAGAGATTTTAATGACTTTATTGATGATGCTTGTCTTTGGGAGTATAATCTTAAAGGTATGAAGTTTACATATTTAGTCAACAGGTTGGGGACTTGCAAGA
The DNA here is from genome assembly GCA_028751855.1 of Ambrosia trifida. Taxonomy (NCBI): domain Eukaryota; kingdom Viridiplantae; phylum Streptophyta; class Magnoliopsida; order Asterales; family Asteraceae; genus Ambrosia; species Ambrosia trifida. The sequence continues at coordinate 224,163,137 of CM054122.1, read as the reverse complement.
TGAGCATAATCGATAGGATATTTGTGTGCTCCGAGGTGTTTAATAAATGGCCTATGGCATACGTTAAAGCTTTGCCCAGAGAGATGTCTGATCATTCTCCTTTGGTGTTGTCATCGGTGGATTCGAATTTTGGTCATAAACCATTTCGATGGTTTGATTCGTGGTTTCATTATCCTGAATGTGTGGATATTGTTAAATCTGTATTGATTAATCATAAACCCAGAGGCCCGGCTGATGTGGTTTTGATGTCTAAACTCAAGCAGCTAAGGTCGAGATTGAAGAATTGGAGCGTCAAGAATCGAAAGAAAGAAGCAGCGGCTCTCGTTACGTTGCAGCAAGAGAGACATCAGATGGAGATGGCCATGGAATTAAAAGAGTTAGAAGAATCAGAGTTGTGGATTTGGACCGAATGTAGAAAAGTATTTAAGAAATTGAACACCGGCGCACGCGGGATACTAAGCAAAAGTCGAGAGTTAAGTAGGCTGAATTCGGAGATGAAAATTCAGCTTTTTTCCATGTTATGGTAAACGGTAGAAAGGCGAGAAACTCTATTCCAGGTCTTGTTGTTGATGGGGAATGGGTGTCCAAACCCTCCGTTTTTAAAAGAGAAATTTTAAGATTTTTCAGAAATCATTTTCGAGAAGATGTGTCGAATCGTCCTTCTTTGATTTGCTCCGGTTTAAAGAAAATTGAAGATGCGGACGGAGAGTTTCTTATTGGTGAGTTTTCGAAGGAAGAAATAAAATGTGCGGTTTTTGATTGTGGCTCCAAGAATGCTCCGGGTCCAGATGGTTTCAACTTTTGTTTTGCGAAGCATTACTAGAACTTTTTGGAAGACAATTTTTATAAAATTATGGTGGATTTTCACAAGACTGGTATTATTAATGAAGGGTGCAATTCAGCTTTCATCACCCTTATCCCTAAGGTTAAAACGCCGCTTGGTCTTAAAGATTATCTCCCTATAACCCTCGTTGGTATGATTAGCAAGGTGATTTCTAAAATCCTTGCTAACCGTATTAAGGAGGTTATGAGTGATGTCATTTCGATGTCCCAATCAGCTTTCTTGAAAGATCGGTTTATTCTTTCGACTATTGGGAAGTAGAGTTCATGTTGGGTGTTTTAGGGTGCAAAAGAGATCTTATTCCTTTCGACTACCTTGGGATTAAGGTTGGAGCTAATATGAATCGCATTAGTAGTTGGTCGTCGGTGGTAGAGGTGGTTCGATCTAGACTTGGTTCGTGGAAAGCCAAAACTCTTTCTATGGGAGGGAGACTTATTCTCATAAAGTCGGTCCTCCAAAACCTCCCTATTTATTATTTTCCCTTTATAAAGCCCCTCTCGTGGTGATAGATCAAATTGAAAGTATGATGAGAAAGTTTTTATGGGTAGGTTCGAGTGGTGCTCATAAGATTTTTTGGGTGGCTTTGGGATGATATAACTCGACCAAAAGAAGAAGGCGGCCTTGGACTCAATAAACTTGTCCACTTAAATGACGCCCTTTTAATGAAATGGGTTTGGCGTTTTAAGACTGAAAGCTGCTCCCTTTGGAAGAAGATAGTCATTGATTCTAATGGATTAAACTGTATGTGGTCTTCGCTTCCTTGCAGCCAATTCTCTAGTAGCAGCCAGAAGAAACTGGTCAAACTTGGAGAAACAAAACTTCTTGATGGTAGAAGCCTCAACAGCTTGTTTGTCGGTAGGCTGGGGAATGGGGCTGGTGTCTCTTTTTGGACAGACGTTTGGCTGAATTCGGCTCCTTTGAAAGATAAATACCCTTTGTTGTTCCTGCTAGAAAAGAATAAATGGGCGAATGTTGCTAGCCGTGTGGCTGTTGTGGCCGAAGGTTGCTGTGGGATTGGCGCAAAAATCTGGCCTCGCAAGCTTAAATTATGGAGCTGTTTAGTTTACTAGAAGAGATTTATGATCATCAATGGGTAGACGGTAGCGACAGTTGTAGGGATGGCAATGGGTCGGGTTTGGGACGGGTTTATGTAATCCCAACCCCATACCCGATTAGGTATGCTTGTCCCAAACCCGGCCCAAAACCCGTCGGGTTTGTGTCGGGTAATTACCCATCGGGTATACCCGTGGGTTTCGGGTAAACCCATTAATTTTTAAATCTTACCCATTGAGCATATCTGACCAAAGACCAGACGAGTATCTATTAGGAAACTATTAAACAATTACATTTAGCATTATTAAATATCTATGTAAATGATTACAATGTATAAATATAAAATACTTAAATCATATAAATATACTCAAAGACATAGATAACAAATAGAATACACTAATTTTTGATAATTTTTAGCACAAGATGACAATCTAGATGGACAATTTGATATATTATCCATATATATTTAAAAGATATATTAGAAATTATATTGGGTATCTAATCGGGTAAACGGGTATACATTATCGGGTAATTGGGTCGGGTAAACGGGTATATCATCAAATCCCAAACCCGTCCCAAACCCGCGAAAAAAATAAAAACTAATCCCATATCCGGACCCATACACGATTACTCGACCCCAAACCCGTCCCAAATGTCAAAAAGTTGTCACTCTTAGATCTTAATCTCCTTTTGTTATAATTTCTAGACCTTGTGAATCTGGCTGAACCGCCAGTAAAGCCACCGAAGCGCTACCGAAGCGGCAGGCTTAAAGTGCCGCCCCGAGGGCTTCATGGAGTCGAGCGCTTTTTAAGAAAAAAGTGTTTTCCTTGTCGCCCCGCGCTCCAAACGCCTTAAGCGCGCCCCAGGCGCGCTTTTTTAAACCAAGGGTTTAAGTTTTTGAAAATGTCAAGTCGACGTCATTTTTTTGGGTCCGTCATAGGTCTAGATTAAAACTTAAGGATTGGTCTGATTGGTGTAGATATCCGCTTTGATGTAATCTTTTTTTTTTTTTGTGCCCTCGGGTGCTCTTTTTGTGGACGCTTGTGGCGGTTTGGTTTTGTTGGTTATTGAAATTTAATTTTCAAAAAAAAAAAAAAAAAAAACATATGACCAAATGTATCACAATTATATTTTTTGGGTTTTCCATTTCATTTATCATGCTTATTTTTGATACCGTAACGAACTGAACTGTTATCGATCAAATTAGTGCCATGTAGTGCGGGGAATATTGGTGGCAGAGCCATGAATTTATTCCTATTGTGTTATTTTCTCTGGATACACCTTTTCAAAATAACCCAGAGTCATAATTTTTTGATAAATTTGAGTCGGGTCGAATCACATAATAAAAGCCAATACTATAATAAGAGTATAATGTCATTTAGCAAAACACATGATAAAAATACGAGGTCATTTAAATATCTGTTAAACGATTCAAATAAACGAATGAGTTAATTGTCAATTTAGTCTCCGAGGTTTGTTAAAAATTACAACTTTAGTCCAAATAGTTTTTTTCTCATTTGTGTCCCTGAGGTTTCCATTTTTAGTCATTTTAGTCCATTTGGCTAACATAGTTAACAAAATCTAGTTAAGTCAGGGGTATTTTAGTCAATTAGCATTTATATTTTGTTTTTTTTTTTGGCCATTTTCATCCAAAACTCAATTTAAATTTATTTTATACATATATATAAATATGTATATATAATTAATGTGTCTGTGTGTATAGATATATATGTATAAAATAAATTTAAATTGAGTTTTGGATGAAAATGACAAAAAAACAAAATATAAATGCTAATTGACTAAAATACCCATGACTTAACTGGATTTTGTTAACTAAGTTAGCCAAATGGACTAAAATGACAAAAAATTGAAACCTCAGGGACACGGATGAGAAAAAAAAACTATTTGGACTAAAGTGACAACTTTTTGACAAACCTCATGAACTATAAAGTTACTAGGTTAACAGTGGCGAAGCTTGGTTTCGAAATCGGTGGGGCCTGACTCAATTTTTTTTGATCGGTAATGGCAAATCGGTGGGAGCCGAACTTAACCCGGACTCAACTTACCTATGAAAATCGCAAATCTATACCACTGCGCCAGAAAACAGAAGGGGGGGGGGGGGGGGAGGGCAGGGCCACCCCTGGCCCTTCTTATCCTTCGTCCCTGTATGTATGGTTAAAAGGTTCAAAAATCAAACATTAGCTTTTATTCCTTTTATGATTTAAACTTTAAAGCCTGCTATTAGAATTAGTTAATTGGGCCCAGGACCACCCCTAACCCTTCTTATCCTTCGTCCTGTATGTATGGTTAAAAGGTTCAAAAATCAAACATTAGCTTTTATTCTTTTTATGATTTAAACTTTAAAGCCCGCTATTAGCATTAGTTAATTGGGCCTATTATTTGAACTATAAGGGGTTGTTTGATTGATTAAGTGCTGAATCATTAAAAAGTCTGAATGGTTAAGAGGTTTGAATGGTTAAGCGCTGAATCATTAAGTTGGACCTCTTAATTGTTAGTTTTCTTGTCCCACGTTGGTAGGGGAGCCTCATTAAGGTTCAGCCTAGTTTACTGCTTAATAGTTCAGTGCTTAATGGTTCAGCAACATCCCAAATCTTAATGATTCAGACTTAACCATTCCATTCAGAAGCTGAAACAAACACACTGAATGCTGAATCATTCAGCGCTGAATGGTTAGAGCCTCATTAAGAGGCTACCAAACAGCCCCTAAATTTGTTTAGCATCTAACTAAATGGTTTAGAAGAAAAAAAAACAATAACTTTGTTCGAAATTTCCTATTATACGTTACGTATGATACTTGAAATTCAATGGTGTGTCAGGTGACACTATTTTTTGTATCTCTACGAACGGGAATATAACTAGTTACAATTAAAAATATAGATAATAATAACTTATAGTGATATTAGGCATCTATATAAAGTAAATATCAGGAAAATATATCTATCTTTACGGCAGAAATGGATATAGATATATATGTTTTGATTGATCAATATTTTCAACCTACAAATGATTTGTATTCTCAAAAAACAAAAATGAAAACAATATTTTACCGACAGCAGTTAGAGACAAAGAAAGTGGAACATTGTAAGTTTGACCAAGGAAGAAGAGTAGGGCCCAAGCCAACGCATGCACACGTGGTTTAGAATAAGATTTTACGATACCGATCACCGCCTGCACTCACGCAGCTTAGATCTAATCGTCATCGTCCATTGTGTGGTCCCTAATTTAACTAATAAACACGTCGGTAGTACGTGGTTTCCCCTACACCCACCAACCACTCTTGCCTGAGGAATCTTGTCGGGTCCCACAATATCGGAACCAACGACCAACTGCCACCTTAATCATTCCTATTCACCAACAAGTCACCCTTTTACGAATCACTGTTTACCAACTTTTTCGTTGATACTTGATTACTTTTTTTTTTCTTTTTTTTTTTTTATCGGCCAAGAAACAATGTTCTGATTATCTAATGTACTTACCAATTGGTTATAAGTGCATCTCATATGTCTCTGGATGAAGACACATCTTAAGTGCCCGCCCACAGGTAGCGTTGGGTAGTTCGAACCAAAAAAGCCAACCGTTTCGGAGAAAACCTGACCCCCACCCTCTCGAAAGCACGACAGTGGAAAATCAGTAAAACCTGATAGGATCAAGGATCGAACCTGGCACCTCAAAAAGGTTAGGCTTTACCCATCATTTCTCATGCCATTCCACCATAGTGGTGGATTATACTTGATTACTAACTCAATGGAATTAATATTGCAACTATGTTTATGTTTTTTTTAAGGAATTGGAGTTTAATAACCCAAACTATTTGAATTTGGTTGTTGGCATCCAAAACTAAAAATATGGTAATGTGTAACCTGTATTATTAACCTATTTGATTATGACACGTATTTTGGGTTAAGTCACTAACCCAATTAATATTTTGGCTGATGTGGCACCCCAAACCTGACGTGGCACCTACAATCTGACGTGACACCCCCAATCTAACTGGGTTAGTGGCATAACTTAAATTGAGTGCGAAAATCCAATAGGTTAATAGTACAAGTTATATATGACCATTTTTTTAGAGTGCCAACAACCAATTTCAAATAGTTTAAATTATTAAAATCCAATTCCCCATTTTTGCAAAATTTTTTTTCTACTTGAACCCATGATCTCCTCAACTTAGATGCTCTTAAAAGATTTGCTCTTTTATTATTACTAGGTTAAATCCTATGTATCATACAGGTAGCTATGTTATGAGACGCCAATGATAAAATGCTAATTGGATTGAAGCTAAAATATAATATAAAAAGATGAATAGCGGAAGGATCATTTTAGAACGCTAAATTATTACGATAACAAAAATAACAACTCCAAATTATTAAATTTCCTAATTTTCATCTCATATATTTTTTTTATTTTTGTATTTCGTACATACATATGTGAACATTATATACATAAAAAACTATCAAACTAATGCTTTCATATGTCTTTTACAAACCTACATAAATGTATATTATTTAAACTACATATATGTAGGTTACTTAAAGATGAAATTTATTCATACTATTTTTCGAATTCTAATGCAAGAATCAATTAGATTATATCTGTAACATTTATTTCTACTTTTTAGTTGTTTATGATTGGAAAAAGTAAGCGATTAATTTTGTTCTGCGTGTTCTCGTAATAAATAGTATTCTGCGTATATCATTCCCCAAGATGAATAATTACATGATATAAAGTTAAAAAAAATATACATACCAAAACTCAAAAAAAACCTTAAGTTACACTTTAACATGGTTTTAGATATTGAATTAAGATATAATATATAAACAAAATCTATATCTATATCTATATCTATATATGCGTAGGGTTCGTGTGAACAGTCCAGTTTTCCTAAGAAGTGTAAGAAGTCTATGTAGACATTGTGTTTAAATTGTAGGAGAATTGTTTTATACTCTTTTAGTATTGTGTTATATAGAAAAACAAAAAAAAGTAATAATATAAAAAACAATCAAATGTATTTTAAGCAATAAATATAAAACACCATGCGGAGAAATATAATCAGTGTGTTTTACAATTTAACGCTTAGAATACTTGTGATTGTGTTTTAAATTGTTACTTTTGTTGTTTTTCTATATAACACAACATCAAAATAATATAAAACATTTCTCCTAAAATCTAAATCACAATACCTACATAGACTTCTTACACTTATTAGGAAAAGTAGACTTTTTAGCCAACTCCTTACCTCTATATATCTTTACTATATAATAAAATAAACTAACTATAGTTTTCTTTAAATAAAAATAATTATTATATTATTAACTATTATTTTAAAACTTCAAATTTGTTAACTAATATTATTTTGTTTATCTTATGTTTATTTACTACGTATATAATATATAGTTTCTAATCATCTTTATTTTCTCTTGTCTTTCCTATCATTAACTATTATTTTAAAATTTTAAATATATTAATTAATATTTTTATTTTATCTTTTGTATTTGTTTATTTATTTACTATATAATAAATAGAAAAAATTACGCCGTTAGTCCCTGTGGTTTCCCTCCAGTTGCAATGTCAGGTATTAAGGTTTTATTGTTTCACATTGGGGTATTAAAGTATTAATTTGTTACAATGTAGGGGATTAGGCACTAACCCCGTTTATAATTAACAGACATGACCCTCACGTGATCTGCACGTGAGGGTATTTTCGTCCTTTTATCTCCAACGTTCATACACCATCATATCACCTCTCCTTATTAATGCTGATCAGTCCCCTGTTTCAAAACCACAAACACAATCATCACAATCACGATCATCAACGACGATCATCCAAAAAAAAATGGTGTTCTGCAGATGTGGAAGGCAAGCTGCAATCAAAACGTCGTGGACTGAACAGAATCCAGGTCGTCAGTTCTACACATGCTCTGCTGAGGTATTTTTTTTAAACCCTAAAATAACACATTTTGTCTATTTGATGATCGGATGAGTATTAATGGTAGTACATTATATGTTTCAGCGTTCAAGATGTTCTTTTTTTTTCATGGGTTGAGCCTCCATTGTGCAATCGGACCACCAACATCATTAAAGGGCTACTGAACTCAAAGAATGTTCTTGAGATGAAAGTGAAGGTTATGAGAGAGGATGTGGCAGTGTATGAACAGTCTCTGAAAGAAATGAATGAAACAGTTAAGGAACTCAAAAAAAGTCATGCCAGGGATGTTAAGAAGAGGGATGTGTGGTTGATTCTCAGTTGGATGTTCTTTGTGGTGGTGTTTGCATGTCTGTATATGTAGAAGGTTTGGTTTGGTAGTCTTTTGTGGTGGTTGATCTGGTAGTCTTTTGTGGTGGTTGATCAACAGTTAACTTAGGTAGTCTAATCTTTTGCTAGTCTTTTGTGGTAGGTTATAATGTAAACAACTCTCATATTTTGGTAACTGTAATGATGTATTGAGAGTTAGTTTTGGTATTGTAATGTTTGTGAACTTTTTATGATAATGAAAATATTATGGAAACAAGTATATTGTGTGTATTGTAGTGTTATATTTGACCCATTAAAGAAGGAATGTAAACTGTTACACTAGCAGCCATCTTGTAAGTACATTTGACCCATTAAAGAAGCAGCCATATTTGACCCATTTGACAACTCTTTCTCAAAACTAAATTAGATATATAAGATATTAACCAAAACAGGTTCAAATGACATTAAACCAACATGTTTCAACCTTGTATCTGAACAAAGGTTTCCAAAACATTAAAAAAAAAACAAGTCAAACTTAAAGTCAACAGACACAAACTAAAACAATGGTTTCCAAAACATTAAACCAAAACATCTTCAATTAGCAGCCTTTCTTTTCTTGTTTCCTGGTCTTGAAGGTTCACCATGTGCAGCAGCAGGCTTCTTAGTGGTCTTCTTAACAGCAGCCTTTGGAGCACTTGTCTTGTTAACAGCAGCCTTTGGAGCACTTGTCTTCTTAACAGCAGACTTCCTAGTTGTGTTCTTCTTTGCAGCTGTTGTTGCACCACCTTGCCCTCTACATGCCCTTCTGTTGTGTCCTTTGTTCCCACATATTCCACAAGTTGTTGTCTTTCCCTTTCTGCTCAGATTGTTACCCTTCACCATAGCATCTTCCTTCTCCAAAGCATCCTTCCTTCTCTTTTTTTTGGGCCTGCCAATTGGTTTGTGATATATTGGCTGAAGTAGTTTAGATGGGCACTGAGATCTAGGCCACATTCTTCTTCCATTGATGGGCCCTATCTTATGTGAGTAAACCTCTTTCCAAGTACTTAGCCAATAACATGGGTCCACCCATTTCTCTGGTATGTCAACCTTTGTACCATGTAGTGCCATATCCCAATTAGTTGCCACAGCATGTTTACAAGGGATGCCTGTGAGTTCCCATCTCCTACAAGAACAGGTCTTGTCCACCACATCTACAACACATTGTTCTTCATTATATCCAGAGTTTGAAACCTGAAATTTTGAACCACCATGCCATTTTACAATCAACTTTGAAGCATGTTGCTTAATTTCTTTAAACTTTTCACTGACTTTGGGAGTTAGCACACCATCAGTCCTCTCAATTACTTTGCAGATATAACCTGTGTTGTGGGTTATATGTGATAACCTGCCAAGTTGGTTGATCCCCTACTTTTGCAACATACACACACCATGGACATTTAGTAGGGTCTTCTTTGGTCTTCCTACCACCATCTTTTTGGCTCTTTTGCTCTTTAACCTGTTTTACACACTCTGCTTTTACAATCTGATTACTTGACCCAGCAGTATCATCAAAATATGGAACTAGCCCTTTACAACTTGCCCTGACCCTAACTTGATCATTCCTTTGAAACCAAATTTCCCTCCTAGTTTCTATTGCATGCTTCCTTATTAACCTCTTCACTATACTATTATCCCCAAACTTCTGCCCAACATGGAACAAACACTTTTGACTCCCTTTTTCTGCATTTTTCCTTAACCTTCTTATTGCCTTATTCCTTAACCCACCACCATCTTCTGAGTCAGAGGTCCCAAAAGAATCATTACTTAAACACTCATATTCATCATCATTATGATGTGCAGGAATTTCATTTGCTTCTGTGTCACCAAGTATGTTCTTACCATCAAAGTTTGACATATCAACCTCAACCTCAAACATCTGATTATCAACATCAACTATTTCATTCACATCAATTTCAACTTGAGGACCTAAGAACTTAGGTACTACTGTTTCATCAACTTTTGTTTTTCCTTTCCTATCCACTTCATCAACTACTACATGCACATCAACTTCATCTACTATTTCATTTTCATGCACATGAACTTCATTTTCTCCATTAGTTATCAACTTGGGTTCAGGATTCATAACTTCACTAAAAAGGCTTTCAAACACAGCATCTATAACTTGTGATTCTCCTACATCTATGTTATCAGTAGGTTTTTTTACTGGTGTTCTAGGCTTTATCCCTACCATGCTTGCCCCTTCTTCAATGTAAACAGTTATTTCCCTATGACTGACCACATGCCTCAACAAACCTTGTACATCACTATAGGTACGTATTGTTCTTAAACCAAAATCTAAATCATGATAAGGAACTACATAATGATAGTGTAGAAGACCCACATCTTTAAACCCAAGTGCTTGTGCAATTTCATTCATCTGAGTTATATTAAAATGCTCCCTGTTTAGCAAATCAACATAATCACACTTACCATTCAGATAATCAGTATCAGGAAATGCAGTAAACACTCCACCATAATAAATCTTCAAGCAAAACAATTCTTCATAAAGACCTGCAAAGTTAAGATTTTTAATAAAAATCGTATTTTTTTCATAGCTTACAATCAAAGGAATATTACTAAAACAACATATTACCATAAACGTCTTTATGATACTCGTCTCCAGGCTTTCTGATAATCCACTCAGTTCACATTTTGACCTAACTGATGATCGTAAATCGTGGGAGATGAAAGGTGCAATCGTTCTCCAGGTATAATGTGTTTGAATTGTTATGTATTTTTTTATTAATATTATGGGTATAAGGTTTAGGAGATAAAAAGACGAAAATACCCTCACGTGCAGATCACGTGAGGGTCAACTCTGTTAATTATAAACGTTGTTAGTGCCTAATCCCCTACATTGTAACAAATTAGAACTTTAATACCCCAATGTGAAACAATAAAACCTTAATACCTGACATTGCAACTGGAGGGAAACCACAGGGACTAACGGCGTAATTTTTTCTAATAAATAATGCTGATAAACTTTCTGTTCTATTCTCTCTTATATTAAATAATAGTATTATATCATAATTTTCATGTTTCTTTCTCGTATTAAATAATAATTATTATTTTTAATTATCACTCCTATTAAATTAAAATATTAAATTATAATTTTCCATTTCTCTCCTATTTATTTAATTTTTATCTGAACTATCTAAGTTGTTTTTTTTTTCCATTGATTAGTAATAATTTAATTTTTATTAATTCAATCTCGTATAATACACGGGTTTTTAACCTAACAATAAATAGAAAACAAGGTAAAGCGTTTTAATTAGTAAATAATACATCAAAGTTTAATTTTTTAAAGACATGTCTTGACGACTGTATGTGTTACCCTAATTACATTACATTTATGTAACATCTGTAAGACGCAGGTTTATTCATCCTATATATTGACAATTCTTTTTAAATATAACTTTTTTTTATCACTCACTATATAAGGTTCCATTTATTCACCCCGTGTAATACATATGGTTTTAACCTAGTTATATATAATAAAGTAATATAGGCGGAGACACATATCATTCATTTAAAGCATCTATTTTTAACTTTTCTCTCCTTTTTTCTTTCTTAAGTTTATAGATAATAGATAAGCTAATATTTGTTAATTTATTATCTTTATCTTTATTATTATTATACTATATAATACATAAAAGTCTTATAATTATCTCACTTTTCTCTCCTAAGAAGTAATATTATTAAATCACAATTTCACGTTTATTTTTCATTTATTTAATATTTACTTTCTTACCTAATTCATTTTATATTTTTGCTTATTTTTAAAAACGTACATTGACATTGTTTTTGTTAACCTACTAAATTATATTTATTTAACCCGTCTAATATGCGTGTTTATTCAACATGTGCAATACACGAGTTTTTAAAGATGTAACTTTTTTATTATTTAATATATAAAATTACATTTAACTCGTATAATACACAGAGTTTAATTGTAAATAATAATCCGAATACTTTATATATTTTTATATTGTTTATTTCATTTTTTGAAACACTGTTATCTTTGTTCTGATTACTTGAGTGCATTAACAGAGATGGGAATTTTTTATTTCCCATCAAGTCATTTTTTTGGAAGAAAATATTTCATCGTTAGTTTGGTATGTATATATTATCAAGAGTAAGGTTTATTTTATTTTATTTTGTTCCATTATTTTTTGCTCAAATGTCATTATCATGTTCTATTTTTCAACAATATCGTTAGTTGATTTTTGTAGTGGGTCAAATTTAGGGTAAATTGTATTAGATTTGTCTATCCAGGGAAGTTCCCGAGAATAAACTAGTATATTATATATAATTAACAAGCTAGGATATAATCCTATGTATTACATGGGTTAATAAATAAAATGTCATATAATTAGAAGTAAATAAGTTATGTTAAAAATCCATACAAATTGCATGGTTGAATAAACATGTGCATTATATTATAGAATAAAAATAATATAGTTTGTTAATACGTACACTCGTCAGAACACGTATTTAATTTTTTTTATTATTTAACATATTATATTTATACATTCGTACTTGTCACACCACGCCAATGGCGGAAACACGTGGCGTGACGGTTCAATGGTATAAAGTCAAGATTAACGCAAACTACAAGTAATTAACAAAAGGGATCATTTATTGATACGTCGATACCAAGTTTTAAGTTACATATCCAAAAACCAAATTGTTTTTAATACATTAAAGGAGGTTTCCAAAATATATCCCAACACTTGGGAAACAATAACGAAACCCCTCCCAAATAATCCGACGTAAGGGTATGAGATCCCCCGACCCACTAGCCATGCCATCCTCCATCCTTCAATTACCTGAAAGATATGTTAAAAATCGTCAATATATAAATATTGGTGAGTTCATAGGTTTTAGTTTCCAAAACTTTACTTTTTGGGAAATACCATGTTATGACTATTATATGAGTTGTAAATTCCTACAATCTACTTGAGCCCATAACCAAACCAAGACTAATAATAATGCCCCGCTCCAAGTCGTTTCTCGGTATCCAATGACTTAATTTCAGAATACGTGCACCCCTGGCATAGGCCGATGCATAATCGACGCTATTGATTAGGGGTGGGCCTTGTCAGGCATCAATAGTACTATCCAAATATTCCTTCGGTTTCATTTCCCTGAATTAATGGTTACAGAAGAGAGGACTCAACCCCGAGTGGCGATCTTTTCCCTAACATATTTCCCTAACATATCTTTCCCCTGAAAAACATAAAACAGTTTAAAATGGGGCCGTGAAACTCACCTTAGCATGTGCACAAAGCCTGAGTAGAGAATAGTTTGCTCGAGGTCAACACCTACAAACGTCCTAGACGTATAAGTCACTAAACCTATAGTGTGTGTGTTTCGGCAAGTTGTACACCCAACTCCTAAACCACGATTTAATTCAATTTCCCGTTTAATTAAACGTGTATCCTAGGTCCGTTAGTGATGGATTACCCCTTTTTACAAGTTACTTATATTTTCATGAATATTTCTTAACTTGTACAATATTATCTTCGACTCAACTTCACTTAACGTATAATTATTTTCCCATTAAATCATTATACTTAAGATCTCGTCGTTCGATATAATATTTTTACCACTCGACACGACTCACATTACCGTATATTTATTTTCCCATTTAAATAAATATATTAAGATCTTGTCGTTCGATAATATATTTTTAACGCTCGACTCGACTCACTTTACCGCATATTTATTTTCCCATTCAAATAAATATACTAATGTCTTGTCATTCGATAATATGTTTTCTACACTCGACTTGACTCACCATACCGTATATTTACTTTCCCATTAAGTAAATACACCAGGATCTCGTCGATTCGATATAAATATATATATATATATATATATATTGTTTTCTTCACTCGACTCGACTTACCTCCCCGTATATTTACTTTCCCATTAAATAAATATACTAAGATTTCGTCGAGTCGAATATATATATATATATTCCTTGTTAAATCCATACACTTGTTTAATGTTTAATCGTTAGATTATTTACGTTACTTTTCTCCCACAAATATTTTCCAACACTTAGGAAAGTGTTATGTATTTTTCACCCAAATCATATATTTTAAATCCTTAAAATATATTTATACTCATCTTGACGTAATGATACTTTTCTCGTTCGTCCGTTTTATGTCTTAGTTCGTTAACACGTCCATGTCCGATTACTTAACTTATATATATATATATATATATATATATATATATATAGTTAATTTTTCCCAAGTTTCCCAATATGTGTATTCTAGGAAAGTTATTCATCTTTTTAATCTCCTACACATATTACTTGGAAGTTTTATAAATACTTTTGTATTTTTAACACAAGACTTGGTAACTTATATATAAAAATGCTCCAACACTTTTATATTCCCATTTATATAAAAGTGTTTATTTTTATATAAGTTCTCCCAAGTTTTTAGTTTGTCTAACATTTTTATATAAACCTTTGTTTTTATATATATCCATATGTTAGAAAAGTCCATAGTTTTATAAAACTCTATTTTATAAAAATACACTTTTATACAAGATACATGTGTATACTTGCTAGTATTTACCATATCTACCTTGAAAAATTATTATTTACACTTTTGACACCAAACTTTCCATAGTTATATTTTTAGACACAAATTTATAAAAATATCAGTTTTAGTCCCTCAACTTTTAAAGTTACAAAAATAGTCCATTAACTTATAAAAGTTGCATTTTTCCATTCTATCTTTCAAGATTAACAATTTTCTACTAAACTAGTAGACTTTAATGGATCATTTTTGCCATGTTAGTTTATTTTCATATTTCAACACTTTTAATAGTCTCATATCATCTTATTAAGGCTACTAATAAGTGTAACTAGTGTATTTTGTCCAACATGTCCAAATTATATCTTTCAAGTTTGTGGACTTTGAAAATGCAATTTTTGTATGACTTATTTTCTAACAAAAGCAACATCATAACAAGTCTTATATCCTCATGTTAGGATGATTAGAACCATTTTTAAGTTCATTCAAGTTCTAATAACAAGTTATATTTAAATCACCATTTTCTTCAAGTATTCATGATCTTTATAAAACTTTTATCCTTTTAAAACTTAATTGCTTGACTTGGCTTATGTATTCTCACCAACTTCTAGTTGACCCCCCCCCATTTTTTCCAAACTCAACAGGAAGTATTGATGCTTGAAGTCTAAAGCTAGCATGAGGAGTTATTTGAAGTTTCGTTTGTTTGATTGATGTATTAGATTTCATTCAAGACTTTAATGTAATTCAATATTGTAATGAAATAAAGGATTATTCAAATATATGTATTACCATGAGCTACTGAACAATCATTCATACGTGACACCTCGATGTTTCCGCCATCGGTTGGGGTGTTACAAATTGGTATCAGAGCTATGGTTATAGGGAATTAGGTTATTAGAAAAATAATCTAGTCTATAACCATAAGATTTTAACCAGTGCTTGCTTCTTTTACTTGAAACCCTCCTTGTTTCTATTCTCTATCTCCATCCTACTTCCTATCCCTACTCTAGCTTCTACAAGATGATTGCTCTCTATCACTGGATCTACCCTTAGACTAATAGGACAAAATTCTCAGGTCCTAACCTGAACTGCCTTGAAGATCCCGTCGAAGTTCTAGATATTAATAACGAACACGTGCAATCTGGAAGGGTGAACGCCTGTAATCTGAGTTTTCTGTCTACCACTGGCATTGCGCATAAATCCCAATCAGACGAGGGACCCGGATGCCTACCTAGGAATTCTCGGGATGAGTGTTCACTTATAGGCTAAAGCATGTCTTCACTATGTTATTAGAATCTAGAAGCTTTGATAAGTCAACGTTTTTGTTTATTCGTTTTAATTAATGAATAAATGATTACACTCACTTTCCTCAAAACTAAGCTCTAAAATCTCAAAATTTTACAGCTTAAATCAATCCCATTTCATAACCATATATGGATTGCATAATCACACCTTACCATCATAGCCACTTGTTTAAATATTTTCAACACCCTACCCAAATCATATTATTTCCTTTCTCAACATATTATATATTTTTAAACTGTAACCTCATAACCTGATTATACCCTAGCACAACACAAAAGATTTCATAATATTGTCAAATGTTCACCACCTATAAACTATGGAAAATACATATTTTGTCAACAGATGTCCTAAAAACTTAATTACTAAATTCAAATGTTTATTCATTAGCGTAACAAAGGATTTTTGATATAATGCCACCTTGACCTTCAAAAAAAAAAAAAAAAACCCTAATGTCGTACCAACCGGAATATTTTAATCAAAGCTCACATAGTTTATACTATTTAATAACTTTTGCTTTAAAGTACAAAATCAATTTTGAAAATAAAATCTTCTTATCCATAGGAACGATATTTAGTCTCCAAATACCCCATTGACAACTACTCATTTTCAACTTGTTCAAAGTTTTACAATTTTTGGTATTTACCACAATCATGTTTTCTCATACACTTGATTCTAACCTTCGATTCAAACCTCACGATGTACACTGCCACATAATCTCCTTACTACTTGTGCCTCTGTGAAAACCCGTTATTAACTACCTTCACGTACACCATCTTTCTTAACCTTGTTGATACTATGAGTTCTTCATCATCCTCTTAAGAACTAAATTCATATCCTTTACCTTCTTGAACATGAACTTGATCCATACGATAACCAAACTTTTGAAAACTTGATTGTTCGTTGCATCAAACTGGATTCTTAATTATACATGAGGATTCGATTATCTACCTGAACATTTGATTATTCATAAAAGCATGGAATATAAGCTATTTTGCTATAATCATACCTAGAGTCATTAACCTTGTCTAGGACAACTCTATTACAACTCGCATGCTATACTTGATCCTTGATGCATTTACAAACTTGCTTACATGTATGTATTATCAATTCGCAACTTATGTGATAAACCAAAAACATTGTTACACTTAATCAAACAACTGGTAGAGGATGAAGTACTTGCTCACAGATCTGGAGAGGCAACACAAACAACAAAGGCTCTCAACGCTTGAAGACGACCCATGGAGGTTACCCTCCACACCTTTCATCCGAACAGCCTTTGACCCACAGCCACTACCCATGACACCTTTCTCACAAACATCCCCTTCAATGAACATATGGTCAAGAGGACAGTCTAAAACAAAAATAAAACGTGCTTCCCCATCTGGAAGCGCTTCCTCAGAAAACACCAATAAAAAACCAGCTGCTAGTAGACCCAAAGACAAACAACCCTTTGATGGTAGTATGATGATTGCCTCGTCAAGACTCCCGGAAAACACACCCGTCCAAAAAAACCCCATATCCTCCCTCCTCAAACACATGGGCCAAACAAAAGGAACCCCTATTAACAAGAACCCTTTACCAACCATAGCCCTTGTTATTGATCTTAGCCCAAAACAACAATCACCCTCAGACTCTGACAGTGAAGGTTCCCATTTGCCTTATGACGAAATCCCTCCAACAGATGCCTTTGAACATTTGTTCATGGCTGAACCAGAAGAAACAGAAAGAAACGAATACTACACTTCAGAAGTCGATGATATGGCCTCTCAAATAGCACAAGAAGAAAACAAGTTTCCAAATTTCACGGATTCGAGGCAACAGTTCACTTTTGATGACATCTTACCCTCAAAATGGCGTGAAAGAAGTGTTGAGATGCTAACCTGGTGTTCTGCTGAACTCCAACACTATGGGATCGATATGGTCATCAAACGTTTTCTTACAAGGTGTACAGGAAGGCTCCGAGACTGGTACGTAAGTCTTGGAGAATACAGGCAAACAAACCTATTGGCTTGCACGACCCTAGAACAGTTCATGGGCAAGATTTACCATGAATTCATTGGGAACCCTCAAGATCATACAATCCAGGCCCAGGAAGAGTTTCTAAAAATGAAATGTTGCTCATTTCATCCAAAAGACCTTGAAAGACATTATAACAGAATGTCTGAAAGGTTCTACTGTCTTCAAGGGATTGACGATGTCAACCTTAAGCAAGTCTTCTTAAACTCTTTCCCGGAATCCCTTGCCAATGAGGCATTTAGAGCATTAGAAGCCAAAAACATCACTGTTGCTCAAGCCACCTTAGGTGGGCTTTACTAGCTCATAACTCATGCCCTAGCCAAGCTATGTAACAAGAAGAAATTCCTTACGAAATTTGAAAAGACTGGTAGCAGGCTTGGTCCTGCTTGTGATGACAGATACCTAAAGATCAAATGCAAAGATGTGTCTGCATGCAGCTGCACTAGTCGAAGGCCAAGAATTGTTAAGTTCAAAAAATACGGCAAACAGGGCAGTGATAAGTCCAGAAGAGGCTGGAAATTTTTAAACAGAAAGTCAAGACGGAGAAGAGACAATAACAATAGGTGTTTATCTGCAACAAAGAAGGTCATTTCGCTAAAGATTGCAAAGATAAACGGAAAACCCAAGCAATGATCGCTGAAATAAACAAAATTGAGCAAGTAGATGTTTCTGATCTAGAATCTCTTTTCTCCATAGATGATGAGCCAGGAGAAACAACCGTTTGCTCGATCTACTACGGCCCTACTAATGATGAATCAAGTGAAGAATCAAGCGACGAGCTAGACTCAGAGTCAGATCCATTAACAATCTACATGATAGCACCTGCCGGACCAGCTTCACCCCCAAAAACTCCAGATGAGGAAAAGACGCAACAGGAAGATCAACAGTGCACTAAAGATCACGTGCAAGGATCCCTTTACGAGAAAGATTCCCTGCCACAAAGCTAATCAGTTGATGTGACGACACCTGCAAAAGCAAAAGCAAAAGCAAAAGCAAAAGCAAAAGCAAAAGTTCCAGAAACCACATGCCAAAAGCCTGACCATAGTCATGTCAAAACAAGCTTGGTGGACAAAAAAGGAAAAAGCCAAGCCCATGAAATCAACAGCAGTCTCCTGTCAGGAATCCCTTCCTTCTTGAGGAAGCATCATTACGCTACAGTAAATCCATTAAAAACAATTAAATCTTTAAGATGGAATTCTACTATTCACAAAGTTGCAGGTCTCCTATTCCAAGCTGCCTATAAAAACAACAACCCAGGTAGCAGAAAGTACCCCACAACCCAACATAACTCACCCATAATGAGCACCTCCAACACAATCCCTCTCACCCAAAAGTTGTAGGAGAGCAACCTCCTAGAAGAAGTTATCGAAGCAATAACTGAAAACAACATCACCGATGAATCTCTCCTAAATTGCAAAACATTTCTCACCCTCACCCTAAAGACCCATGGTCCAGTTCTGCAAGGTGTGAAATTCCACCCAGAACACGCCTTCCTAAACCATAAACACTTTCCAGCAGTTACTAAATGTGGCACTCGCCTTCCTATGGTACCTTACAGAAACCTACGTCATAGCCATGTCCTTCCACTCCAGCAAACTTCTAGCCTACCTCATTGACTATGAGTTAGGGTATCTCCCAGGAGAAAAACAAAACACGGTCAAGTTCCTTGAATGGTTCCTCCCAGTTAGCTAGTGGATTCAGCTCATGGAAGAATCCCCCAAGAAGCACTATATGCATATGCTCTACAAACCCAGCCTCCTGAAGCAAAATCCTAGTCTCAGCACCTCCAAGAAAGCCATTCGAACCTGGCATGATACAAGCCCAGCAAAGCATTACTACAAGCTAAATTACCATGATGAATGGTTAAAAACTCGCAAAGAATTAGCAAAAGCAAACCTTCGAAGCATTGAAGACATTCCACCAGCTATTCTTCACGAGTTGGACATATGGGCTGAAGATAATAAACAGGCAAAAGAATGGGAAGAAGCTTTATTAAGCTATTTTCAGAAGCTTCCACAATTCACACACCCATTGGCGATTGAAGTACCACAACACCCAGGACGACAATACTGGTTTAATCCGATACCAGACGATGACCCATTCCTCCAAAACCTGCCAGAATTCACAGTAGAGTTCGTTGACATGCAAAAGACAGTCGAGCTTCATAAGGATCTGAAACCTTTTCATTATGAAAGTTCGTAGTCAAGCTACAGTCCAAGATTTAAGAGCTCCGTTATGCTTAATATGTGTGCTAGTGTGCTAATAGTGTGCTTAAAAATAAGTTAGGCTTTAATCACTCTTAAAGTGATGTAAGCACTTATGTCATGGTTGTGTCATAACTAGATATTTTCCTAATGTAATAATGGTGTGTGATGTCATGGATGATGTATTATGCCTTTCCTTGGTCTATAAAAGGAAGGCTTCCCCTCATATGTAAATCATCCTTGGAAAGAAATAAAAATCTATTCTATACTTCTCTCTCTAGTTTCTTGAGTCCTCCCTAGTCCCCTGAGTCTCCTTCTTAATATCCGGTGTCCTCCCCCTCCCATGAGTCTTACTGGTCTTATATAGATCAGCCTTAAACCCCCCAATCTCTGATAGACCAACTGGTCTAGACCCGGAGAACGAATTCATTTCTAATCGTTTATATATATATATATATATACACACACAGTTTGATTATTGAAAATATGTTCCTAAAATAAAACTAAGGTGTGAGCGGCTCGAACTCATGAACTTGGCCGACCCATCCTTAACTAACAAGTTTGTTTACCAACTGATATGAGGATCAGTTTGTGTTTATTTTTGCTTCGCATGAGATATAAACAGACTCGACTGTAAGTCGTCTTCCCAAAAAAAAAAAAAACTAAGAACCCTAGTTTTCTAATTTGATTAAATGTGATAATAGAGGCTGATTAACCATGGGGTAAATGGTTATCAAGGGCCAATTAGAGTATAGAAAAAATGAATTATATCATACCCGAGTGCAAAGCTTCCAGATCACGAGTCAACCAAACGGTCAAAAAGACTCGATTAGACGCACAATGGGGGAAAACAGAAAGAATTGAGAGTGTAGGTGTGTAAATCGGCACTCTTAGGGTGTATGAGAGGGTTCAATTTACAGTATTACATACGGATTCAATGAATTGGAAGGTTTGACTAGCTTTGAATGACAAACGCTTTAATTGGTTCATAAAAGGAATGATTGCTCGCAATAGACAGCTGGAAATGACACAGATTGTATTCTTGTTTGCCAAGCCATCGATACGATTACCAAAATTGGCTGAAACACGCTTTAATTTGTAGATTCACCATTAGTTGACTTGGGTTTTTGACTTTGCAAGTTTGAGTTGGGATAATTGGAGAATGTTATAAATTGTATTCGAATCAGATAAAAGCACAAGGTCACGAGTGGTGTAGTGGTTTGTGTTGTATGTGAACTGGGTTGGGGCGCGCGGGTTCGAATCCCGGCTCAATATGTTTTTTTTTAAATCGTTTTTATTATATTATTCATAATATTAGTTTGTTTAAATAAATAACCACATAATTTTTTCCCCAAATAATTAAAATAACATAGGAAAATCCATAAATGAACAATATAAACGGGGATTTTATTATTTATCAAAGGTCATAAATCAAAGGAAATACGAACGGTTACACTAACCATAGTATGCAAAGCTTCTTCCTTGATATTGGCTTCCTTGAGTGCTTCCTGCTGGGCTTCGCGAATGCGATCCATGAGACTTGAATGAATCGTCAAACCTAGTGCGCGAACACGTAGGGTTTCGACGCGTTCCTTTCGGCTTAAGGCATCCGCCAAGACGTTTGCCTTCCTCGGGTGATACTTGATCTCACAGTCGTAATCGTTCAGCAACTCAACCCATATTCTTTGCCTCATGTTCAAATCCTTCTGATCGAAGATGTGTTGCAAACTTTTGTGGTCCGTGAAGACAGTACACTTGGTTCCATACAAGTAATGTCTCCAAATCTTGAGCGCAAAGAATACGACTCCTAACTCCAAGTCATGCGTAGTGTAATTCTTCTCGTGAACCTTGAGTTGACGAGAGGCATACACAATCACTTTATCCCTTTGCATCAAAACACACCCAAGGCCTTGGTGTGAAGCATTGCAGTAGACTACAAAATCATCTGTTCCTTTGGGCAGAGACAAAATCAAAGCACAGCACAACCTTTGCTTTAACAACTGAAAAGAGAATTCTTGTTTATCACCCCATTCAAACTATTTATCCTTCTAAGTCAAAATGGTTAAAGATTGAGATATCTTGGAGAAGTTCTCAATAAATCATCGCTAATAACCAGCCAGTCCTAAAAATTGTCGCACTTCCTTCGGTGACTTTAGCGCTTCCCAATTCTTGATTGCCTCAATCTTTCCTCGATCGACATGAATACCTTTCTCGTTCACCACATGACCAAGAAAGTGAATTTCACGAATTTTCGCACTTGGAGAACTTAGCATACAACTTCTCGCTTTTAAGTAGCTCTAGAATCAACTTCAAATGTTGCTCATGCTCCTCTTGAGTCCGTGAATATATCAATATATCATCAATAAAGACAATCTCGAACTTTTCCAAATACGACTTGCATACTCTATTCATTAAATCCATAAATACCGCAAGTGCGTTGGTCAATCCGATTGGCATGACTAAGAACTCATAATGACCATAACACGTTCTAAAAGTCGTTTTAGGTATGCTTTCCTCTTGCATACGAAGCTGATGATATCCTGATCTCAGATCAATCTTCGAATAGAAACTGTAGCCTTTCAACTGATCAAACAAATCATCAATCGTGGGGAAAGGGTACCGATTCTTGATGGTGAGTTTGTTCAATTCTCGGTAATCTATGCACATACGAAAAGATCCAACTTTCTTCTTCACAAACAACATAGGCGCACCTCATGGAGAGAAACTTGGCCGAATAAAACCCTTTACCAACAACTCTTGTAACTGGCTCAAAAGCTCTTGCATCTCTGATGGCGCTAGACAATAAGGAGAATGGGCGATTGGTGCAGCACCCGGAACCAAATCAATAATGATCTCCACTTGCCTCGGAGGCGGCAATCTATGCAATTCTTCAGGACAGACTTCAGGAAAATCCTTCACAACAGGGATATCTTAGATCTTCAACTCCTTGGACTTCTTCTCGATCACGTGTGCTAGAAATGCTCAATAGCCCTTGCGAAGGCACTTTTGGGCTTTCATGCAAGATACAATCCATAATGTGGCTCGACTGTTCTCTCCTTTGACCGAAAGAACTTCACCACCAGGGAGGGTAATATGGACAATCTTTTCATGGAACACGATCTCCGCATGGTTCTTCGACAACCAATCCATGCCAACAACCACATCGAAACTACCCAATTCTATCGGCAACAAATCTATAATAAACTCGTGATACCGCACATTTAAGGTACATCCTTCAACGACTTCTTCCGACTCAATAACCTTACCGTTGGCCAATTCTATAGAATAGCGTGTCCCCAAGGGTTTGCTTAAAGTCGGTCGACACAAAACTTAAATCGGCACCAGTATCAAAAGTAGGAAAGCATAAGTGCTGCTAACAAGGAACGTACCAGTAACGGCATTGGGATCCTCACGAGCATCACCGGCTCCATTCACAAAAGCTCTCCCGCGAGCCTGATTCTTCAACTTCAGGCAGTCCTTCTTGAAATGATCAGTAGCACCACATTCATAACATCCTGGTTTCCGGCAGGGTTATCAGTAGCCTTAGCATGACAATGAGAAGTCTGATGCCCAATCTCCTTGGAGTAGCCACAACGGATTCTATCACAAGATCCAACATGATGATAGTTACGTTTATTGCAAAGAGGGTGCGATCCGTCGTACTTCCTTCGGGGCTCAACAGCAGTAGTAGTGGTTGCAACAAATTCCTAGGCAGTCTCTTGTTTCTTTCCTGAACGAGTTCCACCATTTTTACCTTTCCTGGTATCTGAACATTTTCTTTTGTCACCCGAATTTCCACCTTTTTTGACCTCCTTCTTAACCAATGTGCCCATACGCACCGCATCATCCGTGAGACTATGAGCTAGGGTGACAGTACCTTGAATGGTGGTGGGTTCAGCGACAGTTACCATACTGCGAATCTTAGGGGAGAGTTCCCATAAGTACCTTTCAACCCTTTTGTACTCCGGTGTGACCATGTGGGGTACCAAACGAGACAACTCATGGAAGCGAGTAGTGTAGGCAATGATCTCTGTAAGTGCATTATTCATGTATGTCCCCAGCTAGTGATCCGGTACATAATGTCGAAAGTTCAGATAATCAGAAAACGACCATGATATTAGCTTAAATATACATTCGACCATTCGGAAGGTCGAATGTAGTTTGTCTTTGGTCGAATGAAGATAGAATGAAGAAGAAGGCTTCATTCGAACCCACGAGGGGTTGAATGAACACCTTCGACCTCTTGAAAAGGGCGAAGGTGGATGTCTATATAAAGGGAAAAGTTAGTTATTTTAGAGAGAGTTATCATTTGAGCTTTTCCCTAGTTTGTATGTGTGTGATATTCTCTGTATTAGATCTAGGTTTTGATCTGTAATTGTTGATATTTTGATCTAATATATGAGTAAAGTTATGGAAGTTGCTCGGTGATTCGTTATCTGTTTTCATCACGATCGTTTACGTTAATTTCTGAATCATTTTGCACAACCGGAGGGGATTCCGCACCCTACAGTTGGTATTCGTGATATCACGGTTCGTGATTATGATCCTAAAACGAATTCTCAATTGGTATCAGAGCCGTGGTACCGATTTGAACGATCTAACAGTCATTTGAATCAATCACAGATCAATTTCATGATTTCAGACGTTAAAATTCAGTTTTTTATTAAAAGGTTGAAACCCTAGAAACCCTAGATTCATAATTGAACCCAAAATCATGTGATTTTTTCATGTTTCTGTTAATTCGAGGGTTAGGTTTTCATTTCCGCACCTTTCTGTACAAGTTTCATCATCAAATTCGAAGTTTTAGAGTGTTTATGGACTGATTTGCAGAAAATATTGAAGAAGAACACGTTTTTCTGCAAATGGTCGAATGTGCAGTAGATTCGACGTTCGGGAGGCCGAACGTAGGTTTTGGAGGTCGAATATGCTAATTTGTGTTGATAACAGAGGTCGAACCTGATCGTGTTCTACATTCGACCTCACGACAGGTCGAATGTGGAATCTCAGTGGTCGAATGTGAAATCTCAGTTTTAGTCAGGCTTAAACAAACTTGGTTCGACCCAATCAATGTACATGCGACCTTACACAGGGGTCGAATGTAGCTTTATTTCCATTCGAACCCTCGACATAGAGAATGAAAATTTGGTATTTTAAGGGGTAAAAAATTTCGATGGCAATTTTTGAAGATTTTTGGGAGAATGGTGATGATGTCTACATAAATTGTTGAAGAAATGATGATGATGAAACGTTTTATTGTGGGGTAGTCATGAGAATCAACAGTATGATAATCAGATTCAAATGACTATTATGGGCTAGAAAAATCAGATATTTTTTTTTATTCCGCAAGTTGAGAACAGTCAACCCAGTTCCAGTGTGATTAAAGGAATTTGTTCAGACAAAGTTGTTGTTTACAAGCAAATCAAGACTGAGATCTCAATGTTTCGAAAGTAATGAGGGATCTCAGTAGGAGTCATGTGGCACGTAGATTCAACGAAAGTTTCAAGATTACAGTCCTGAAGAATTTCAAGAGCTACTGGTGGATATTGTTAGGCCCCGTAGAAAACTTCAGTTTCTGAAGCATTTCAAGCCGCAATGGTACCGGTAGTTCCCGCTGAAAACTTCTGATTGCTTGATCCACTCGTCTATGGCTAGTATTCTGTCGAACAGATGAAGTTACTCAAGAACATGTTGATTTATCATTATCTTACGGGATCTCAGAGAAACTTTGCTGAAGCTGCATCAGTCAAGGGGGGAGATTGTTGATGAAATACTGATACTTCAACAATACTGACTGAAGATGCAAGTTGTGTTTAGCATTCGCCAGCAACGTCTAAGGGGGAGATTGTTGATGCACTTTCTGTGGACGTCACTGTCGAATAGACTAGGGTTGAGTCTTGTATTGTATGACATGAGATTGTGGTGATCCATAAGGGCATTTTAAGTATTGGTTCGTACCCTACAAGGGTCGAACCTGCAGGTTCGACCTCATTAAAGGGGCGAACGTGGCTTTATGTTTTGGACTATAAATAGCAATCTCATGTGTTGGTTTTCTTTTAAGATTTTGAGTTTGTGCTTTGAATGCTCTCAAGGGGGAGGTCATCCCCGATCGCCCCCGGCCTCGAGATAGATGTTTATCCTACTGATGACAGTGTCTGTAAACGTTTCTGATGCAATACGAATCTGTGATGACTTTGTTTTCGTCAATTTTTGTCTCGTCTCATATCTTCCGTCTGAACCGAGCTGTATTCGCTTAATCGATTTGTTGATTCGGTTTTTAACCGTGTTTTCATCACGATCGTTTACGTTTATTTCTGAATCATTTTGCACAACTGGAGGGGATTCTGCACCCTATAGTTGGTATTCGTGAGATCACGGTTCGTGATTACGATCCTAAAACGAATTCTCAATTGGTATCAGAGCATAGGCTTGATTTCACGACTGCAAATTGATTTGAATTGATGAAAACTGATTAGAATTCTGGTTTAAAGATCAAAACCCTAGAAATTTTGAAGCTTTTCCTAAAAACATGGTTTTTGATTGAATTGGAGTTGAAGTTGATGTTATTTTCACAAATTCTTTCACAAATGTTTGTTTAAATTCAATTCCGAGCAAAACCTATCAAATTTCATTACATTTGGTGAAAATTTTGTCAAAAACTGATCAGATTCGTGTTCTTGAGGTTGAAGATGATGAACAGACCTGAAAAGGTCGAATGTGAGATTTGAGGGGTCGAACCTAGCTTTTTCTGGTCGAACGTGAATCATTTTAGGTCAAACCTAGAGGTTATGAGTGTTGTTTTGTACATTCGACCAGTATTTGGTACATTCGACCTTACGGGAGGTCGAAAGTGGAGTTTAAACGGTCGAAAGTGAGTCAGTGTGTTTCAAGTTTCACATTCGAGTCAGAGGAAAGGGTCGAACCTGGAAATTTTACACACTCGAACCCTCGATTATTTTTCATCAGGTCGAACCTGGTATCTGATTTTCAAAGATTTTCATTCTTGAGGTCGAACCAAGACTTTCGACCCTTTTAAAAGGTCGAATAAGACTATATCTTTCCAGGTTCGAACCCACGAATATTCGGATAATATTTTAGAAAATTTTCGAAATAATTTTTGTTGAAAAATGAAAAATTACTTGGCTGTATCAAGAAATGATGATCAGATAAAAGCTACGATGCAACAAAAGCTAACATGGGAACAAGTTGTTGCATCTATGATTCA
Source organism: Ambrosia trifida (assembly GCA_028751855.1). NCBI lineage: Eukaryota > Viridiplantae > Streptophyta > Magnoliopsida > Asterales > Asteraceae > Ambrosia > Ambrosia trifida. The sequence continues at coordinate 224,135,647 of CM054122.1, read as the reverse complement.
ACAATCTGTATCACGACCAGCTGTGCAATCAAATGATAAAATGGTTAATGTGAATGAGTGTATTAATAGAGAAAGTGTTAAAAGTAATGTTGTGTGTCTTGTCAAACAAATGGGAAATGATGATTCAAGTGAATTGTCAAAAAGTGATTTGAGTTCTGATACGAGTTCAGAACAGAGTGAATCAAGAGGAAGTGATGCATCAAATGTTGATGAAAATTTTGAGAATGATTCTGAGAATGGTAATAATTCAGATGCTGAGGTAAAATCTAATACTGAATGTGCTAATTGTTCTGATTGTGTCAAATTGAAAAATGAAGTGCTGAAACTTCTTGAGGACAAACAGAACTTAACACATAAACTTGAAAGATTTCAAATTGAAAATAAAATTTTGGCAAATAATGAAAGACATTTTATGAATCAAACTGAATCTTTAAAGAAAGAGATTTCAGAACTTCATAACATTATTTCAAAGAATAATTCCACATCAGAGTTGGAAATCACAACACCTTGTGTTGTTGATTCTGAATCTGAGGTGAAACCAGTGTTTGAAGAGAAAATTGAAAATGTGGTAGCAACTTCAGAATCTGAATCTAAAGAGAAACCCATATTCAAGTTTCCTAAAGGAGTTGAATGATCCTATATGTTGGTAGGACAAGACAAATTGATTTTCAACAAAGATTTTCCAATTGATAGTATCGAACAATCTTTACTTAAATATATCTTTGTTGATAACAATGATTTGATAAATAATTTAGAAATCAATTTGGTCATCTTCATTTTGAACTCAATCCTAACCAACATGAGAATGAAAAGGATCAGTCTGGGAACAAAAAGAAAAATCAAAAGACAAAAGGACCAAAACCAAACAAATCGAAAGGTAATGATCAGATGAAAAACTCTTATCAAAATAATTCAAAAAGTTTTTCATCTAGAACACATGACTTTTATGATTCTCAAAGTCACTCTCGATTTAATGGTTATTGGAGAAACAACTCACCACAGTATTCTCATGGTTATGTTGAATGGAGAAGCTGTTTTGAATGTGGTGAAGTTGGTCATATTGCTGCTCATTGTCCCGACTGGTATTGGGATGAAGGGTATGCATGTGATTTTGTGGAATATAGGTCTTGTTTTAACCGCGAAGAGTGTGGGCATTTAGTTGCTGCATGTCCGTATGTTAAACAGAAAAGGACCGAAGTGAATGTTGCTAAAAATTTAGGCAATGTCAATAAGCCTGTATCCACAAAACAACTCAAGAAACACAAGGGGAAACAGGTTGTGTATGACAATCGTAACAAAATTGCCTTGAATAAAAATCGAAAATAAACTCTGAACGTGTTTGGAAACCCAAATCACTTTCTAAATCAATAGCAATTTCTACTTCAAATCAATCCATTGAAAAACCAATTGATTTTTCAAAAGGAGAATGGATTGATGTTCCGAGGATTGATGACCTTGGACGACCCATCACTGTGAAGGGATGGGTGCCTTTCTCCTACTAATTGTTTAACAAGTGTGCAGGTTGTTCCAGACAGACCTATTATTTATCTTTTGATAGTTGATAGTGGAGCATCTGTATACAAGCTATTTATTGGAGAGGTCAAGGTAAAGGAAGGGATTTGAAAAAGGAAAACATGATTTCAAAAGAAAGGAGAGTGTTTGTCGTCTGTTTCCTACCTGTGAAACGTTGCAATCTCATGCAATTGCTCTCAGGTTTTGGATTTCTACAACAGATGCGACAAAACGGTTTATTCTAAACTCTCTTATCTTTGTTAATGGATTTACTAATTGAAAGAACAAAGTAAGTCAAGTAGTCTGAGTGGGAAAATAGTTTTTGAAATTCAATGAGTAAACCGCATCGGATATCATTTTATTTTGTTTTTCTTCAAAAGTTGAAAAATCCAAAAATACGCTTATTTTTATATTTTTAGGGGGAGAAAATTTCAGAAAAATCAAAATTAAAAAATTAGGAAATCCAAAATGAGTTTTCCTGGAGAAAAAGAGGAGATGATAGTACATCAGTGGACTGTCAGACTACTCAGTGGACTGTCAGACTACTCTGAAAACAAAATGATGTTACAACATTGAGTAGCCACTACAATTATATATTAGTAGGCTTGAAATCAAAGTTTAAAGTTCAGCATGGTGATATAAACTTAAAAACATTCACTTTTTTCGTTGGCATATGGTCTTAGTACCGAAATTTCGTTTGATAGATTGCCAAATCAGAGGTTTCGGGTCGTTATATTGTTAGTTATCTAGGGATAGCCTAACTGACTTTTTTCGTATTGATTTACGGACCTAGATCAGTCAGGGTATCTTAACAAAATATTTTTAATGACAAATCCTTAAGTTACCGAATGAGGAACTTAATATGTGTGATGATAATCAAAGATTATCTAATGCATCGTATCAACACTATGATGAAAATCATGTATGATATTAGTCGTCACCCTAGTTGAGTGCATAAGTTGCTTTGAAGCATTAATTTGCTGACCTGTCACCGCTGTGCCTCATACCTTGTAACTAACGGATAACTACAATATAATCACGTGTTACAATGAAGCTTTGCGCAATTCTTGATACGGGAATGTGTCACGTGTGCGGGGACCATTGATTTTTCAGTATCAAATATTACCATAATGTATCTGAAATGCTGAACAATAAATGATGATTTTGAATTTAAATGGATAAACATACTGATAATGGTTATAGGATGCTCAATGTTAAAAACAGAAAATTGGTCAAATAGAGTTTTGACTGACTGTTCCTATACTGATATGATCCTCTTACCGGAAAATTCGCAAAACTATGTTTAGTTTACATTTATGAAATCTATTTGAAAATTCAAAAAGATTTTTGGTGGGTTTTAGCATAAACTTTGAAAAATCAAAATGTTTTGTTTCTACTTTATTTTCGATAACCGATGTTGGCATACTTAATGTGAATGCTTAGATACGTAAAAGTTGAAAACGACTATATATTTTCAAGTTTCTGGTGCATATTAATAATGTTTAATAGTTCAGGGGGAGAACTATTGAGGGTCAAAAGCAATGTGAAGAGTACTTCCGAGATTTTTGTCGTGTCTAACACTGGTTGTAATTTGTGCAGTTTTTAGTAATTTTTTTCTGCAGAATCAAACGCAACAGGAGCACTTTTCAAGATTCATCAACAATGCATGTAACTGAACAAGACGCAAACCTGAACATCAAGATCACCAGAACAACAGGATTTTAGTCAGAAGTGGTAAAGAAATGATTTAAGATCGAATAATTCAAATTTGCTGTCTGTCTTCATCTATGGACCAACAAATGACAAAGCCAAGATTTCTTGAGTCTGTCTGAGATTTTGAAGCTTACTGTAGAGATAGACAAGAAATTCGACACAAACGTTTATGAAGATGGAAAGTTTTCAAGTCGTTCAAGATGATGAGATCAAGACTTGAAGAATTGTTAACTTTCTGATTTGGTACATCACTAGCTAGGTCCAAGGGGGAGATTGTAAGTGCATTATTCATGTATGTCCCCAGCTAGTGATCCGGTACATAATGTCGAAGGTTCAGATAATCAGAAAACGACCATGATATTAACTTAAATATACATTCGATCATTCGGAAGGTCGAATGTAGTTTGTCTCTGGTCGAATGAAGATTGAATGAAGAAGAAGGCTTCATTCGAACCCACGAGGGGTCGAATGAACACCTTCGACCTCTTGAAAGGGGCGAAGGTGGATGTCTATATAAAGGGAAAAGTTAGTTATTTTAGAGAGAGTTATCATTTGAGCTTTTCCCCAGTTTGTGTGTGTGTGATATTCTCTGTATTAGATCTAGGTTTTGATCTGTAATTGTTGATATTTTGATCTAATATACGAGTAAAGTTATGGAAATTGCTTGGTGATTCGTTATCTGTTTTCATCACGATCGTTTACGTTTATTTCTGAATCATTATGCACAACCGAAGGGGATTCCGCACCCTACAGTTGGTATTCGTGAGATCACGGTTCGTGATTACGATCCTAAAACGAATTCTCAATCTCAGCTCCGATCATAGATAAATTCCAAAACTCCGACTCACGCTTCTAAAGCTTACTTCGGGGGCAGTACTTCTCCATCAACATAGACTTCAAATCGTTCCACGAGAGACCATTGTAACATCACACAAATTTTCTTTATATATATATAGAACTCCCTCGTTTATTCATCCGATTCATGTTTACAGTATCTTTACCATCCATTTTGTTAATTTTTTGTTTAAATAATGACGTATAATCAATATTAAATTGGATTGTATTAAAAATTCTGATTTAAAAACGTTAAAAAAATGTTTGCCTGTGCCAGGATTCGAACCCGAGTCCCTGGCGGGCTAAACCTTAACCACACCACACAAACCACTACACCATTTGGTGTTTTGTGATGTTAATTAAAACCAATTAAACTTAAACCCTTTCAAGGTCCCTTAGTCAAACCTGGAAAGTCAAACGTAGTCTCTTAGTCAAGTCAAGTCAAAGTATTAGTAAATATGGTCTCCTAGTCAAGTCAAAGTGTTAGTAAATATGGTCTTCTAGTCAAGTCAAAGTTGTTCATAAATTCTAGCCTAGTCAAAGTAGTCCCTAATTACAACTCCAATTTCTACACTATAAATACAATAGTCTACCATTCAACTCTTTATAACATTCAATAAAAAAACATTATTATCCCATCTCCCACATACTAAAGTTTACATCCATCATTATCTCCTCTAGCTAGTTCCGAGTTTTCCAAGGCATTATTACTAAGTGTTTGCACGCTCAAGAAAACGCACGAACTCATTAAGCACCTAAGGTGAGTTTTACATAGCCCCCCCCCTTTTTTTTTTTTGGGGTGAAACATGTTACAACATTCAATTTACAATTCAATCATAAGTGTCTATGTGTTATTCTATGTTGCATTATGTCTTAAACATTACTAGGGTAAGCACATTATTCTAGCATAATCATTAACATTGATAAGCCGACGGTATACAATGATAGATCTATTGGACTGACAATCCCACCCGGATACGTATACCTCCTACATAGGTAGCGTGGGTGATTGTTATCGAATTTATAACATAATCGAGTGAACCATGAGCGTATGGGATGGACCACAATATTCTAGTCACAAGGTTTGATTATGCACTCGATTTACCCGATTGTTTTGTTTTCACATATGGACTAGACTTACCATGACACTCGAATTATACAAGTTTTTATTCAATATTCAAACCTATGTAATTCTCACCAGCTTTTGTTGACCCAAAATATTTTCAAACTTAACATGTTTCAGGTTATATTTTCTTGAAGATTTGAGTTAATGCTTGAAGATGTGTAGCTAGTATTTTTCATTTTGAGATGTACAAATTCTTAGCATAATTGTATGTAATTTATTTAAATCATTTAATGAAATTTATTATTCACCATGAGCTACTGAACAATCATCAATACGTGACATCCCGATATTTCCGCCATCGGTTGGGGTGTTACAGATTGATATCAGAGTCATGGTTATAGGGAATTAGGTTATTAGAAAAATAATCTAGTCTATAACCATAGGATTATAATCAGTACTTGCTCCTTTTACTTGCAACCCTACTTTTTTACTATTCTCTATCTCTCTCCTACTTCTTATCCCTACTTTAGTCCCTACAAGAAGATTGTTCTCCATCACAAGATCTACTCTTAGACTAATAGGACAAATCCTCAGGTTTAGCCTGAACCACCTTGAAGATCTCGTCGAAGTTTTAGATTTTAATGACGAACACGTGCAATCTGGAAGGGTGAACGCCTGTATTCTGAGTTTTCTGTCTAGGACTGGCATGTCTTCACACAAATTTTCTTTATATATATATATATATATATATATAGAACTCCCTCGTTTATTCATCCGATTCATGTTTACAGTATCTATACCATCCATTTTGTTAATTTTTTTGTTTAAATAATGACGTATAATCAATATTAAATTGGATTGTATTAAAAATTCTGATTTAAAAACGTTAAAAAAATGTTTGCCTGTGCCAGGATTCGAACCCGAGTCCCTGGCGGGCTAAACCTTAACCACACCACACAAACCACTACACCATTTGGTGTTTTGTGATGTTAATTAAAACCAATTAAACTTAAACCCTTTCAAGGTCCCTTAGTCAAACCTGAAAAGTCAAACGTAGTCTCTTAGTCAAGTCAAGTCAAAGTATTAGTAAATATGGTCTCCTAGTCAAGTCAAAGTGTTAGTAAATATGGTCTTCTAGTCAAGTCAAAGTTGTTCCTAAATTCTAGCCTAGTCATAGTAGTCCCTAATTACAACTCCAATTTCTACACTATAAATACAATAGTCTATCATTCAACTCTTTATAACATTCAATAAAAAAACATTATTATCCCATCTCCCACATACTAATGTTTACATCCATCATTATCTCCTCTAGCTAATTCCGAGTTTTCCAAGGCATTATTACTAAGTGTTTGCACGCTCAAGAAAACGCCTGAACTCATTAAGCACCTAAGGTGAGTTTTACATAGCCCCCCTTTTTTTTTGGGGTGAAACATGTTACAACATTCAATTTACAATTCAATCATAAGTGTCTATGTGTTATTCTATGTTGCATTATGTCTTAAACATTACTAGGGTAAGCACATTATTCTAGCATAATCATTAACATTGATCAGCCGACGGTATACAATGATAGATCTATTGGACTGACAATCCCACCCGGATACGTGTACCTCCTACATAGGTAGCGTGGGTGATTGTTATCGAATTTATAACATAATCGAGTGAACCATGAGCGTATGGGATGGACCACAATATTCTAGTCACAAGGTTTGATTATGCACTCGATTTACGGGATTGTTTTGTTTTCACATATGGACTAGACTTGCCATGACACTCGAATTGTACAAGTTTTTATTCAATATTCAAACCTATGTAATTCTCACCAACTTTTGTTGACCCAAAATATTTTCAAACTTAACATGTTTCAGGTTATATTTTCTTGAAGATTTGAGTTAATGCTTGAAGATGTGTAGCTAGTATTTTTCATTTTGAGATGTACAAATTCTTAGCATAATTGTATGTAATTTATTTAAATCATTTAATGAAATTTATTATTCACCATGAGCTACTGAACAATCATCAATACGTGACATCCCGATGTTTCTGCCATCGGTTGGGGGATTATCATTGCATTCGATGGTTGTGTGATTATGTATGTCATGGTTGTTTCTAATACATCAGATATAAAAAGAATGAGACACATATTTATCTATAATATTTTCAATCATGTGCGCTCGAATAAACAACCAAGATATCCAAAACAACCATGACATACATAATCACACAACCATCGAATGCAATGATAATCATACATAACCATACAAACATGCAACAAGAATAACCAATAAACCATAACATAAACAGATAATAGAGAACAACCAGTAAACCATAATATCGTCATTTCATTAACTTGTTTTGGTACATTGGTTTTTAATAGAAATATAAAATAAGTGGGGAACTAACGGCCCGGTATAAGTCATACAATGAAATAACCCAAAAGATACTACTACTGGCTATGACAGATAAGAACCACAAACTACGATAACCACAACTAAACTACTGAGGGGGTGGGGGGAAATGTAACAGCTAGTGCAGCGACAGCAGCTCTCATCCCCTGATCCAGCTCATCCAACCTATGCTCGAGAATGTCCACGCGCCTTCACACCTCGACTTGCCCATGCTCAGCCTCCATACGTCCATGCTCAGCCTCCTCTAATTGAGCTCGGAGACTGGTAAGGTGCTCAATGATGGCGGCCCTCGTATAACCCTCAGCATGCGCATCGGCCTCCAACTCGTCCGCTCGATCACAAAGATCGCTCCAAATATGCTCCAAAATTAATATTTTTATGATAAAATGAATACTTTCTGATGGAAATGGTGAAAATAATTTTTTCATAATTTTTCTCAATTTATTTGTATTTAAATCTGATTTAACGAATTTAAATCATGTTTAAATGATTAAAAATAGGAAAAATCAATAAAAATAATTGTTTTTTGGATTAAAAAAATATTATTTCAGTTCTTGATAATCAAAAGTAATTTCCCAAAAATTTTGTAATTAAAATCATTTAAAAAGAATTTTAATTCAATTGATTATGATTAAAAATATTTAAATAAATAAAAATACAAAAATAATTTATTTTCCAAAAACTAAAAATATGATAATTTTCTAAACCTTAATTTTATGACTTTTGGAACAAAAATGAGTTTATTATGAATTTTTAATGATTAAATATATTATGCAAATAAATAAACAAATAAATAAAATGATAAGAAAAATGCAAAATGAAAACCGTCTATTGTGGGTATCGAATCCGGTTCCTTGGGTTTGCAAAGCAACACTATCACCACTGCACTCCAAGAGTAATATTTTGAAATGTTTAGATAATAATTATATTTACATCATAATAAAAACTTCATCTTCTTCCCCAAAATCAAACCCTAACCCTAGAGAATCTATGCTTTCAATTCGTTTAATATAGGACCCTAAATTATGGGGCTCTCATGGGATAATGATCGAATAACAAAACGACAAGAAAGGAATTGACTTACACGATGTTAATCGGCCAAAAAGAAGGAGAAAATGGATGTGAGTTAGAAAGTCGACTACCCAACTATTTGGTCACGATCTGGAATGTTTTTATGTGGGTTTAGATGTAGAAAAGTTTGAGGAATGTTTAGACACGATCAATTTATCGATTTAAATGTGAAATTTTAATGTTTGATCATCACCATTAAAATCGACGGTTACACCCTTAAAACTCGGTTAAAACATCATAAAACCTAGTTAATAACTCGATTAAATGATTGTAATGAATTGGGGGAATGATGGAGAAACATTTTGGACTAAAAAGGAACAATCAGTAAGCATTAAATAGGACATTTAAGGGTTTGTCGGAACTTTAGCCGGATACAGCAATAGTGTTGGTCGGAAACGAAAAAGGAGGGAAGGGGGGTTGATTTATTTGAACTTTCAAGACTTGGCAATTTTGGTCCTTGAGGTTTCATATAGTTATACATTATGCTCAATCCTTAACATTTCTTTTTATAAATCTTAACTAAACTTAACATTTTTTCTAACTTTTATAAACTTGTAGTTTAATCTTTAAAAAAAATAGGAAATTTTAATATATTATCATTTCTATACCTTTGAAACGATATATTCCTATATACGTATTCGAGTTGAAACGAAGTCATGTTTTCATAAATTTTTATATAAGGAAAATACAAAATTTGAAGATATCGCAAGATTTTAATCATTCAAAAACAACGAAGAAAACATATAATAATAATAGAAGGACTGAAATTTTAATTGTTTACATACAATAGGGACTAAAGTTGTAATAATGCTAAAATAAAAAAGGGCGGTTGTCACAAGACTATTCATTTGGCTCACAAGCTGACGAATCAGAAGGTAGAGGAAGGCGTTTTTCCTCCAAGGGGTGCAGCTCTGAAGGCCCCTAATAGAAACAAGAGGAAATGAGATAATTCTAGTAAGAACTCCGCTCTTGCTCAGCCTTAGCAGCAGTTTAGGAAGTTTGAAGCACCGGGATCTTTGCTTGGTCAGTAACTGGGTGGTTATCTTTGTAAGAATCCTAAGTGTAATTGGTGATTGTGATAGGTTTTGCTATCATCGTTGTAATCGGATCGGTTATTAGGCTAAGGATCATTGGGTTAATCTTCAGCCGAAGCAGACTCATGCTACTACTACTGCTCCCCATCCTCAGGGAAATCAAGGGTGTTATAACTGTGGGCAAGCGGGGCACTTTAAGCGGGATTGCCCAAAGTTTAAGCAGGGTGATGGTCAGAAGAGTGGGAATGGTAACAACTGGGGTGGCAACAGGAATGCGCGCGGCTTCATCATTGGTTCAGGAGAAGCCCGGCAGGATCCAGACACAGTTACTAGTACGTTTCTTTTTAACGGTCGCTATGCTTCGGTTTTATTTGATTCTGGTGCCGATAAGAGTTTCATATCTGCTACATTTAGTCAGTTGCTAGACATTGTACCTGCACTTTTAGAGGCTAAGTACTTGATAGAATTGACTAATAGTAAACAAATCGAGGCTACACACATTCTTAAGGAGTGTCGCCTAGAACTCTCGGGCCTGTCTTTCCCCACTGATCTTATGCCGGTTAATTTGGGTAGTTTTGATGTCGTGTTGGGTATGGATCGGTCATCTTTGTATCAGGCCGAGATCGTTTATTTTGATAATATCATTCGACTTCCACTTCCCGATGGTGAGATTTTATCTGTATATGGTGAGAAGAGTGGCATTCCTTTGAGCATTATGTTAGCATCCGAGTTTGATTGTTTTGATTTGTTTAAGTAAATATGAGAAGAATGAAGTGAACTATAAATGGAAAGTGCAGCGGAATGATAAACTATAAATCAAAACAAGAGAATAATTGTTTTCAATCGAATGCTTTCATTAATTGAAAGATTACAATATTACAAGTACTCACTCTTAGCCTGATCACTCTGTGATTGTTTGTCTGAGAGAATGTTTCGAGTAATGAATAGAACAGTACAAGCACTGTTCTATTTATAGACAAATCTAAACCGCTGATGATCTAAGCTGACATCACCTAAGATAGTGACCTTTAACAGAATAACAACATAAAACATCTGTTAAATATAAACTACTGTTACATTGTAAAACACTGTAAGGTAAACTGCTATTGGGGAAAACTCTGATGGTCTTGTATCATCTGTTGGAGCCTAAGTGCTGTTGGCTCCAACAGACCTTTAGTCTTCAGCACTTTAGTCAGCAGTTGTTCTTCATCAGACCTTTAGTCAGCAGTCGTTCTCTAGCAGTTGTTTATCTAGCAGTCCTTTGCAGCAGCAGTTGTTTCCAACAGTTGTTGAGTACATCAGATGTTAGGGTCAACAGTCTTTTGGGAGAAGTATCTTGTAAATGTTGTTTATTTCTAAGGATCAACTGTGTTGTATATTTTTGCTTTCCAATCATCTGTTCTTCTCCAGGTCAGCAGACCCAACAATCTCCCCCTAGAACAGATGATGCCATAACTAACCTTTATCTTGATCTTTATTTCCTCATCAGACTTTTTCTGATTTGACCTTTGAATTGTAACTCAAAGTTCAATGAGTAGAGGTCTTTTGCATCTCTTTCAAGCTCAAGGTTCAGTAGTGTTTGGAGGTCATCTGCACACAGGCCATATGCATCATCCATGCTTAGCTTTTGAGCTTCTCCATCTGATCTGAGCAGAGTCAATTCATGGGTGTCTTTGTTGACCTTCCATTTTAGAATTTTTGAATCAGAGGATTTGCTCAGATGCACTTTTATTCTGGATGAGTTTGGTGATGGAGGTCTCCCAATGAGTTCTCTGAGTTTTTCAGAAGTGGGATAAGAGAAATAGTGTATTTGATTGTAGAGGCCCTCCTTTATAAAAGTATCAGCAAACTTCTTCTGATCTTCTTCAGACATTTCTTTCTTCCTTTTGAACTGTCTTCTTGCAGCAGCAGATAGATCAGAAGTATCAAGTAGGCTGTCTGATGTAAAGGCTTGTTGAGGTCTCCTCATCAAGGGTTCATCAGAGTAGACAGGTTTTCTGGGCAAGGTAGGGTCTTTCTTCCTGTTTTCTTCCAACTTCTTGTAAGTTTCAACCAGCCTCAACTCTGACCATCTTGCAACAGACTTCATCTCCCCTACTTTGCAACCACAATCTCTTGTCTCATTCTTCTGAATTTTAACGCTCTGGCTAGATCTCTGCCTTTACTAAAGTTAGGGCAGAGACCTTAGTTGAGGGATTCTTGGTCATGTCCTCAATTCTTATGAGTTCTTCCCTGAGAGCATGAGTGGTCCAGCCTGCAAACTGTTTCTTGTTAGCTTTGTAAGGGATGGTTGCCAAGATCTGTTCAAGAAGTGATTCCCTAACCTCCCTTTCCATGTCACTGCTGAGAGGCATGGTAGACATGGAGTTGCTCAGGTTCTTAGCAAAATCTTCAATCCTTCTCAGTTTTCTAAGCTCTGCTGAATGGATGCCCTGAACACTCTTGTCATTTTTCCCTTTGCATTTCTCTTTGATGATTGCATCTGCCTGTTCAGCCTTATATTTAAGATATTTGTCTATGTTTAGGGGAACAGGAAAATTTGGAAGAGATGGGAAAGATCTTTCAGATGGTTGTTCAGTATTGTAGAAGGATTGCATTTCCCCTTTAGGTATATCAAGTTCAAGAGGATACTGAACAGCCAATGGTGTAATGGTTGGTGGTGGTCTCTGTGATGTAAATTGTGAGGTGTGTGGTGAGAATGATGAAAGTGGAATGGCAGATATGTGTGTAGATTTTGTGGTTGAAGTAGTAGGTGGTGATGTGTGAATGTTTTCATCCTGTACCACAAAGGTAGATTTTCTCTTCCTTTTGTACAAAATTTTTGGTGATGGTGGTGTGAAGTAGTGGTTGTGTTAACATCTGTTGGCACTTTTGTAGAACCAGTAGATGTTTGGGATTTGGGTGGTAGAGTGGTTGTAGGTGGTGTATTGGTGGTTGTGGTAGTAGGTTCAGTGGTTTGTTTGGTAGTTGTAGTGATAGGTTCAGATGTTGTGGTGGTATCAGTGGTTTTGGTGGCAGCAGTGGTTTTGGTAGCAGTGGTTTTAGCAGCAAGTTTGGATGGTGGTTGTCTGACATGTTTGGTAGGCATTTTCTTCCTTTTAGAGGAACCCACATCTTCAACTTCTTGCTGTTGTTCTTTCTTCAACTGCACCAAAAACTATGCTTTACCTTCCAAAGTGTCAGCCCTCTTTTGCTTTTCCTCAGCAGCCTTTTCAGCTTTTTCATTAGCAGAGGTATCAACTTCCTTTGCTTTGCTGGTTTTGGCAGTTTCAGTAGCAGCAGAGGTTTGAACATTTGTTTGTTGTTGTTGTTGTGGTGCTGTATGGGTAGACCCTGGTTTGTTGGCAGACTTTGATTTTTCCTTTTGTGAGGGTGGACAACCAAAGGGATCTAGCTTTGGCAATCTATCTTTGCCACTCTCCCCCTTTTTGGCATCATCAGCAGTGAAGTCATCATTATCTTCATCTCTGAGAATTGTGGTAGGAGAAGAGCCAGTGGTCTTCAGCAAATGATCTTTGATGGCTTTAATGTCAGCTTGGGTATCTTTGTACCTAGCATCCACCATAGTTCTGATTTCAGCCATGTATGTTTCATGTGTCTGATATGCTAGTTTTCTGTGAGCTATGATGATGGGGGAAACAGACTTCCATAGCTCACTAACAATATCTTCAGTGGATGGTTGACTCTTGGTAAGGGTAGCCAATGATCCCAATATTGTCTTAATATCTGATTTGATATCAGCAACAGAGGTTTCAATGGACTGTACTCTGGCCGTCAATTCTTGGTATTTTAACCCATCACCTAAGTTAATAGGATCATCTGGATTCCTACCAGTGGTAGTTGTAACTAGTTCAGTCCTAGGAGGTGAGTCCAAAGGATGAGAACCTGATGCCCCTTTTTCTTGGTTCTGGGGACTTCCAACGGATTTTGGGGACACTATTGTGGCCTCATCAGTTGTTGCCTTCAAGGAAGTCTTAGCTATGTAACGACTGTCCTGTTGTGAGACAATGGTCTCTACATCAGTAGTGGCTTCTTCACTTGAAAACTCACCTAGAGTTTCATTGAACTCTAGGGGTATAACCTCCTCTTCTACTTGTGGGGGCTGATTGATTTTCCTTAGTCCCAGTCACTTGTGAAGGTATGCTCTCATTGATGGGTGAAGGAGAGGAACTGGGATTGTCCTGAGTTTTATCATTAGCCTCAAACAGAGGTTGCATGGTTGGAGGGACATGTTTCGGTGAAGGTGGAGGAGTGAAAAGAGAATTAGCCCTGGGAGAGGGGCTTGTGAACATATGGTCAAGTGACTCATATGTATCATGATGTGTTTCCCTTTGGCTTACAACATGATCCTTTTGTGAGGATTCATGAGGAGTTTGTTCAGGTTGAGATATATCCATCTGTTGTGAGGAAGTAACAACATTGGTTTCTTGTTGCCTTTGTGTTGCAACAGGGTTTTCATCTGGTATCTCATCTTCCAGAGGCCCCTTTTTGGTTTTAGTGGTGGCTTTTGTGGATGGACGTTTTCTTTTGGAGGTGGCTGGTGTGGGTTTCACAGCACTGGATGTAGTGCCATGATCACCAGGAGCAGTGGGCTCAACAACAGAGGTTTGGACAACAGTTGTTGTCTTACTCCTCTTTGTTTGTGTTTTGGAAACTTTTGACACTTTTTCTTGGGTAGTTGAACCCAACATTCTTCTGAAAGTTTCATCAGTTAGATTCTTCATTTGAACAGACTCACCCTTTTTAAAATCTTTTTCTAGTAAGCTCCCTTTCTATTTCCTCTGCTGTTGGTCCCGGCGGACGCAGAGTTAATTCCAATTGCCATTACAAAAGTGATGGCAAATGAAGGATTACACTCAAAATTCTTGGGTAAAGTAGAAAAGCATTATTTGACCCAGACTTTATGGCCTTCACATTTGATACTAAGTCCATAAACAGGCCCTGGGATAAATTGAAGTCAGAGTCTGACAGCATAGCATATTCCCAAGTACGGAATCCTCAATGGGATTTCATTGAAGGAAGTAGACTTAGATGTGTCTAAAGCTTTTGTCAACACACCTGCCAACTAATCCTCTGTTGGAACATGGTGCAGAGAAATCAAACCTTTTTCATAGCTATCTCTGACAAAATGATGTCTGATGTCTATGTGCTTTGTTGTTGAGTGAGATACTGGATTTTTGATGATATTTTCAGCAGCTTGATTGTCCAACATGAGTGGAGTTCTTAGTGCAGTTATCCCAAAATCCAGCAGTTGATTTTGAAGCCACATGAGTTGGGCTGTACAGCTTGCAGCAGCAATGTATTCAGCCTCAGCTGTTGAAGTTGAAACAGCTGCTTGCTTTTTGCTTTGCCATGAGACTAAGGCATTCCCTAGAAACTGGTACCCTCCTGATGTAGACTTCCTTGTGATGTGGCAGCTAGCAAAACCACTATCTGAATAACTTGAAAGCTCAATGTTTCAATTAGCAGGATACCAGATACCAAGTGTGGGAGCACCTTTTAGGTATCTAAATATCCTTTTCACAACAATAAGGTTGGAGTTTCTGGGTGAAGCCTGGGATCTATCACAAACACAAGTGGCAAACATAATGTCTGGCCTAGATGCAGTTAAGTATAATAAAGACCCAATCATGCATCTGTAATGTGTCTGGTCAACCAGTTCATCCTTGTCATCAATAGTGAGTAGCTTGATTGTACTCATGGGTGTACTACATGGCTTACAGTCATTCATCTCAAATCTAGTTAACAAATTTTCACATATTTGTTTTGATGAATGAATGTGCCATTTTGCAGCTGCTTCACTTGGAGAGCAAGGAAGCACTGAAGTTCACCCATAGCACTCATTTCAAACTCTGCTGTCATGAGTTCCCTAAACTCTTCACACATTTTGTTACATGTGGATCCAAAAATGATGTCATCCACATATATTTGAACAATCATTAAGTCTTTCCCTCTCCATTTTAAAAATAAGGTTTTATCAATTTTACCTCTTGTGAAACCAATGGACAAGAGAAAGGTGGAAAGAGTTTCATACCAGGCCCTTGGTGCTTGCTTGAGTCCATACAAGGCTTTGTTAAGCTTTTAGACATATTCAGGATGGAATGTGTCTTCAAAACCAGGTGGTTGACATACATAGACCTCCTCCTGAATTTTGCCATATAGGAATGCACATTTGATGTCCATCTGATACACCTTGATGTTATGGTTGACAACAAAGGCTAGGAAGAGTCTGATAGCTTCTAACCTAGCTACAGGAGCAAAGGTTTCATCATAGTTTATCCCTTCTTCTTGTCTGAAGCCTTGAATCACAAGCCTAGCTTTATTCTTGACAACTATACCCCTTTCACCAGCTTTGATTTTGAAGACCTACTTTTTGCCAATTGGACAAACATCCTTAGGCAGTGGTACAAGTTCCTATACTTGTTGTCTTTTAAACTGAAGGAGCTCTTCCTGCATGGCTTCTACCCAACTGTTGTCTTTTAGTGCCTCTTTGTACTTGACAGGTTGTGTGAGAGATAGAAAGCCTGCAAAAAGACAGATATTTAAGGATTGGCTTCTTATGAGCACACCCTCTCTGATGTTGCCAATGATTTGATCTGGTGGATGAGCTCTTAGGTAGATTAGATCTCCCTGATATGGTATGATGGCATTTTGAGGTGAAGGACAGAGGTTTGGTGACTCTGTCGATGTAACATCTGTTTGCACTTCTATAGTGCCAACAGATGTTTGAAATGGAGGTGGGGGAATGGGTCCAAGTGGTGTAAAACTGGACTGACTTTTGTCAACAGATGATTGAACAGTGGATGTAATTGGTGAAGCAGTGGTTTGAGGGTAAGACTGGCCAACAGTGGCTGACTCAGCTGTGACAGAGTTTTGACAGGTGTTTTGAACAGCTGCTTCCTCTGATGCAGAATAGACTTTATAGTGACTTGGGATCACAACATCTGTTCTATAATATTTGTTGTGGAGATTGTGAAATTCCTGCACTGTTAGTTTTGACAGTAATATCTTCAAATTTGAATTTATCTAAATCAAACAACTCAGCAGGATTTGCTGGGATTTTTAGGGATGAAATTTCATTGAACTTTACATTCAGAGTTTCTTCTATTGTCATGGTCCTTGTGTTAAACACTTTGTAGGCCTTGGCAGTAGAAGAATATCTCAGAAAATATCCACAATTTACTTTGGCTGCAAAATTTTGAAATGGAATCTTTAAGATTTAAAATGAAACATGGGCAACCAAAGATTTTGAAAAATGAGATTAATGGTTTGATTTTGAACAAAATTTCATAAGCAGTCTTATGATGTCTTGGGTTCATCAAAACTCTGTTTTGAACATAACAAGCAGTGTTTACAGCTTCTGCCCAGAAGGACAGTGGCAAACCAGAATCTGCTAGCATGGTTCTTGCAGCTTCAATGAGAGTTCTATTTTTCCTCTCAATCACCCCATTTTGCTCTGGTGTTCTTGGGATGCTGTACTGCCTCACAATCCCTTTTGACACACAGAAATCATCCAACTCCTTATTTTTAAACTCTGTTCCATTGTCACTTCTAAAGACTTTTACTGGAAAGTCATATTGTTTTTCAACTTTGGTGACAAAGTCCTTCAAGATACCTGCAGTCTCATCCTTAGAGTGTAAAAAGTAAGTCCATGTAAACCTAGAAAAATCATCAACTATGACAAGACAGAATCTCTTTCTTCTTAGACTCATGATTTTAACTAGGCCAAACAAATCCATGTGCAACAATTGTAGACATTGACTTGTTTTGGACTCATCAATGGATTTTTAAGAGCTTTTATGTTGTTTTCCTTTTAAGAAGGAAACACAATGCTCATCACATTTGAATTCTTTTGATGGTAAACCTCTGACAAGCTTTGTTTGGAGAGTGAGTTGATAGTTTGAAGGTTGGTGTGACCCAGTCTCCTATTCCACAATTCTGTCTCTTTTGTGGAGGCAACAGAAAACACACAGACATTTGCCATAGGATTGTCCTTCAACATATCAACCACATACACATTGCCACTCATGTGAGCAACAAGTTGTGCTTTGCTCTCAGCAATGATGGTGTCAATCTTTTTCACCACTTCTGGCCCAATAATCTTAGAAGTTTTCTTTATGAAGAATGAGTCATACCCTTTGTCACTCATTTGTGATACACTAAGAAGATTAAATTTAAGATTATCAATAAGATTGACATTTTCAAACTTGAGTTTCCCAGCCTAAACAGTCCCTGAACCCAACACCTTACCTTTTGAATCATTACCAAAGGATATATCACTCCCTCCATGAGCTAAGAAGTCCAGAAGATGCGCTCTACATCCTGTCATGTGCCTGGAGCCTCCACTATCTACATACCAAAGGCTATCTAAGCATGCAAAAGCTCCCTGCACATCAGTAATTGATTAGTTTTGGTGAGTGTCCAAAGCCAAGTTGGCTTTGGATGGGTCCACAGACATTTCAGCCTCAAGCTTAGGAAGGTGATCAGTGGTTTGAACTAGTTTTTGAATCAAGTTCAACAACTGTTGCTGACCATTTGCAGTGGATGGATGTCAACACTTGGTGCAACAGATGTTTTATCACTTCCTGACAGATGATAGTATCCATAGGGATTTCTGTTCACTCTTGGTTTAGAAGGCCTTTTGGGTTCTTCATAAACATGTGACAGATTATGACAAGGTGGTTGTCCATATCCCCTTGGGTACTTGTTGGTGGGTTGAGCATTTGTTACTTGAACATCCCTGGAAGCAGATGTTTCCAAGTTTTTGGTAACAGATGTTTGAACTAGAGTAAAAGTCTGTTTGTGTTTTCCTTTTGAAGTACTCACCACTTGGTTTGCAAGAGTTTTAGCCTTGTACTCTTGTATTTTGACATCAAAATTTTTGAGATACAGGCACTCTTTGGTTTTGTGATTCTTCTTACCACATATTGAGCATGTGGTCTTAGAATCACACACACTTGTTCCTTTGTTGATATCATATGCTTTTAGAAGAAAACAGTTTTTAGTAACATGATTCTTCTTTTCACAGAAATCACAGAACAAGTGCACAGACTTTTCTTTCTTTTTCCCTTTTTCAGTCTTCTTTTCAACAGATGTTTGATCATCTGCTGGAAGATCTATCAAGGGAATGACCTTTTCCGGTGGTGCTTTCTTACCATCAGGGGTTCTGAATTTAACTGGCTTGAAGTTCTCAAGAGTACCACACTCATCAGACCAAGTAGGTTTAAATTCATATTTTTTCAGTTCAGTGAATGATGAGGAACCTTCTGGTTTTTCAATAACAATTTTCTTGCCATTAGGTTTAGTGATTTTAATCTCTTGACCCTTCAAATTAGTTGGTACTACCTCAACAAACATTTGGTCCCTTTTGTCAGTGTTTTCAAAAGCTGGATCAATGGTTTCAAAACCAAAACCAAACTTCACATGACTTTTGGTTTGTTTGTTGAGGAGCATCTCAAAACCTTTACATGATTCCACCCATTTCTGACATTCAACTTGGGTGGTCTCTAGCTCACTTTTGCAACTATGATATTTAGTTATCATAGTTTGGAGCTGGTCTTTGGTTATAGTTGCTTCATGTTTTGAGCTGCCTATTTCAGATTCTTTTTCAGCCAATTTTGATTTTAACTCTTTTGAAAGTTTCTCAAATTGAACTTCATCATCTAAAATTTTCTTTCTAAAGTTTTCAGTCACCTCTTTGATGTTAGCAAATGCTATTACACATTTGTTAGAACACAAATCTTTAAGGATTTTAGGAGATACCTTAGCAGCAACCATCAATGCACAATCACACTTGCACTCACAATCATCAGATGCACCCCAGGGATTTGAGAGACTCACAACCTCTTCTTCAGATTTTTCACCTGCAACTACCTCATCAACAATATTATCACTCACAACTACAGATTCAGTTACCACCTCCTCAGATTCAGCTTCTTCTACCATAGCCATGAAACAAAAATTTTCTGGTTCATTTTCAGCTTTGGCAACTAGTGCAAAATTTTCATCTGTCAACTCATCTGGTAGACTACTCCAATCAACAAAGCCTTGTGCAAAGATACTCTGTTGACTGGTCTCTGCAGGGGCAGAGGGTGGAACAGTAGTCATTGGCACTTGTGCCTGAGCAACAGGTGTTTGCACATAGTGGATCTGAGGAACAGTGGTTTGGACATACTGGACAGGAACAGTGTTTGAGGACTGTGCAAAATGAGCAGTGTTTTGCACATTTGGTCCAGGGGTATTATGGGAAACTTGATAAGTGTTGGTTTGTGGCCTCTGATTTGGATTGGTAATCATAGGTGTACCATGTTGACTCATACATTCCCTAGCAAAATGACCAAGTCTATGACATTTATAACACTTAATCTTTGATTTATCCAACCCCACTTTTGACCTGCCAGTTAACCATGAAAACCTTCTCCCAGTTTTCTTGTAAAAATTGTTAGTTCTTACACTGAGAAGGGCCAATTGGTGCATAATGTTCATTTCTTCCAAATCATCAGGGTCAAAGTATTTTAAGTCATCATACTCAAAGAATATATTATCAAATGCCTGGATATCACCACCACTTGCTGTAAAAGCATAGTTTGGTGAATAAGAATTAGAGTTAAAACCTGAGTTAAAACCTGAAGTTATGTCAATGAAATGATCATAACTCTGATCCTTACTATTACCAGGCACCTCATCATGACCCATAAGTGTTGTATTACCAAATACATAGTCATCAGACACTTTTCCAGAGTCCTGGAGCTTCTCTTTCTGGTTAAGCTCTCTCTCATAGGTCAAGAGCTTACCATGAAGCTAGGTCAGTGATAGGTCCTTGAATCCAATTGAGTTTCTCATAACTATAGCAATACTGTCCCATTTATCTGGTAGTGATCTTAAAAACCTATGGTTCAAAGTTGAATGAGGGTAAGTTAGACCAACCAGTTTTAGTTCACTAATGAGACAGTTAAACCTCTCAAATTGTTGAGTTAATGACTCTCCCTTAACATGACTGAATGTTTCATATTGTTGGTTAAGTATTTCACGGTTGTTTTCAATAACCTCTTTAGTCCCACCAAATTGTTCTTTCAGTGCATGCCACAACTCCTTTGCACTGTTACAGTGTAACAGCCCAGCATATATATCATTGGGTAGAGCCATGGCCACAATACTAAAGGCCTTAGCATCTAACTCAATTTTCTGGAAATCCTGGTCGGAGTAGTTTTCAAGTTTCTTAGGCTCCTGAACCTTGGGATCTTTAGTACTCGGCACCATCGGAACATGTGGTCCGAAGATAACCGACTTCCAACACCCAGTGTTCTGTTGAGCTAGAACATGGCTCATCCGACGTTGCCATATATTATATTCAGATCTGACAAGCATCGGTGGCTTGTTGTTCGTGCCAGTGTTGTGTGGATCGTGATTGATTGAAGCCATTCTCTGATTTTTCAAAAACAAAGTCTGTTTACAAACGGTTGAATCGAAAATAAACTATTACTCTGTTTTCAATCCGATATCAATAATTGTGAGCTGATCTGTTTATATTAAACTGATTGGTTAGATCGAATTTAATTGACCAAGCTCTGATACCAATTGTTAGGATCTGAGTTTGATTGTTTTGATTTGTTTAAGTAAAGATGAGAAGAATGAAGTGAACTATAAATGGAAAATGCAGTGGAATGATAAACTATAAATCAAAACAAGAGAATAATTGTTTCAATCGAATGCTTTCATTAATTGAAAGATTACAATATTACAAGTACTCCCCCTCAGCCTGATCACTTTGTGATTGTTTGTCTGAGAGAATGTTTCGAGTGATGAATAGAACAGTACAAGCACTGTTCTATTTATAGACAAATCTAAACCACTGATGATCTAAGCTGACGTCACCTAAGACAGTAACCTCTAACAGAATAACAACATAAAACATCTGTTAAATACAAACTACTGTTACATTGTAAAACACTGTAAGGTAAACTACTGTTGGGGAAAACTCTGATGGTCTTGTATCATCTGTTGGAGCCTAAGTGCTGTTGGCTCCAACAGACCTTTAGTCTTCAGCACTTTAGTCAGCAGTTGTTCTTCATTAGACCTTTAGTCAGCAGTTGTTCTCTAGCAGTTGTTTATCTAGCAGTCCTTTGCAGCAGCAGTTGTTTCCAACAGTTATTGAGCACAGCAGATGTTAGGGTCAACAGTCTTTTGGGAGAAGTATCTTGTAAATGCTGTTTATTTCTAAGGATCAACTGAGTAGTATATTTTGGCTTTCCAATCATCTGTTTTTCTCCAGGTCAGCAGACCCAACACATTATTTCTTGTATGAAGGCCTACAAGTATCTTCGGAAAGGGTATACCGTCATTCTGGCACTTGTTTCTGTATCATCCGCTGAAGAGAAGAAGATTAAAGACATTTTGCTTGTACGAAATTTTTCTGATGTATTTCCTGAAAATTTGCCTGGTCTTCCACCTCAACGTCAGGTTGAATTTTGTATTGATCTTGCACCTGGTGCAGTTCCTATCGCTCGAACCCCTTATCGTCTTGCACCTCCTGAGATGCAAGAATCATCCAATCACCTGCAAAAGTTATTGGAGAAAGGTCTTATTTCGCCTAGTTCATCTCCATGGGGAGCCCCTATCCTGTTCGTCAAGAAAAAAGATGGAAGCCTTCGCATGTGTATTAATTATTGTGAGCTGAACAAGGTGATGATCAAGAATCTCTATCCTCTTCCTCACATTGATGATCTGCTCGACCAGCTTCAAGAATCCAGTTATTATTCAAAGATTGATTTGAGGTCCGTGTACCATCAGCTTTTAGTGCATGAAGCCGATATTCCGAAGACTACCTTTCAAACCCGTTATGGCCATTTTGAGTTCTTTGTCATGTCTTTTGGTCTCACCAATGCCCTAGTAGTATTTATGGATTTGATGAACCGCGTTTGCAAGACTTACCTTGATAAGTTTGTCATTGTTTTCATTGATGGCATTCTGATCTATTCTAAGAGTAGGGTGGACCATGAGGAACACCTGTGACTTGTCTTGGAACTCTTAAGAAGAGAACGACTCTATGCTAAGTTCTCTAATTGGGAATTCATGTCGATCCAGCCAAGATAAAAGCCATCAAAGACTGGGAAGCTCTAAAGATGCCAATTGAAATGCGGTAATTCCTAGGTCTCGCTGGCTACTATCGTCGTTTTATTGAGGGATTTTCGAAGATTGCTCAACCCCTCACATCTCTTACCCAGAAAGACAAGAAGGTTAACTAGGGTGAATCTCAACAATCGGCATTTCAGACGCTAAAGCTTAAGCTCCTATTCTATCCTTGCCTGAGAGTACAGATGATTTTGTTGTTTACTATGATGCTTCTATCCAGGGTCTCGGTTACGTATTGATGCAACGCGAGAAGGTTGTTGCTTATGCTTCTTATCAGCATAAAGTTTTTGAGAAGAACAATAATACCTATAATCTGGAATTGGGTGTGATTATCTTTGCTTTGAAGATCTAGAGACATTACTTGTACGGTACCAGGTGCACCATTTGTACCGATCACAAGAGTCTCCATCACATCTTTGATCAAAACGATTTGAACATGCGACAACGTCGATGGGTGAACTCCTTAATGATTACGATTGTGCCATTAAGTACCATCCTGGTAAGGAGAATGTTGTGGCAGACGCCTTAACCAGGAAGGAGTCCGTTAAACCTCGTCGTGTTCGAGCTTTGCATCTCACTAACAATTCTGGTCTGCCTGACCGAATCCGTTATGCGCAGCATGAAGCTTTAAAGGAAGAAAACTTTAAAGTTGAAACCATGCATGGTGCTGTTAAGAACCTTGAACTTAGGCCTGATGGCCTACATTACTTTGAAGATCGTGTTTGGGTCGCGTAATCTGTAATTTATGGGAGCTTATCTTGGATGAAGCTCACAAATCCCGGTACTCTATTCATCCAGGCTCCGACAAGATGTATCAGGATCTGAAGATACTCTATTAGTGGACGAATATGAAGGCTAAGATAGCTTCATATGTAAGTAAGTACTTAACTTGTGGTAAAGTTAAGGTCAAATATCAGAAGTCGTCTAGTCTTCTCCAGCAACCTGGAATGTCTGTGTGGAAGTGGGAACGAATTACCATGGATTTTGTGACCAAACTTCTGAAGTCACCAAGTGGCTGTGATACTATTTGGGTGATTGTCGATCAGTTGACTAAATCTGCACACTTCCTGGCTATTAAGGAAAATGACAAGATGCAGCGGTTGGCTCACATCAAGCTCAAGGAAGTGGTTTCAAGGCACGGGGTTCTTGTTTCTATTATTTCGGAACTTGATTCTCGTTTTGCTTCTCATTTATGGCAAGCCTTGCAAAGATTTTTGGGTACTCGGTAGGATATGAGTACAACTTATCATCCACAAACTGATGGTCAAACTGAGCGGACAATCCAAACGTTGGAGGATATGCTCCGGGCATGCGCTATCGATTTTGGTAAGAGTTGGGAGAGTAATCTACCGTTAGTAGAATTCTCTTACAACAACTACCATTCTAGAATCAAGGTAGCTCCGTTCGACGCTCTTTATGGACGGAAATTTCGATCTCCTCTCTATTGGGCTGAAGTGGGTGAGAGCCAACTCACTTGTCCGGAACTTGTGTACGAGACTTCCAAGAAAATCGTGCAGATTTGTAATCATATGGCAACAACTCGGGATCGTTAGAAGAGCTATGTTGATCGTTGTCACAAACCGTTGGAATTCCAAGTCGGCGACATGGTACTTTTGAAAGTCTCTCCATGGAAGGGCGTTATACGCTTTGGGAAGCGTGGTAAACAAAACCCTCTTTATGTCGGACCCTTCGCAATTCTGGAACGGACTGGAGCGGTGGCATACAAACTTGACCTACTAGGTGAACTCAGTAACGTGCATAATGTCTTCCATGTCTCTAACTTGAAGAAATGTATGGGTGATGAGATACTCATTGTTCATCTCGTAGAGATCAATGTTGATGATTGTCTGCACATCGTGGATGAACTAGTTGAAATCTTGGATTATAAGATTTGAATCCTTTGTTAAAGTTCGTTGGAACTCCAATCGTGGAGCAGAGTTCACATGGGAACGGGAGGATCAGATGAAGCTCAAGTACCCTTATCTATTCCCGAAACCAGCACCTTCCACTGTTGAAGCAAACTGAATTTCGGGGCGAAATTCTTTTCCACAGGGGGATAATGTAACAACCGAAATTTTTTTCTCTCTTTTCTTTTGACTTCGAGCAATTTTTAGGACAAAAATTCTTTCAACAGAGGGATGGTGTGACACCCGGAAAACTCAGGTTAATACTTTTACCAAATATATAAGTCTACCTTAGAAAAAACATTCATAAAACATACTTATCTGGGATAGTTAAGTCAAATCGATGATTCGGGGAATCATCGAGAGTCGGTTCGATGGTCCGGGGGATCATTGGGAGTCGGTTACACATATGTCCAAGGGTCGGTGATTCAGAGGATCACCAGGTAAAAACTCACACACACGAGTCTCGAGTCCTAAAAGTTGGTGAACTAACATAGTGTTACTTATTAAACAATAAATGTTTTACGATCATTATTTAGATTGTTGAGATGTGGATTCGTGAATTAATATGTTAAATTAGCGATTAATGCGTCGAAATACTGACTTGACTTGCTGGACGTGACTAGCAGCCATGGTTGCAGAACTCGCTAGGCGCTACCAACTCGGCCGACCAGGGAGTTGCGAGTACTCGGCCTAATCGGGCGAGTACTCGGGGGTCGAATCGGCCTATGCGGGGAGTACTCGGAATATTCGGCCAACTCGTCTATACTCGGTGAACCACCCTGTAGCGAGTACTCGGCGAGTAATCGGTCAACTCGGACGACTTTTGCAACTATGCTAGCAGCCCAGCGGGCGACTAGCCTAGCTAGTCGTGTTCCCCAGGGGGCTGACTAGCATTGCTAGTCATGTCCTGCAGGCGCTTGTCGCCCAGATTGTCTGGTGCGACTAGCTGCATCAATCAATACCATACTTGTCTTGCAAAACATCATTTTGCAACCCTAACTCGCCCCAAAGTGCTCTAACACAATCCCTAATCTCTGAAACCCGTTTTTGCCCTAATCTAACAGTTCCAATCTTAAAACATCATTTCCATGAAAGATATAAGGTTGCCGATATTAGGGGCTATCATAACATGGTCAATTGGCCTACTTATAAAGAACACAACCTATGGTGAGTGTCACGGCCCCACTTTTATACTTATAACATGGGGGAAATACATGCTACACACTTGGTTACTTAAAGATCATTTATTATTAGTGTTATCATTTGTTTACTATGCGACTCATCTAAATCCCAAGGAAACCACTAGTATGGGTATATAGCGGGGAAATGTGGATAGATCTATTGGGCCTGAAAAACCCCACTCGGGTTAACTGGAGGTTGGATGGGTGCATATTGTCTCAAACACACAGGGCCTACCAGAGATGCCGGTAGTTCGAAGGGTACACACTTATAAGGTGTGACACCCCGGTTAAAATCCCACATCGGCCGTGGCCAGGAGAGATCCTTGGTTCATAAGTAATGTCTTGCCTCTTAAATCACCAACGCGTTTTGGGGCTTAATGTTAGTGGATGAGAGGAGAACTCCACAGTTAAGCGTGCTCAGGTGGGAGAAATTCTAGGATGGGTGACCTCCTGGGAAGTCTCCACTGGGCACCCAAAAACAAATCTGTGAGCTCTGGATGGGCAAAGCGGACAATATTGGTGATGAGAGGGGCGGGGTGTTACAGATGGTATTAGAGCCACTCCTGTGCCGTTCGGGATGGTGGGTGGACACCTCATCAGGGACGATGAGACTCTAATAGGGGTGAATGTGACACCCCAGGAACACACCTCATCAGGGACGATGAGACTCTAACAGGGGGTGAATGTGACACCCCGGTTAAAATCCCACATCGGCCGTGGCCAGGAGAGATCCTTGGTTCATAAGTAATGTCTTGCCTCTTAAATCACCAACGCGTTTTGGGGCTTAATGTTAGTGGATGAGAGGAGAACTCCACAGTTAAGCGTGCTCAGGTGGGAGAAATTCTAGGATGGGTGACCTCCTAGGAAGTCTCCACTGGGCACCCAAAAACAAATCCGTGAGCTCTGGATGGGCAAAGCGGACAATATTGGTGATGAGAGGGGCGGGGTGTTACATAAGGAACACCACAGTCAGCAATAGTTTCAATCGCAGTACTATCATCCTTAACGTCTAGCTAACACTCATATAACATAATAATAGCGAATATGATCTTTCTTACTTATGGAACTGTTTTTGAAAACATATGAACTCACCAGCATATCGTGTTGACACTTCTAGCATGTTTTCTCAGGTCACTAAGGTAGAGGAAATTGGATTAGGCGCACGGAGTCTCGCGGCGTCTCGGTTTCAGTTGCATGTATCTTAAACGCTTTTCAAACATATGACTTTTACTATTTTGGGATTGTAAGCTTAATTATGCTTCCGATGTATTTGGTTAACACTTTTAAAACTGTGTGGTTGCTTTATGTCTTTTGTTTAGTTCATATATTTGTCGTTTGTTGTAATTGTTGACTTAAATCCTTGTGTGTCACGCGCCTCATGGTAAAACCCTGCAAGTGAAATTTGATGGTGTGACACAAACTTCCAAATAAAGTTTAATACATGTCATATGTGCATGATAGGAAGCATGTGCGCAACATTCTTTTAGGATATGTCCATCCATGTGTTTTTAATATTAATATTATAATATGGTGTGTTGACTAGTGGAAGTTTAATGCGGTGTGTAATAATAATTATTTATTTAATAATTCTTAATAATCTATTATTATTAGTAAATTAAATACGGATTTAGATTATATTTAATATAATCTTGGACACGTAACAACAGGATGTTATAGATATGGTGAGGTACTTCGAGCTATCAACAATGTTGTCGTTTGGTATGTCACATTATTTATCCATGTGTCGGTGCTGGTAAGCATATAAAAAACTTGACCTTAGTTGTGGTTACGCTTACTGGTCCTGACTCCATGTTTGTGATGAACCATATTATGGAGACTAAGATAATGTATGTAAGAATATGAAATTTGGTGGTGTTACGGGGTTTTAGGTTTATTAGAAGTTAAAAGCAATTGGAAGAAGCCATGATAATCTCTTTGTGGGTTTATCTTTATTTTATAAAAAAAAATACATTAAGATTCTACTATTTATGATATTAAGTGTAGGAAGTCATATATAACAAAGAAGAGGTGCATTCAGGCTTTAAGTGAAATTTTGAAACCATGTTAATGACTTAGTGCCTTTAGATACTTTCCTTTGAGAACTCATCAAAATAGTACTATCTAATTATAAATAGTCTTGGTTCTAGCAGTCATCTTCTGTCAATGAGATTCGTTTTTAAAAATCGAAATGGATATGTCTTCTTTAATTGATGAAGATGGAAAAGCTAAAAAAAAACCACAAATGTTGTTTACAAGGACTTTTTCTTAAATTTATGGTTCAAATTTTTATTTTGTATTTTTTTTCGTTAACAAAAACTTTTTAACATACATTTTCATTCTTAGTCATATTCATAAGATTAAAATTGTTGCCTTATCACATTATAATACCTTATTTTCTATACTATATTGTAACACACATTTGGTCATGTCAGGTTAGATTTGTCCAATATGAGAAACTTCTATGGTATAAACTAGTAAATAGTATAAAAGCGATATGCAATGTTATGTTTTAAAAGGTTAACAATATTTTTTGCTATAATTAAGGATCAGAAATCAAATTTTAAACACATTTCAAATTAATATAAATTTAGGTTGCCTAAAACTAATGATATTTTAAAAAAACTCAAAGACTTAGTTAAACTTAAATATCTACTTATAATTTAGAATGATTATACCAAAATTAACTTAAATAATATAAAGAAAGCAAAAAAAATTTATCATGTTCAAAATTTGAAATAAATTAATTCGTAAATAGTTTTTTTTTTTTTTGAACGGCAAATTTCTACTCCTTGTGGGACTTGAACACATGACCTCCTCCTTAGGTGTTCCTAGAAGTTTTGCTTTTACCATTGGGCCACCAACCCCAATGGCAATTCATAAATAGTTATTTAGACTAAAATAACAATAACTTCTAATTAAGGAAAATGTTTAAACTAATCAATTTGTGTATTTCAACATTATATATTTCATTTAAATTATTTGTACAATATCTGGAAATATCTTTTGTTCGAGTATGTTGATTTTTAAATAAATAACAGGGTCATCTTGTGATTAAGTTTTTTAGCACTTTTGTTAATGTAGTATATTTTAAAGGTAAGAAGAAACAAAGCATAGCATAAATAAACAATTCTGGATTAATTTAAATAAAATAACACCAAAATTAGAAAAAAAATTAAAATCGGAAATCATTTTCCAATTAGGTTGTTTTAATTCATGCAATAAATATATCATGCAATCTTATGAAAACTTGCATTATACTTAACAACTCAACTTATTTGACTTTTCAGAAAGTCAAACTATCAATACATCTTAACTAGATTTCCCTAATCATTTTCTATGGTTAGCTCTATATCGATCCATATTCACTTGTGTACTACATATATATGCATTTTGTTAGTCATGTAACATGCGCATTCCATCTAAGTTACTAACACCACAAACCTACAATGTTATACCTATCTTAGTTAGAGAGAACCGTACTCCTTTCTTCTTCCTACCCGACACTACTTGTTTATGGATTTTAACTTTCGATCATACGCGTTAGAACCCTACCTACCTTTGGATTCAAACCTTCCATTCATAAATGTTATTTGTACTTACTTACGGACTCAAACCTTTCCATTCAATACACGTTTGATCCGTACTTTCTTACGGACTCAAACCTTTCCATTCAATACACACTTGATCCATACTTTTCTACGAACTCAAACGTTTCCATTAAATACACATTTGATCCGTACATTCCTACGGACTCAAACCTTTCCATTCAATACACGTTTGATCTGTACATTCCTACGGAATCAAACCTTTCCATTTAATACATGTTGGATCCAAACTTACCTATGGACTCTAACATTTCCATTCAATACACGGCTGATCCGTACATTCCTACGGACTCAAACCTTACCATTCAATACACGTTTGATCCAAACATACCTATGGATTCAAACATTTCCATTTAATACACGTTTGATCAATACTTACCTATGGATTCAAACCTTTCCACTCAATACATACTGCTCTCGATCACGTGAGAATCTTTCATTTTTGCCTACAACTAACCTCTAGTTAGCTATCCACTCATTTCCACAACAAGTTTATAAATGAATTTACAAGAATTTGGTTTAATACCTTCTTAGGGAACACCTTCCCATTCACCACTATAGAGAAGGTACATTCCACCTGTTCATCCACACGACCACTTACTTTTTGATTTACTAGGCATAATTGTGATGAATCTCATGGTCTCACGTGTACCATATGCTTCTTGTGCACTATCCAGGAGCGCAATCCCCATACTATCCACGTGTCTTCATGTAATCATCAGCTTATGCCCCAGGGATTGGATTTCAGTCTCATGCAAGACTTTTAATTCTCCATATCTAAACAACATCATTTTCTTTCATCTAAAGTTTACTCTCATTATGGAATTTTCTCCCATCGGTACCACTGTAGCAATATTGCGTACCTGTGATCATTCCATCGTTTCTACATGTTCCAATACATGTCTTGGACCGCGTCCTCGAGACCCCTTCATATCCACTAAAGCTCACCTTAACAAAGACATCATAATTAGTTTTATAGTGTCATCTGAGCTAATAATAATTTCAACACTCCACCCTTGATCGAGTCTTGGATTGTACGAGTCACTAATGTCAAGAGCACATGGGTTTGAGTTCAATACCTCCTTGTAATTGATTTCTCTCAACACCAGGCTCTGATACCAACTTATTTGACTTTAGGAGACTTGGTTCTCCTTGCATGTTGCCACCCACCAAAATCCAGGGGAAATTGTCAACCCCCATTTTTCCACTAATATTAAACCCTCAATTAACAAGTTTAACCCTCCAAGTTTGGTGTCATTTTAACTAAATCTTTCTTTCCTTTTTATTTAGCCTCTATTCAAACTATGTTAGATAACTTGGTTATTTTATTTCATGCAATAAATAGAGCATACGAATTAATTAAACTTTAGGTTTTGGGGCGTTACATAGACACCATCCAAACCATCGCAAAACCACTCAGAAGCACTGAGTTTTCTAATTTAACTTCTTAAATTAAGTTAGAAGAGAACTCTAAATAGGATCCCTTCATCCTCTCTTAACTCTCACTTTCCACACCGAAGGATTCGTTGTTGCACGAAATCTTCTAAAAAGTAAATGACTTTGTACTAATGAGAGTTAGATAAAATATTATTGTTATGTTCATCTTTATATAGTATTTATGTTTCATGTCTTTAAAAGACACTACTTCATAAATACTATTGACAAATTAAAAATGAGTGATCAATTAAATATAAGTTTAGTTTAGTTATTATTAAGTGACTTAACAATTTCAACCATTAACCCCAAGCTTTGTGCATGAAGATCTTAATAAAGGTGGAACATAATCCTAAAGGTGTGAGCCTGAAGACCACTGGTGCACCCATAGGGAATCCAACCATTGCTAAGAAAACCACTCACGCATTTGGTGCGATATCAGAAACTTGTCATCCGAATCTGATCCACTTCAGAAGCTGTTGTTTAAAATCCAGTTTGGATATCAGAAGCCCGAAAGATAAGTCTCACGAATGAAATTCTTACCTTGAATTTAGCTTGGGACTACTAAAAGCCGTACAAACCCCATGATAGTTAAGTTAACCACTAATTGAACCTCTCACAGAAGATAAACAAATAAGAATTAGTTAAGAGATAAAAACATCCAGTAATTAAAAAGAAAGTGCTAATAATATAAAAAGTCTAACAAATTGAAGAGTTTGGAGAATACTAGATGGATACAACCATCTAAAGATAACAACATAAGAAAATGAAAACCTTCGACTCCTAGACAAGCATCAAAGCACCATGATCCCATGTGTATGATGTGATTTGTAACATCACGTCTCTCACCCCTCTAATATCATCCAAATTCCAATATTGTCCGTTTTCCCACTAGAAGCACACGGATTTTTTTCGGCTGCCCATATGAAAACTTCCTAGGGAGTCACCCATCATGGAATTGCTGTCAATCGAGCATGCTTAACTATGGAGTTTTCATGTGCTCCACAACCATATGCGCTCAAAACACGTTGGTGATTTAAGAGGAAGAGCAATACTAATGAATCAAGATCTCTCCTATCCACGGACGTTGTCGGATATGCCTAGGTTGTTACGATCACCCCCCCCTCAGGGACTCATCGTCCTCAATGAGATTTGCCCCACCATCCCAAATGGTACAGGGCTGCCTCTGATACGATTCTGTAACAACACACCTCTAATATCATCCAATATTGCCTGCTGTGCCCACTAGAAGCTTACGAATTTGTTTTCGGTTGCTCAAGTGAAAACTTCCCAGGGGGTCACCCATCATGGAATTGTTGTCACTCGAGCACACTTAACTACGGAGTTTTCATGTGCTCCACATCCATATGCTTCCAAAACGCGTTGGTGATTTAAGAGGCAGGACATTACTTATGAACCAAGATCTCTCCTGTCTACGGACAATGTGGGATATGCCTAGGGTGTTAAATGATTCTCGTGACCCTCGACTTTGTTGCATGTAAACTACTCCTACGGAGCCATTTCTTGATCGTGAACCCAAGATAGGAAAGCTCCTACCCTTAGAGAGGGTTTGGTCGGCCCTAAGGCCTCCCCACATGCCGCCAAGAAGACTCAAGAATGGTAAAAATTGGCACAAGTTTGGTTAGATTGAAGATGTTATTTATAGGCAAAGTGGTGGGTTTGCTGAACCTAAGAAGAATAGATGATGTGAAAAGCCAAAACATGCTAACATCTGATCATCAATAAAACAGTACTTAGAAGAACAAGGTCTTCCCAAAAGACTGTTGACTCTAACTACTACTGAAGATTAAACAACTGCTTTGCAAACAGCAAATGATCAAGGTCTGATGAAGAAATGTCTGCTGATAAAGAAGAAGGTCTGTTGTGCTAAAGGTCTGCTGAGAAGATACAAGATCTGTTGAAGCCAACAAAACTTACGCTTCAACAGATGATGAAACAACAGAGTCTGTCCAACAGATGTTTATTAAACAGAGTTTGTCAATCTAACAGTGTTTCTAATAGGGCACAAGTTAGTATTGTTAGAAGTTTTTTAGATGTCACTTTCTTAGGTGACGTCAGTTTAGGTCATCAGAGTTTTCGTTTCTTTATAATAGAAAAGTGGTTGTACTGTTTTTTTCATCACTCTTCATCATACATTCTCTATACGAACAAAACTTTGAGTGATCAGGCTGAGGGGGAGATTGTATACTTGTACTAAATATGTGATGATTAATATAAGTACTTGAAAACAATTGTCCTATTTTCTTATGAATTAAAGTTTATATTCGGCCGCACTTTCCATATTTGTTCTATTTTCATTTACTTTTTCATTGATTAAAACTTCATGACTAATCAAACTCAGATCCTAACACAAATTTTAGGAGGTGCACGCCATTGCATCTGCTCCAGGTCCGTTCTGTGGCTGTAGGGAACAGTCTGTCTGTACTTTGGGGGCTTCACACCTGTGCACGTGCACATAGGTGTGCACGACCGTGCACCCGACAATGATGATGCTTTCTTGTCTCCCAAGCTAGCGGCTTTGTCTTTTTGTGTGCAGACACTTGTACCATTGTGTGTGACCGTGCATGGTCGATCCCAAGTTGCTTTTGTCATCGAATTTTGATATATTAAATTCAACAAACAAACAATATCAATAATTGTGAGCTGATCTGTTTATATTAAATTGATTGGTTAGATCAAATTTAATTGACCAAGTTCTGATACCAATTGTTAGATCTGAGATTGATTTGTTTTGATTGTTTATAAATGAAATACGAATGTAGATAAACAAATAGGGAAAGTGCAGCGGAATAGTAAACTATAAATCAAAACAAAGAGTGATGAATAAAACAAACGATATCAATAATTGTGAGCTGATCTGTTTATATTAAATTGATTGGTTAGATTGAATTTAATTGACCAAGATATGATACCAATTGTTACAAGAAACTTTTGTTTGTCGACCATGCACGTGCACATAGGAAACCCCTGTTGTAGCACAAAAGCAACAACAAACCACTGTTTATACTTCCTCTCAACAGATGGATATATCTCCACCCATCCAAACTCCTCATGAATCCTCACAAAAGGATCATGTTGTAAGCCAAGGGGACACATGTCATGAAGCATATGAGTCACTTGATCATATGTTCAACAAACCTTCTCCCGGGGCTGCTTCTCTTTTCACTCCCCAACCTTCACCATCACATCTCCTCCTTATCATGCAACCATTGTTCGAAGCCATTGATAAAACTCAGGACATTCCTAGTTCCTCTCCATCACCTATCATTGAAAGCATACTTCAACAAGTGACTGGGTCTGAGAAAAATCAATTGGCTAGCCCACGAACAAAGGACATTACACCTTTTGAGTTACATGTAACTCAAGGTGGTTTTTCAAGTGAAGCAGCCACTACTGCTGTAGAGACCATTGTCTCACAACAGGACAGTGGTTCCATCCCTAAGACTTCCTTGAAGGCAACAACTGATGAGGCCACTATAGTGACCCTAAAATCAGTTGGAAGTTCCCAGAACCAAGAAAAAGGGGCATCTGGTTCTTATTTTATGGACTCACATCCTAGAACTGAACCAGTTACAACTACCACTTCTAGTAGGAATTCAGATGATCCTATTAACTTAGGTGATGGGTTAAAATACCAGGAATTGACAGAGAGAGTTATATCCATTGAAACATCTGTTGCTGAAATCAAGACTGATATCAAGACAATAATGCAATCTTTGGCTGTCCTCACCAAAAGTCAACCATCCATAGAAGATATTGCTAGTGAGCTATGGAAGTCTGTCAGCCCCATCATCATAGCTCATCAAAAACTAGCAGATCAAGCACATGAAACCTATATAGCTCAAATCATAACCATGGTAGATGCTAGGTACACAGATACCCAAGCAGATATTAAAGCCATTAAAGATCATCTTCTGAAGACTACTGGTTCTGCCCCCACAACTATCTTAAGAGATGAAGATGATGATGAATTCACTGCTGATGATGCCAAAAATGGGGAGAGTGGCAGAGATAGATTGCCAAAGCTCCCTTTGGATGTCCACCTTCTCAAAAAGGTCAATCATAAAAGTCTGCTGCCAATAAACTAGGGTCTGCTCCAGCTTCACAACAACCCACTGATCAAACCACTGCTACTGCTGAATCTGCTAAAGCTGGTAAGGCAAAAGAAATTGATGAATCTACCAACATCATTGCTAAAGTGGCTACTGAAGCTAAGAAAAGAAGGTCTGATACTTTGGAAGTCAAGGAAGAGGCTTTAGTACAAAAGAAACAGGAACAACAGCAGGAAGTTGAAGATGTTGGTTCTTCTAAAAGGAAGAAAATGCCTGCATAACATGTTAGGCAACTACCATCCAAATCCAAATCCTCTGCTCCCAAAACATTTGCTAGAACCACTGCTACCACCAAAACATCTGCTACCACCACAACCACTGAACCGACCAATGAACCTATTACAACAACCACCACTACACCACCCATAACTATGCCACCCACATCACCATTACAATCCCAAACATCTGCTGGTCCTACACAAGTACCAACAGATGTTAACACATCCACTACTACCCAAACACCATCATCACCTCTGATCCTGTACAAAAGGAAGAGAAAATCAACCTTTGTGGTACAGGATGAGAATATAGAAACCACACCAACTCCCATTCCATCACCAAAATCTGCACCCATTCTAGCCATTCCACTCACATCTTTTTCACCACACACTTCCAAATTTGCTTCCCATAGACCACCACCATCCATCACACCATTGGCTGCTCAGTATCCTCTTGAGCTTGATCTACTCAAGGGGAAAATTCAATCTTTCTACAATACTGAGGATCCATCAAACAAAACCTTCCAATCTCTCCCAAATTTTCATGTTCCCAAAAATATAGACGAATATTTGAAGTTTAAAGCAGAACAAACAGATTTGATCATCAAGAAGAGATGCATAGGAAGGGATGACAGGACTATTAAGGGCATCCATTCAGCAGAGCTTAGTAAATTGAGAAGGATTGAAGATTTTGTTAAGACCCTGAGTAATTCCATGTCAAACATGCCACTCAGTAGTGATTTGGAAAGGGTAGTCAGGAATCTATTCTTGATTAGATCTTGGCAACCATGCCTTAGAAAGCAAATAAGAAACAATTTGCAAGCTGGACCACTCATGCCCTTCAAGAAGAACTATACAGAATTGAAAAGATGACCAAGAATCCTACTCAAAGGCTTCTGCTCCTGATTTTAGAAAAAGCAGAGACCCAGCCAGAGCCTTGAAATATAAAAGAATGAGGGAAGAGATAGTGGCTGCTAAGTATGGAGAAATGAGGTCTGTGGCAAGATGGTCTGAACTGAGACTGGTTGAAACATACAAGAAGCTTGAAGAGAATAGAAAAACTGATTCCACACTACCAAGAAAACCAATTTACTCTGATGCACCAGTGGTTAGAGGATCTCAACAGACCTTTTCACTTGATAGCTTACTTGCAACATCTGATCTATCCATTGCTTCCCAGAAACAGTACAAAAGGCAGAAACAGATGTCAGAAGAAGATGAAAAAGAGTTTGCTGACACATTTGTGAAAGAAGGGATCTTCAACCAAGTCCATTACTTCTCTGACCCTATTTCTGAAGAACTCAGAAGAATCATTGGCAGATCTCCATCACCAAACTCATCCCAAATAAATCTTCAACTCAAGAAATCCTCAGGTTCAAAAGTTCTAAAGTGGAAGGTCAATAAAGACACCCGCGAATTAACTCTGCTCAGATCTGATGGAGAAGCTCAGAAGTTAAGAATGGATGATGCATATGGTCTGTGTGCAGATGATCTCCAAGACCTTATAAACATAGAGTTTGAAAGAGATTGTGAAGACTTATTCTCCTTAAACTTTGAATTACAATTCAAAGGGCAAATTAGAGAAAGTCTGATGAGGAATAAAGATCAACAATAAAGGTTGAGTTTTGGCATCATCTGTTCTAGGGGGGATTGTTGGGTCTGTTGACCTGGAGAAGAACAGATGATCTGAAAAGCCAAAACATACTATATATATGATCCATAATAAATCAGTGTTTTCAAGTAATTCCCCCAAAAGATTGTTGACTTCTAACAATTGTTGTTCCTCCTAACAACTGCTGGTGTACAACTACTGATCACAAAGAGCTGTTGAAGAAACAACTGTTGAACTAAAGACTATTGAAGACAAGGACTATTGGAGCCAACAACACTTAGGCTCTAATAGTGGATACAAGCATCAAAGTTTTACCCATCAGCTATTTAGTCATCAAAGCTTATCAATGTAACAGTCTCTGTATTCATCAGTTGTTTTATGTTGTTGTATATGTGTTAGATGTCGCTGTCTTAAGTGACGTCAGCCGTAGGTTATCAGAGGTTTAGTTTGTCTATAAATAGAACAGTGCATGTACTATTCTATTCATCACTCCAAACATTCTCTCAGACAAACAATCTGT
The DNA here is from genome assembly GCA_028751855.1 of Ambrosia trifida. Lineage (NCBI taxonomy): Eukaryota > Viridiplantae > Streptophyta > Magnoliopsida > Asterales > Asteraceae > Ambrosia > Ambrosia trifida. The sequence continues at coordinate 224,098,265 of CM054122.1, read as the reverse complement.
GAGTGATCAGGCTAGGGGGGAGTAATTGTGTAATCATTCTAATCCGGGTTGACTAATGAGAAGTTTGATTCGAAAACAATTATTCTCTTTGTTTTGATTTATAGTTTACTATTCCGCTGCACTTTCCATATTTGTTTATCTACATTCGTATTTCATTTATAAACAATCAAAACAAATCAAACTCAGATCCTAACATCAATTTTGCCTCGGGGGAGTTATTACACATACTTGGGACATGCATTAGGTATTGTGTCTTTAGGGATCCCCGTTTTGTACTGTTTTTGCCCTAGAATTGCTTCTTTTCGGGTTGGAGGTCTATTTTCCTCACAAACACAAACAGGAACGAGTATGTAGCATTTATTAACAGTTTTAGCCCAAATACGCCATATTATAAGACTAATTATGCATGTTAAATATGTGTAATTGATGGCACCTCAGCTGCATTTTAGGATTTTTAGCCCAAATCCTTAACCCACCACCATCTTCTGAGTCAGAGGTCCCAAAAGAATCATTACTTAAACACTCATATTCATCATCATTATGATGTGCAGGAATTTCATTTGCTTCTGTGTCACCAAGTATGTTCTTACCATCAAAGTTTGACATATCAACCTCAACCTCAAACATCTGATTATCAACATCAACTATTTCATTCACATCAATTTCAACTTGAGGACCTAAGAACTTAGGTACTACTGTTTCATCAACTTTTGTTTTTCCTTTCCTATCCACTTCATCAACTACTACATGCACATCAACTTCATCTACTATTTCATTTTCATGCACATGAACTTCATTTTCTCCATTAGTTATCAACTTGGGTTCAGGATTCATAACTTCACTAAAAAGGCTTTCAAACACAGCATCTATAACTTGTGATTCTCCTACATCTATGTTATCAGTAGGTTTTTTTACTGGTGTTCTAGGCTTTATCCCTACCATGCTTGCCCCTTCTTCAATGTAAACAGTTATTTCTCTATGACTGACCACATGCCTCAACAAACCTTGTACATCACTATAGGTACGTATTGTTCTTAAACCAAAATCTAAATCATGATAAGGAACTACATAATGATAGTGTAGAAGACCCACATCTTTAAACCCAAGTGCTTGTGCAATTTCATTTATCTGAGTTATATTAAAATGCTCCCTGTTTAGCAAATCAACATAATCACACTTACCATTCAGATAATTAGTATCAGGAAATGCAGTAAACACTCCACCATAATAAATCTTCAAGCAAAACAATTCTTCATAAAGACCTGCAAAGTTAAGATTTTTAATAAAAATCGTATTTTTTTCATAGCTTACAATCAAAGGAATATTACTAAAACAACATATTACCATAAACGTCTTTATGATATTCGTCTCCAGGCTTTCTGATAATCCACTCAGTTAACATTTTGACCTAACTGATGATCGTAAATCGTGGGAGATGAAAGGTGCAATCGTTCTCCAGGTATAATGTGTTTGAATTGTTATGTATTTTTTTATTAATATTATGGGTATAAGGTTTAGGAGATAAAAAGACGAAAATACCCTCACGTGCAGATCACGTGAGGGTCAACTCTGTTAATTATAAACGTTGTTAGTGCCTAATCCCCTACATTGTAAAAAATTAGAACTTTAATACCCCAATGTGAAACAATAAAACCTTAATACCTGACATTGCAACTGGAGGGAAACCACAGGGACCAACGGCGTAATTTTTTCTTCAAATTATGCAACGTTTTATGCATTAATGGATTAATGTTTGATTTTGATTTCTATAATACTGATACATCCGCTTTAATACGGGCCGGGTGTTAATATTTACTATTACACCATTATTATTTACTTTTTAATACTAAGTTAATAATCCGAATTGATCCTTGTTCTGATATTATTTGTATTTTAGCATCTCACCATCCTATACCAAAATATATAATATATATCATTAATCAAGGACAAGCATTTGTGATTTTATTATTTTCATGAAGAATGTGACCTCAATCGTAATTTAATATTGCAACTACTTTTGTTTTGTTGATGTAGAATCGTCGTAAGATCGACAATTAACAAGCTATAGAAGATTTTTTAGATGCCATATGTTAAAAGCTTATTTGAGGTATCAAAAGTACAAACATAAAAAAGGCAAAATGTTTTTATCTAATAAGTTGACGTTTACTAGATTTTACATACAAATAACACTTTTTTTAAAGGTTAAAAAAGGCCTTGGGGGCTTTTCATGGATGTGAAAGGTTCCACGAGCAGTTCAAGTTTGACAAGTTACATTCGGTTTGTATAGTTTATAGTTGAACACATATTTAAGTTTTTAGTTACGTGCATGAAATTTTTTGTTTTATTTTTTTATGGCAATGGTTGAGGCATTGAACTTTTCAAAAGGCTGTGAAAGTAACTGGTTTGATGTTACAAAAGTAATTGGTTAATGTCATCATACATTAAAATAAGTAAATAACATATTCTTTAGAAATATTATCATTGGAGTTTATTGAATGGTTGTTGAAGTTATGTATCTCTAACACACGTTTGTGAGACTGGAAACGGTATATAACTACAAGCCATTAGGATAAACACTATGAGATTATTGGCATAAAACTCTTGACACTTCTTGTATGGATACATCATCATATTCATAATCACAGTCCTTCAATAACTTGATTTATTTCAAGTTTTTTTGTCCCATGTTCACCTCTTTTTGGTTAGATAAAGTATATTGAATGCTTATGGTCGATAAGTGCACACTCTACATTCCATTATGGCGGTGTCACCATATCTTCAATACAAACATCAATTTCGCTAATTCAAATGTGTGGAGGTGAATATATCTTCTCATATACTTGTACGAACTATTCTTATATAAAATAAAAATAAAAAATTTTATTACGATTACAAAAGAAGTTACTGAAAGCAAAAATACAATACGAGTTACAACTGAAAATAATCAAAATACAAGAACGGGGTAGAAGATGAATGTTGTGGCTGAGAATCGTGTTGAACACGGGGCCCTTAAAAAAAATTTCGAGTCTATTATGAGCTCGTTTTGTTTCCTAGGGTACAACAACCGGAGCAGTAGTACTGCCGGAATTAGCTCTAAAACCCGAAGAGTAACTTGAAGAAGAAGAAGAGCAATATGTTGGAGATTAGAGAGAATTCTATGAGTGTTGGTGAATTCGTGGTGTGTCTCCAAAGCAAGTGGAGCCTTGCTTTTATAATGGAGTCTCGAGTCAACTGGCCAAAGAAATTAAAAATGAAAATTAAAGTGCATTGAATGTCTTCAATGTCTTTTAATTTTGTCTTAATTTCTAACAGTTACAGTTGACTCGTCTGTTACAACACACATACTGAAACAGCAGGTTCTGGAAGCTATGAAATGACGCGCGCGCAACGGATCCATGAACCCGCGCAACACGTTAATCCCATTCTACGTCAGGCGGAGCAGACCCGCAGGTCTGCGTGGATCGTTACTTTACGTTCTACGTCACGCAGAGTGGCATCTCGCGGACCAGGACGCCCCCTGGTCTTTCGCGTGTACTCGCGCGCCACACACTTCACCCGCCACTTGTTCATCACAACCCAAGTACTTGACCACAAGCCTGCGTTCAAAATTACTAAGGCGGCTCTAAAGCGGCTCGCGGTGATACGTGTGTGCGAAATGCAAAGTGCGCCATCAAAGCACCATATTGCGCCTATCGCCCACGCCACGTGCGCGCGTGTGCGAGTGCGAGTTAGGGGTGCTCTACTCCCTTCGTGAATCCAGTAGTGTGTGCTTCCATGAAACAATAAGGAATGAGTGTTCTCCCTTATATACCACTCATGGTATCATCTTTCCTCCAATGGGGGACAAGTTCCACTTACCCACTTTGTTCCAAAGTATTCAACATTGAGTGTTTCATTCACCAAACTTTGAGCATCGATATCTCATTCATTCTAGCTCCGTTTTGGACGTGGTTTGGTGCTTTGAGAAGTTCTCAAAACATAGAACATAAACCCACAAAGAAATATATATAAATAAACCTCAGTTTCAAATATATATATATATATTTTAGTCCAAAATTAGGAAAAACTCATTTTCCTATATTTGTGAAAATACTCTTTTCACTCATTTTCCAACAATCCTCCACATGAATGGAGATCGATCCGTTCTTCCAAGTTTTAACGATACAGTTCGACAATTGAGCATTGCAGGATAGGTAGGTGTCTCTTTTGAACCTTACTTTAAGCATACTTAGTTTACTAGCGATATGTAGACGTGGCGTCTTTGAACATACCCCCATTTGTCTAAACGACAGTACACTTCACACAACACTCTCCCTGGTTTAGCCAACCCCTCATTGTTGTGTCCTTTTATGGTCATGGAACACTATCCTGGTTCTGCGAGAGCTCTAGGATTTGCGTCTCCCCACAAATCCGTTCGAAGCGACCCTACTTCTATCTAACATAGGTGATTCCCGTGAATCATTAAAAGCAACAGTTATATTGATTTACACAGTCATTAACTTCAATATGCTTAACATCCCTAACATGTCGCTGATTAGAATGGGTTACAAAGTATATACTCCCTTTAGTCATATGATCAAGTTTGCCTATTGAACCTAGATCTTGGGATCTCCAGTCAACTAGGTTAGGTTTCACTCATATTCCCTTTTTCCACGGGGTTTAGTCCCATTCTTCTTGAAGACTTATATACTAACTCTTTGCTTAATCCTTTCGTTAACGAGTCCATAATGTTATATTTTGACTTCACATAGTCAATCGTGATAACACCCGTGAGAGTAGTTGTTGTATCGTGTTAAGTCTACGTCTAATGTGCCTCGATTTGCCATTGTACATTGAACTTTGAGCTCTACCAATCGCCGATTGGCTGTCACAATGTATGCAAATAGCTGGCAATGGTTTTGCCCATCTTGGAATATCTTCCACAAACTGACGTAGCCACTCTGCCTCTTCTCCTGATTTATCTAAGGAAATAAACTCAGATTCCATTGTGGATCTTGCTATAAGAGTTTGCTTCGAGGACTTCCAAGCTATAGTTACACCCCCAAGTGTAAACACGTAACCACTTGTTGATTTGGAATCTTTTATATCCGAAGTCTAGTTCGCATTAGGGTATCCTTCAATCACTGCTGGATCGTGGGTATAATGCAGTCCATAATTCTGTGTGTATCTTATGTATCTAAGCACCCTTATTATACTTTTCCAATGTTCAGCACTTGGATTACTTGTATATCTACTTAGCCTATTCACCGTGTATGCCAAGTTAGGTCTAGTACATGTCATTAAATACATTAGACTGCCTATGATTCTTGACTACTCTAACTGAGCAACACCCTCGCTTCTATTTTTACTTAGATGGTGGGTGGTATCAATCGGGGTGCGGGCTACTGCCATGTCTCTCGAATTGAATTTTTCAAGAATCTTGTCCACGTAGTGAGATTGACTTAAAACAATACCATTTTGGGTTCTAACGAGTTTTACTCCAAGAATCACATCCGCGTCTTTAATGTCAAATCTCGCTTTCAACATCTCTTTAGTGGATTTGATCATTTTATCATTACTCCCCATGTTAAGCATATCATCCACATAAAGGCATAATATGGCATAACCTCCTGGTGTGTCTTTTGAATAAACACACTTGTCGCTCTCGTTAATTTTGAAACCATCGTTAAGCATGACATGATCAAGCTTTTGGTACCATTGTTTTGGAGCTTGCTTCAAGCCATACAACGACTTGATGAGTTAACATACTTTTCCCTCTTGACCTGGCGCAGAGAAACCCTCGGGTTGCTCCAAGTAAATTTCTTCTTCTAAATTGCCGTTTAGAAATGCGGTCTTTATATCCATTTGGTGAACATCCAAATTTCTTAAAGCTGCGATAGCAAGAACCAATTTTATGGAGGTTATTCGTGTCACAGGCGAGTAATTATCAAAGTAATCTAGACCTTCCTTCTGTCTAAATCCTTTGATTACTAACCTTGCCTAGTATTTATCAATACTTCCATCAGTTTTCATCTTCTTCTTGAATATCCAACGATATCCAAGAGGTTTACAACCCGGCGGAAGATCTACTAACTCCCAAGTATGATTTTGCAATATATAATCAATCTCATTCTTAATTGCTTCCTTCCAATGTGGTCCTTCCGATGAGGAAACCGCTTCGTGGTAGGTATTGGGCTCACCCTCAAACATATAGCTCATGAAGTCTAGACCAAAGTATTTTTCAACCCTTGCCCGTTTACTTTGTCTAATCTCACTTTCCTCAACTTCAGGTCGTTCATGGCTTTCGTCATGAACTTCATCGTCAATTGATGTCGATGCACCTGCTTGTTTATCCTCAATCAGTCTTGATGAACTAATATGTGTTTGTCTTAGCATAGGAAAAACATGTTCAAAATATTTAACAATATTAGGATTTACCTCCATGATAGTATTTTTGTGTACATCGGGATTCTTGGATTCATATACCAAAACACGATACGAAGTACTTTGATATGCATAACCAATGAATATGCAATCAACAGTTTTAGGTCCTATCATAATAGACTTAGGAGGTGGTACAGTCACCTTGGCTAGGCACCCCCACACTTTCAAGTATTTGTATGAAGGTTTTCTACCCTTCCATAACTCATAGGGAGTCTCGTCCCTATTTTTTTAGAGGTATCTAATTCAAAAGATAATTACCCGAGAGAATTGTGTCCCCCCCCCCCCACATATTTCACGGTTCACTACCAAACATATCAACATGGCATTCATCATTTCTTTCAATGCGTGGTTCTTTTGTTGCGCGATGCCATTTGATTGTGGGGAATAAGGTGGTGTACACTCATGTATTATGCTACTTTTTGCGCATAAATCCGCAAAAGGTGCAACATATTCACCACCTCGGTCGCTTCTCACGGTCTTAATTTTCTTTATAAGTTGATTCTCAACATCATTCTTGTATAAGGTAAAGTTATCTATTGCCTCATCCTTACATTTGAGTAAGTATACGTAGCAATATTTGGTGCAATCATCAATAAACGTGATGAAATATTTATTCTCTCCAATTATAGGAATTGCCTTTAAGTCACAAACATCATTGTGAATTAAATCAAGGGGTTGTGTTATTCTTTCAACCGACTTGAATGATGATCTTGTAAGTTTGGATTCAACACATGCTTCGCATTTCGAATCGGAATCAATGTGGAATGTTGGTATACTATTCAATTTAATCAAACGACGCATTGAATTAAAATTTACATGTCCTAATTTACCATGCCAAACATTTGAAGACTCAAGCATAAAAATAGAAGTAGTAGCGGTTTTATTCATTTCATTCTTGACAACCATTACATTCATTTTAAACATGCCATTTAGGGCGTAGCCCTCACCAACAAACATTCCACGTCAAGACAAAAGAAAGTTATCCGATTCGAACACTAGACGAAATCCAAACTTGTTGAGCATCCATCCCGACACGAGATTCTTACGAATATCTAGGACATAGAGCACCTTGCTCAACGTGAGCTCCTTTCCTGAAGTCATCTTCAAGATCACATCGCCCTTCACCCTTGATGTCGGCAGTAGCTTTATTCCCCATATAAAGCTTTTGTCACACCCTCAAATTTCCACGTGTGGGGTTTTACCACGAGGCACGTGACACACCAGGATCCAAGTCAACGGTCACAATAAACGACACTATATGATATGAAAACAACGTAAACTTCCCATTAAGTTTCAAAATCGTTTCAACACAGCGAAAGCATAATATGTTATTACAACTCAAAATGAAATTTAAAGTCTGAAATGTTTAACAAAACATGCGTATGATTCCTAGACGCCGTGAGACTCCGTGCGCCTATCGACAACTGCTACCTAAGTGACATGAGAAAAACATGCTAAAAACGTCAGCAAATAATGCCGGTGAGTTCACAGGTTTTTAATGAATATCGACTCCAAATGTTTTGATGAATACCCTTGGTCAACCCAGACCACATGCATGCAAATTATATGTACACCTGTCACTACTGCGATTGGAAAACCATTACTGAACTCGAATACTGTGAATGCGTGAATACTACCCGAATAAATACTGAATACTGAATACCTAAGAGACAACATGCACCCGTCCAACCTCCAATTGGACAAGTGGGGCCGGTCACGTCCAAATAGATCTATCCACATTTCCCCCGTTATGCATCCCCGCAAATTCATGGTTCTCCCAGGACTTCCAAAACATCGCATAGTAACCCAAATGAATACTCCAAAACATAATGAATACTTGAATACCAAAACACAGTTGACACATCTTTTATGAAAACATAGTTGACACACGTTTAAAGAATACATCATGTTTTCTCCCCCGAAAATGTAAAACCAGTAAACAGTGGGGCCGTGAAACACACCTTAGAGTGTGTCTTCTGATAACTAGGAATCCAACACGTGTGTGATAGCCCTGACTAATGATGACCTATCAATTAGTTTGAATAAGTGTTTTGACTATCAACCCAAAGGTTAACTAGTCCCCGATTGTCCAGATCTTGACGACGTGTGTTTAAAAGTGGGTTTGAACGTTAACCGAATGCACCAGACTGACTTGACATCCCGTTGGTGACCCATTACATCAATTAATCAAGTACATAGGATTATCACATAAGTTTCAAGAATATAACACTTAGTTTGCATCAAAAATCGCACATACGGAGTTGTAAGGTCGAATCAGCATACAATAGGTCCAGGTTCGACCCAATAAACCTTGGTTCGACCCTTTTATGGTTCATTCGACCTAAATACAAGTTTATACAACCTAATATAAGTTCCTTCAACCTTAACACATGTTCATTTGACCTTAACATGTGTTAATTCGACCTAAATCAAGTTCGTTCGACCTAACAGAGCTACATCCGACCCATGTGAAGCTACATTCGACCCTTCCTCTCCTCCTTCGACCCCACGCAGGTCGAAGGAGAGCCAGGTTCGACCCCTGCAGCCTCAAGTTTCATAAAACGCATCAAATCACATCAAAACTATCCGAAAACATCACGAAACATCACCAAACACATCAGTCAATTACCATTAACATGTTCCCACAAAACCCTACCAATTTTATCCCAAAATGTATCCGTTTTACAAGTTACCTAAAATAGCAAATTATGGAGATGTCACATCAAACACATGCAATCTTTACCCAATTAGGAAACTTTCTGAAATCACTCAAAAATCAATTTAACATGCTCAGATTATCATGTGCAACAAAACCCCCCAATCATATCATTATCAATAACATCATGAACAAGCCCTAGATCTAACCCAAAATCCCCAAAATGAGCAAAACATCATCAATAACCAATTGTAACATATCTCAATCATAAATCGTCATCAACAACAGTCATAGATCATTGTTATAACATCTACACATCAATCAATCGTCAAACAATACATAACACAACATAAAAAACCATTAACGCATGTTAATTTGTATGAAAACTCATTGTTTATGAAAAGGTTTTGTTTAGTAAGATGCTAGGAAGGTTTTTATCCATGAAAACATGTTTAAATCAGATCTGGACCTTTGGGGTTTAATGAAAACGAATCAAAATGCTCAAAAATGGATTTAGGATGAAGAACACACCTTTGATCTTTGTTTAGAAGATTTTTGTAGGTTAGATTATGTAAAACAAGAGCAAAAACTCCTTCCCCAGTGATTAAAGTTGCTAGAGAGTGTTTAGAGGCGTTTAGGATTTGTCAAATGATGAAAAATGACAAAGTGTGGTATTTATACCCAGTCCAGGTTCGACCTTAATCCTAGGTCGAAGGAGACCCTTATTGAACCCTGGACTCATGACGTGTGTGTGTGTGATTAACACAATGATCCTCCAAGTCATTGAACCCTGGACAATACGGACTGTGTTCTGACTCAACTAACCTCGTTAAGTATGTTTAATGAACGTTTTTCGCTAAGGTAGACTTATGTGTTTATACAATGTTGACCTCAACATGTCGGGTGTCACATCATCCCCCTGTTGAAAGAATTTTCGTCCCGAAAATTTCCCGAAGTCAAAGAGAATGAAGCGATAAAAAGAAAAACTTTTCCGGTCGTCACATCATCCCCCTGTTGAAAGGAATCTCGCCCCGAGATTCACTCAGCTTCAACAGTAATGCGTGTCGACCTAACCCAAGTAACGTTTCCTAGAATGCAAACGAAATGATAATCATGAACGAAGAATGATAACAACAGATACTCTATGCCGGGGAACCGCCCTCCCCGAGGTGAATGTGAAACAATGACTCCTCCTGATCGAGGGCCTACTAGAGACTACTGTGATCGGTATAAATGACACACCAGTACCGTCCAAGTAGCATATCCAAAGGACCCACATCAGACCCATGAATGCAAAATGATGACCAAGACCAATACCGAAGGCACTGGATGAACACGAAACGCCAAATAATACAAATGAAAGCAAACCAGAGTACAACAAGTAACAAGAAAAGGAGAACTTACCAGTAACAGTATCAGGATCCTCCAAGTTCTCCCTAGCACTGATGACATAAGCACAAGCCGGAGCAGTTCGACCGCCACCCTCGCCTTGCTTCAGCTTAGGATAGTCCCGCTTTAAGTGTCCAGTATAGCCACAGTGATAACATCTCTGCCTCCCCTAAGGAGCGGTAGCAGTGGTAGTAGCAGTAGTAGCCTGAGCCAGCTGTAGCTGAAGAGTAGTCCTACAGTCCTTAGCATGATGACCAAAACGCTGACACCGACGACAGGGAAACCTCTCACAATCACCCGTATGATGAAAGACACTCTCACCACACTTCGGGAGTTTCCCTGTATAACCCCCAGACTTCTGCTCAAATGACACTCCCACGACATCCTGTTTCTTCACCTGCGGCTGGGACGACCCAACGTTCATCCCAGCACTCTCCTACTTCCTCTTGTTATCCGCAGGGGTTTTCACGGCAGCACCCCTCGGAGGTAGAACGCCATAGGCGACCTTTATGTTGGTCAGCTTGTGAGCTGCCCGAACAGTAGCCAACATGGTAGTGTGATCAGCGTCAACAATATGCCCAGAAATCTCCGGCACTAACCCAGAAATGTAGTGCTCAATCCTCCGGTACTTAGCTGTAGCCAAACCGGGGAACATCACAGCCAAATCGTTGTGTCTAGCAGTAAACTCCTCGATCTCCGACCCAACCATCTTCAGAGTCCAGAACTAGTGCTCCAACTTCATAATCTCATCCCTAGGGCAATACTCCGCTCGCAACATCTGAATAAACTCAGACCACGACATAGCATTGGCCTCACCCACGCCAAGGTTCGCAGTGGTAGAGTTCCACCAGGTCAAGACATGTCCCTCCAGAGTAGCAGAAGCATACTTGACTCGATCAGCGTCGGGACAGTTGCACATGGCAAACACCAATTCGATCTTCTCTAGCCACCGGAGCAGTCCCTCTGCCCCTTCAGTCCCATTGAAGTTATGGGGCTTACAGTCCATGAACTTCTTGTAGGTGCACCCAGACTTCACCTAATTAGCACTTCCCAAGGTCTGCTGAGTAGCCTAGAAAGCAGCCAACGCAATGTTCAGCTGCTGCTGCAACATGCTATCCAACTCCGCCTGAGTCATGGTGATGTTCCCACCACCTCGTTCACCACCTGTGCGACCCCCGCCGCCACCACGGCGTCCCCCAGTACGTCCACCAGTACGACCAGACATGTTCTACCAAAACATGGAACAAGATACTCAACTATTAGTGACCAAACGAATTCAGAACGGGGTTCCAACATGACCATCATTCCGAACACGAAGTCCACCAAGATTCTCATGAACTTCGATTTATGATTTCGTGTGCACCCAAAATGATAAATCGCTCTACATGGTCCTCTAGGCGTGCTACTAGCTAGAACTCCAAGTCACCCGACACCCACATCCTTAAAAGAAACTGTTATCGCACAATGATCCCAAAGTGAACAGTCACTCAGGGGTGTACTATGACAAGTACTAGTGCATGATAGTGTGTGTGTAGGCAAGTGTGTCCATTAGGGCATAGAGGGGAGATATCCAAATCTCGGAAAAATCTCAAGAATGTGTCGATGCCACCCCAATGTACACTACTGCCAAGTATAAGCGATAAGTCTCTTCATCTTCAAACCCGAAGAAGAAGATAGAATAAATGTAGAAATAGTCCAAAGATAGATAATACGATACTGTGTGATGAGGACACCGACACCCCGACAAGGTTAGTATGTTTACCAAATGACACGACTCAAAATATGTGTGACCGTCTAAAGTGTGTGTTACTCGGCTATAGTCTAGACTCTATATGAAGTCCTAGTTCACTATAACCATTGGCTCTGATACCAATCTGTCACACCCTCAAATTTCCACGTGCAGGGTTTTACCGCGAGGCGCGTGACACACCAGGATTAAAGTCAACGGTCACAATGAATGACACTATATGATATGAAAACAACGTAAACTACCCATTAAGTTTCAAAATCGTTTCAACACAGCGAAAGCATAATATGTTATTACAACTCAAAATTAAATTTAAAGTCTAAAATTGTGACAACCTGCACCCTTCACTTTTCATAGATGTGCATAATTGGTTCCTCAACTATTTCAAAATTTTCATTTTTAACCCTCGTATTTTAATAGGACCAAAAGTCACAATTTAATAAAACTTATAATTTTTATAAGTAAAAGTATGCATGTTTTATACTCACATCTACACTCGAGCACGTATGTTTCAGACCTTGATACTCAAAACCCTTAATTTTCGGTCCTAAAACAACTTAGAAACCGAAGGAAACAAGTCCGGAACTTAAAATTGATTTTTTTAGCTCTCGCAGTCTGTAGAGACAGTCAAACAATCAAAGTCCCATTCAAAGTCCCAGTCAAACAGTCAAATTCCTAGTCAAAGTCCCAGTCAAAGTCCTAGCAAAGTCCTAGCATCTTAAAACATTACTTTATGGGGTTGGCCAATTTTAATGGCTAATGAAATCCAAAACTAGCATAAAAACCCACCTATGACCCATTAGTAGATTCAAACCTTAGAAGACATGCTGCGAGCATGTGTAATCGATTTTGGCAAAGGTTGGGAAGCTCACCTACCGTTAGTAGAATTCTCTTACAACAACAGTTACCACACGAGCATCAAGGCAGCTCCGTTCGAGGCACTGTACGGGCGGAAATGCCGGTCTCCTCTTTGTTGGGCTGAGGTGGGTGAGAGTCAACTCACTGGGCCTGAGCTAGTGTACGAAACTTCGGAAAAGATCGTACAGATTCGTAACCGGTTGGCAGCGGCACGGGATCGGCAAAAGAGTTATGCTGATCAACGTCGCAAGCCATTGGAATTCCAAGTTGATGACAAGGTACTTCTGAAAGTTTCACCATGGAAGGGCGTCATACGCTTTGGGAAGCGTGGCAAACTCAACCCTCAGTATGTCGGTCCATTTACAATCCTGGAACGGATTGGACCGGTGGCATATCGTCTTGATTTACCGACGGAGCTCGGCAACGTACATAACGTCTTCCATGTGTCCAACCTGAAGAAGTGTCTGGCTGACGAGTCTCTTATTGTTCCACTGGAAGAGATCAAGGTTGATGATCGTCTTCGGATTGTGGAGGAACCTGTTGAGATTCTTGATTACAAGATTCGTAGCCTACGTCATAGCAAGATTCGCATTGTTAAGGTTCGCTGGAACTCGAACCAGGGACCAGAGTACACTTGGGAACGGGAGGATCAGATGAAGTCTAAGTATCCTCATCTCTTTCCTAAGGAAGCGTTCGAATCGAGAAATGTTACCTCTGCAGCTGAATGAATCTCGGGGCGAGATTCCTTTTAACGTGGGGATGATGTGACAACTCGGGTAAATCTCTCTCTTGGTTTCTATCTTTTGTCTGTTCTTTTGTTATTCCTTTTGGTACTTGTGCAATTTTCGGGACGAAAATTCTTTTAACGTGGGGATGATGTGACACCCGGAAAATTCCGATTAACAACGTTGTCTAAATTAAAGTCTACCTTAGCGAGTCACGCGTATATTATACTTAACTGGGTTAGTTGAGTCGTGTTACAGTTCGGGAACTGTTAGTTTGGTATAGAGGATCATTAGATGATAGTCTAAAGGCTCACTAGATGTCAGTCCTTAACCAAGTGTACAAAGGGTGACGATTCGTAGAATCGTCGGAGCATTGGGAACATACAAGTCTCGAGTCCCGGGAATTGGTGAACGAGTGTGAATATGTTTGTTTGCAAGTATTATGTGTTTACAATCATTATGTGACTTGTCGGTATGTGAAAATGTGTTAACATATGTTAAAACGGCGTTTAACGCGCAAAATACACGGAACCAACCCCTATAGGCGAGTAGGGAGTCCTAATCGCCTATAGGGGGGCGAATAGGGACATGCTATAGGCGAATAGCATGCTAATCGCCCCTACTATAGGCGATTAGCATCCCTATTCGCCTGATGATGCTGCGTAATCGCCTATAACGTGCTGGACGACTAAAAACGCCTATAAATACAATAATTGACCTCCTAAACTTCATTATAACAACCCTAGTCGTCCCACAACTCGCCCCAACACACACACACAACCTCTGGAACACGATTTTGGATCAAAACACAAGATTTCAAGCCTATTACATCAATCTATCATAAATCTAAGGTGTGGTTTTCATTCATGCAATCTCTAATAACGTTGTTATTAAATCCCTAATGGTCTAGACCTGTTTATAAACATATATGTCTTCTGAAATTCGTTAATAATCATTGTTAATTGGATTCTAGCTATTATGCATGTTGTATGTGTGTTTATGATTAAAAGCTAGGGTTTTTGTGATTCAAGTAGGATTGTTAGCATGATATTAAGGTAGTTACAGATTAATAATGATAGCATGTTGATGAAATCTGAGTAATTGTTCATTAGGGTTAGGGTTATGCATGTTAATGTGATGTTTCATGCTATATGTGTTGTTTTTGGGATACATGGTTGCATGCAGGGCTGATAGAACGAGGTTAAACGAAGGGTTTTGATTGAAATATGTTTGATATAGTTGTTTGATTGATATTTGATGTTTACACACGTTCAGGATTGGAATTGGAGTGTTAAACGCGCGAAAAACCGGAACAGCTGTGCTATAGGCGAATAGGAACCCTAATCCCCTATACTATAGGCGATTAGGAGGCTATTCGCCTGATGGGGAGCCCTAATCGCCTATAGTATAGGCGAATAGGATCCTAAATTCCTTTACTTCATGCATTTACGATCCTAAATGCTAGTTAAGCCCTGAATTGCATGCTTTACGACGTAATCGCCTATAAACTCATAAATTGCATACCAGATAGCCCTAATCGCCTATAGTATAGGCGATTAGCATTCCTAAATGCCTGTTGACCCACGTAATCACTAGTTGACTTTTCCTAATCGCCTGTACTGCTGCTGTAAGTGTAATTTAGCATTTCGGGACCCGATTTGACACCTAGAAACATGCTCGGAACCCCGTAACATACCTAGTAACTTGGTAACATGTGTTCGAACCTGTTTATGTGATACTTGAACTACGTGCTACAACTTGTTGGACTTTAACGTATGTTAAGTGTGATTGTATGATTGTATGTTTGTGAGTGTACGTATAACAACGGGGAGTCTCGGGTCACCAATGGGATGTCGAGTCTTGTACATTGGGTTAATTTAACAGTCATGGTGTTTTCAAACGAACTTGGTTATGGTCTGGACATCTAGGGACTAACTTACGGGTTATTAGTCTAAGTACTTGTAAGTGTCATATGTTAGGTCGCCGCTTTACGGGGTTAGCATAGCTTGCTGATATTATTCGTGTTTTGAAGTAACGCAACCTAAGGTGAGTTTACGGCCCATCTTTTAACTGGTTTCACTTTTTGGGGGAGAAAACATGTGTTAAACTTATGTTTTGGTAACAACTGTCATACTATGGGTTTCTATGGTTTACTATACGATCTTTGGAAGTCCCAGGGGAAACCATGAATGTGTGGGTTAGCACAACGGGGAAATGTGAATAGATCTATTGGGAATGACCAACCCCGCTCGTCGGCTTGGAGGGCCGGGCGAGTGCATATTGTCTCAAACAGGAACATGTTTACTATTCGGGCACAACATCTGGATTGCGAGTTAGTAATGGTTTTCCAATCGTCGTAGTAATGAAACCTACGCTTAGCTAGCGTACTTTGGTTTGCAAATTGTTATAGTATGGACAAGTTGAAATTGGTACTTTGATTACAAAACCTGTGAACTCACCAGCATTTTTGTGCTGACGTAAACTCTTACATGTTTTCTCAGGTCGCTAAGGTAGCACTATGGAACTAGGGCGCACGCGTCTGCACGGCGTCTAGTTAGGATTGCATGGTTTTCAAACATTGAATAATTTGGTTTACTTTTGGATTATGTTTTTAGAATAAGCTTCCGCTGTAATTGGGGATTTAATCTGTGTTTTTGAAATTCCATATGTTCATTTAGACTTGTTTATTGTGATCGTTGACTTGGATCCTGGTTTGTCATGCGCCTCGCGGTAAAACTCCGCAAGTGGATTTTGAGGGTGTGACAGATTGGTATCAGAGCCAATGGTTATAGTGAACTAGGACTGCATGTAGAGTCTAGACTATAGCCGAGTCGCACACACTAGATGATCACTTAGTACTAAACATTATGGTGGATTACGTATGTTACATCATCCGTTCTATCTTAGGTCGGGTTACTTGCTCTCTAGGCAGTGTGGTATATTGGGGTAAATCGTGTACTCTTGAGATTTGTCCAAGGCTCGGACATCTCCCTTTCATACGCCAATAGAAACACTTGCCATAAACTACCGTAGCATTACGGTGTATAGCTAAGAGTCTATGTTCGGTGATTTGAACTTTGAACTAGGAGAACACTTGGAGGACCATGTAGAGCGGTTTATCATTTTGGGTGCACACAAAATCATAAACCGAAATGCATGAAAGCCCTAGTGAGCTCTGGGTTTGAATGGATAGTCCTGAGCTGGATCTAGCCTTGATCTTGTAAATGCTAGTGGTTACCATTAGCTGCGAAACTAAATTTTCTCGTTCTTTCTGTCAGAATCATGTCTGGAGTACGAGGAGGACGTGGAGGTGGTCGCAATGGTGGGCGTGGTGGTGGTCGCGGTGGTGGTGGTCGTGGAGGTGTAAACCTATCACAGGAAGATCTGAACAACTTACTGCAAGCTGCCTTTCAGTTAGGGCACAATGGTGGTGGTAAGTTGATTTATCCATTTTTGCCTTATTGGTGAACCTTGTTTACATCCTTCGTGGTTTCTCATGCGTTTTTATTTCAGGTGGTCCTGTTAATCCACCCCCACCTATGTGTACCTACAAGATGTTTCGGGACTGTAAGCCCCAGGAATTCTCTGGCACTGAGGGTGCGGTGAGCTTGCTCAGGTGGCTGGAAAAGGTGGAGTCAGTGTTTCTGATGTGCAACTGTCTCCCAGAGGATCGAGTTAAGTATGCTGCTGCGTTATTCCAGGATGTTGCTTTGACCTGGTGGAATAACATCACCCAGAATATGGGTATAGGGGAGGCGTATGCTATGCCTTGGGAAAATTTTGTTCAACTGCTGAAGCGAGAGTACTGTCCAAGGGAAGAAGTTCAGAAGCTAGAGCATGAGGTGTGGAACCTCAAGATGACCGGGTCTGAGATTGAAAAGTATACGGTGAGGCGTAAT
Source organism: Ambrosia trifida (assembly GCA_028751855.1). Taxonomy (NCBI): domain Eukaryota; kingdom Viridiplantae; phylum Streptophyta; class Magnoliopsida; order Asterales; family Asteraceae; genus Ambrosia; species Ambrosia trifida. Next base: position 224,080,568 of record CM054122.1, on the reverse strand, counting down.
GAGTTGGCAGTGCTGTGTCCTGATCTGCATGTGCCAGAATACAGGAGGATTGAACACTATATCTCGGGGCTAGTACCAGAGATCGCAGGGTTGGTGGCTGCGGGAAATCATCCTACATACTCAGAGGTGGTCCGATCGACTCACAGGATGACAAACTTGAAGGTGAATGAAGGTATCTTGCCTGCTAAGGGTTCGACTGTCAAGGCCCCGGAGAATAACAAGCGTAAGTGGGATAATGAGGGGAAAGGATCTGTGCGAGCACAACAGGGTAAGAGATTCGATAGCGGGGTTCTTCTTCTTATGGTAACAAACAGGGTGGTTATGCGGGGAAATTACCTAAATGCAACAAGTGTGGGCGTCATCATCAGGGGGACTGCGACCGTAATCGTTGCCATCGCTGTCAGCGACTTGGGCATTTTGCTAAAGACTGTCGGGCGACACTTCCATCGACCCAGGCCCCAACTACTAACTCGGCTCCTACTACTCAAGGAACTACGGGAAGGCAGGGATTTTACAACTGTGGGGAGACTGGGCATTACAAAAAGGATTGCCCGAAACTGAAGCAGGGCGGGGATGTGAGAAACGGTAACGGGAACAACGGGGGCGGTGGCAGGAATGCACGTGCCTTCGTCATTGGAGCCGCAGAGGCTAGGCAGGATCCTGATACAGTTACCGGTACGTTCCTTCTCAATAATCGCTCTGTTAGTGTTTTATTTGATTCCGGTGCCGATAAAAGTTTTATATCTATGGAAGTTACTCGACTGCTAGATGTAGTACCCGTACCATTAGAGGCTAAGTATATAATTGAGTTGGCTGACGGTAAAAAGATTGAAGCTACTTGTATCCTTCGAGGGTGTCAACTAGAGTTGTCGGGTTTGTCGTTCCCCATCGACCTTATGCCGGTACCTTTGGGTAGTTTTGACGTCGTTGTAGGCATGGATTGGCTGTCTTTGTATCGCGCCGAGATTGTTTGTTACGACAAGATTATTCGGATTCCTCTCCCTGATGGAGAATTCCTTTCTGTGTACGGTATCAAGGGCGGTGTTCCGCTAAATCTCATCTCCAGCATGAAAGCCCTTAAGTGTCTTCGAAAGGGTTATTCGGCCGTTTTGGCACTTTTATCTGTTTCCTCTACCGATGAGAAGAAGATCGACGATATTCCCGTAGTACGCGAGTTTCCTGATGTATTTCTAGATGATTTATCTGGTCTTCCTCCCCATCGTCAGGTTGAGTTCGGTATTGATCTTGTACCAGGGCCTGCTCCTATTGCTCGGGCCCCCTACCGTCTTGCACCTCCCGAGATGCAGGAATTGTCCAGTCAGTTACAGGAACTCTTGGACAAGGGTTTCATCAGACCAAGTTCCTCCCCTTGGGGAGCCCCGATTCTGTTCGTTAAGAAGAAGGATGGAAGTTTTCGATTGTGTGTGGATTATAGAGAATTGAACAAGGTGACCATCAAGAACCGTTATCCTCTTCCACGTATTGATGATCTATTCGACCAACTCCAGGGTTCTAGTTACTACTCTAAGATTGATTTGAGGTCCGGTTATCACCAGTTGCCCGTAAGGGAAGCTGACGTTGCAAAGACTGCCTTTCGTACACGTTATGGCCATTACGAATTCTTGGTCATGCCTTTCGGTCTCACGAACGCACCGGCGGTTTTCATGGATTTGATGAACCGCGTTTGTAAACCATATCTTGACAAGTTCGTTATCGTGTTTATTGATGACATCCTGATTTACTCCAAGAACAAGACCGAACACGAGGAACACCTGCGTTTGGTTTTGGAACTTTTGCGACGGGAACAACTTTACGCTAAGTTCTCAAAGTGTGACTTCTGGTTACGCGAAGTTCAGTTCCTAGGACATGTGGTTAATGAACTAGGAATTCATGTCGATCCAGCTAAAATCGAAGCGATCAAGGACTGGGGAGCACCAAAGACGCCAACTGAGGTGCGGCAATTTCTAGGCCTTGCAGGCTACTATCGTCGTTTCATTAAGGGGTTCTCGAAGATCGCTCAACCCCTCACCACTCTTACTCAGAAGGATAGAAAATTCGACTGGGGTGAACCACAAGAGTCGGCATTTCAAGAACTGAAGTCTAAACTTTGTTCTGCTCCTATTTTGTCCTTGCCTGAAGGCCCTGATTATTTCGTTGTTTACTGTGATGCTTCTATTCATGGTCTCGGGTGCGTGTTGATGCAACGCGAGAAAGTGATTGCGTATGCTTCTCGTCAACTCAAGGTGCACGAGAGGAACTACACCACCCATGACTTGGAGTTGGGTGCAGTGGTTTTCGCGTTAAAAATTTGGAGACATTACTTGTACGGTACCAAATGCACCATCTACACCGATCACAAGAGTCTTCAACATATTTTTGACCAACAACATTTGAACATACGACAACGTCATTGGATTGAACTCCTGAATGACTATGATTGCGCCATTAAGTACCATCCTGGCAAGGCGAATGTAGTAGCAGACGCCTTGAGCAGGAAGGAATCAATTAATCCTCGTCGCGTTAGGGCGTTGCAACTCACCATTCATTCCTCTCTACCTGAACAACTCCGTTCTGCTCAGTTAGAAGCTTTGAAGGAGGAAAACCTTAAAGCTGAGACTATGCACGGTGCCGACAAGCACCTCGAGCGAAGACCTGATGGCCTGCACTACATCGCAGAATGCATATGGGTTCCTTTATTCGGGGGACATCGGGAGCTTGTTTTAGATGAGGCTCACAAGTCCCGGTATTCTATTCATCCTGGTTCGGATAAGATGTACCAAGACCTGAAGGTGCTTTACTGGTGGCCGAACATGAGGTCGGATATAGCCTCATACGTGAGCAAATGCTTGACATGTGCTAAGGTCAAGGTGGAATACCAGAAACCGTCGGGTCTCTTGCAACAACCTGAAATTCCGGAGTGGAAATGGGAATGGATTACAATGGATTTTGTCACGCAGCTCCTTAAGTCACCGAGCGGGAATGATAAGATATGGGTGATTGTTGATCGGTTGACGAAATCAGCCCATTTTCTCGCTATTAAGGAGACCGACACCATGGATCATTTGGCTCGTCTTTATCTGAAGGAAGTTGTTTCTAAGCACGGGGTGCCGGTTTCTATTATTTCGGATCGTGACTCCCACTTTACTTCTCACTTCTGGAAGTCTTTGCACAAGGCTTTGGGTACCCAGCTGGACATGAGTACAGCTTATCACCCACAGACTGACGGTCAGAGTGAACGCACGATTCAAACCTTAGAAGACATGCTGCGAGCATGTGTAATCGATTTTGGCAAAGGTTGGGAAGCTCACCTACCGTTAGTAGAATTCTCTTACAACAACAGTTACCACACGAGCATCAAGGCAGCTCCGTTCGAGGCACTGTACGGGCGGAAATGCCGGTCTCCTATTTGTTGGGCTGAGGTGGGTGAGAATCAACTCACTGGGCCTGAGCTAGTGTACGAAACTTCGGAAAAGATCGTACAGATTCGTAACCGGTTGGCAGCGGCACGGGATCGGCAAAAGAGTTATGCTGATCAACGTCGCAAGCCATTGGAATTCCAAGTTGATGACAAGGTACTTCTGAAAGTTTCACCATGGAAGGGCGTCATACGCTTTGGGAAGCGTGGCAAACTCAACCCTCGGTATGTCGGTCCATTTACAATCCTGGAACGTATTGGACCGGTGGCATATCGTCTTGATTTACCGACGGAGCTTGGCAACGTACATAACGTCTTCCATGTGTCCAACCTGAAGAAGTGTCTGGCTGACGAGTCTCTTATTGTTCCACTGGAAGAGATCAAGGTTGATGATCGTCTTCGGATTGTGGAGGAACCTGTTGAGATTCTTGATTACAAGATTCGTAGCCTACGTCATAGCAAGATTCGCATTGTTAAGGTTCGCTGGAACTCGAACCGGGGACCAGAGTACACTTGGGAACGGGAGGATCAGATGAAGTCTAAGTATCCTCATCTCTTTCCTAAGGAAGCGTTCGAATCGAGAAATGTTACCTCTGCAGCTGAATGAATCTCGGGGCGAGATTCCTTTTAACGTAGGGATGATGTGACAACTCGGGTAAATCTCTCTCTTGGTTTCTATCTTTTGTCTGTTCTTTTGTTATTCCTTTTGGTACTTGTGCAATTTTCGGGACGAAAATTCTTTTAACGTGGGGATGATGTGACACCCGGCAAATTCCGATTAACAACGTTGTCTAAATTAAAGTCTACCTTAGCGAGTCACGCGTATATTATACTTAACTGGGTTAGTTGAGTCGTGTTACGGTTCGGGAACTCTTAGTTTGGTATAGAGGATCATTAGATGATAGACTAAAGGCTCACTAGATGTCAGTCCTTAACCAAGTGTACAAAGGGTGACGATTCGTAGAATCGTTGGAGCATTGGCAACATACAAGTCTCGAGTCCCGGGAATTGGTGAACGAGTGTGAATATGTTTGTTTGCAAGTATTATGTGTTTACAATCATTATGTGACTTGTCGGTATGTGAAAATGTGTTAACATATGTTAACACGGGGTTTAACGCGCAAAATACACGGAACCAACCCCTATAGGCGAGTAGAGAGTCCTAATCGTCTATAGGGGGCGAATAGGGACATGCTATAGGCGAATAGCATGCTAATCGCCCCTACTATAGGCGATTAGCATCCCTATTCGCCTGATGATGCTGCGTAATCGCCTATAACGTGCTGGACGACTAAAAACGCCTATAAATACAATACTTGACCTCCTAAACTTCATTATAACAACCCTAGTCGTCCCACAACTCGCCCCAACACACACACAACCTCTGGAACACGATTTTGGATCAAAACACAAGATTTCAAGCCTATTACATCAATCTATCATAAATCTAAGGTGTGGTTTTCATTCATGCAATCTCTAATAACGTTCTAATTAAATCCCTAATGGTCCAGACCTGTTTATAAACATATATAGTCTTGTACATTGGGTTAATTTAACAGTCATGGTGTTTTCAAACGAACTTGGTTATGGTCTGGACATCTAGGGACTAACTTACGGGTTATTAGTCTAAGTACTTGTAAGTGTCATATGTTAGGTCGCCGCTTTACGGGGTTAGCATAGCTTGCTGATATTATTCGTGTTTTGAAGTAACGCAACCTAAGGTGAGTTTACGGCCCATCTTTTAACTGGTTTCACTTTTTGGGGGAGAAAACATGTGTTAAACTTATGTTTTGGTAACAACTGTCATACTATGGGTTTCTATGGTTTACTATACGATCTTTGGAAGTCCCGGGGGAAACCATGAATGTGCGGGTTAGCACAACGGGGAAATGTGAATAGATCTATTGGGAATGACCGACCCCGCTCGTCGGCTTGGAGGGCCGGGCGAGTGCATATTGTCTCAAACAGGAACATGTTTACTATTTGGGCACAACATCTGGATTGCGAGTTAGTAATGGTTTTCCAATCGTCGTAGTAATGAAACCTACGCTTAGCTAGCGTACTTTGGTTTGCAAATTGTTATAGTATGGACAGGTTGAAATTGGTACTTTGATTACAAAACCTGTGAACTCACCAGCATTTTTGTGCTGACGTAAACTCTTACATGTTTTCTCAGGTCGCAAAGGTAGCACTATGGAACTAGGGCGCACGCGTCTGCACGGCGTCTAGTTAGGATTGCATGGTTTTCAAACATTGAATGATTTGGTTTACTTTTGGATTATGTTTTGAGAATAAGCTTCCGCTGTAATTGGGGATTTAATCTGTGTTTTTGAAATTGCATATGTTCATTTAGACTTGTTTATTGTGATCGTTGACTTGGATCCTGGTTTATCATGCGCCTCGCGGTAAAACTCCGCAAGTGGATTTTGAGGGTGTGACAGATTGGTATCAGAGCCAATGGTTATAGTGAACTAGGACTGCATGTAGAGTCTAGACTATAGCCGAGTCGCACACACTAGACGATCACTTAGTACTAAACATTATGGTGGATTACGTATGTAACACCCCAACCGATGGCGGAAACATCGGGGTGCCACGTATTGATAATTGATTCAGTAGCACATGGTATAATACAAATTTTAAATAATTTATTCAAACATAATATCCAAAATGTGAAATGATGTCTAAGAATTCAAATACATGATATCAAATAACAAACTTCAATAACTTCAAATAAAACTTCATGTAAAATCCTCATGCTAACTCAAGCCTCAGCTTCATTGTTACCTGAAACATGTTAATTTTGAAAGTATTTTGGGTCAACATAAGTTGGTGAGAATTACATAGGTTTTTGATAATAAAATGAATAAAATGTTGTGCAATTCATGTGTCATGTCAATCTAGCCCATATGTGAGAACATACTAGAAATAAATCGAGTGCATAATTAACCCTGATGACTGTTATAAAATGATACATACCATACGCTCATGGTCCAATTGAATATGTTATGCGATAACAAACACCCACGTAACCTTTGTAGGAGGCACGTATCCGGGTGGGATTGTCAGTCCAATAGATCTATCAATGTATACCGTCGGCTTGTACGGAGTTAATGATTATGCTAGAATGGTGCTTACTCTAATCATGCTCAAGACATAATGCAACATAGAAAACACATAGACACATTGATGATTGAATTGCAATGATAATGTTATAACATGTTTCACCCCAAAAATGGTGATAAATAAAAGGGGCTATGTAAAACTCACCTTAGCAAATGTTTAACTTGTTGAAAAGATGAAATGATGGTGTTGCCCAAAATAATTCCAATTATCACCCTATAATAAGGTAATATATAATAAGTCTAAGTCTAATAACTTACAAGTGTATCCTAGGGTTTTGATTTGGGGATATCCAATTGTTGAATTTAAATTAAAATGTTAATTAATAAAGGAAAATTTGATAATTAATAAAAGAAAGTCTTTTTATAAAATTTGAATTTTGAATGTACACATTAAAGTGTTTGGAATATAAAAATAATTTTTATAAAATTATTTCATTTAAAATAGATTTTTTTTAAATCTATTTATTACAAATAGCCAATATTTAACTTTAATATTCAAAAATACTAAAATTAAAGAATTTCAATTTTAAAAATCATAATTCTGTTCCAAATATTTAAAAATAATTTGTATAAAATTTTGGTGCAAAAATAATGAAAATCGAATTTATTATGATTTAATTATGATTAAATCTAACAAAAATTGATTAAAAATATAAAATAAATGATTTTACTGAATTAAAAATTATTTCAGTAAAGTTTAACTTTATAAAAAGTCAGGATAATTTTTGGAGAATTTAATAAAATTGTTTTGATATATAAATGGATTTTTATAAATATAATAGTATAAAATTGATTTAATTATTATAAATATTAAATAAATGAATTTCTGAAAAATAAAAATTGTAAATAAAACTTTTATCTCAGATTAAACAAATATAATTTTTTTAGAATTTATAAAATAGTTTTAATATTTAAAAATGAATTTATAAGTTTTATAAGAAATATATATATATATATATATATTTGTTTGTTGTTTTCAAAACAGAAAAAGAAAAGAAAAATAGAGTCAGAGCCGGGACTCGAACCCGGGTGACTACTGTGGCAAGCCTTGGTCACAACCACTTGGCCTAGGCCAGTGGTTGTGATGAATCCTGATTGAAATAAATTAAATACATTATGCAAAACAGAATTTATCCCCAAATTATTAACACGAACCCTAGCTTTAACAATCAAACGAATCAGACAATTTGAGCCCGATTAATGTTGGGGCTTTTGTTGTTTGATTGCCGACTAACAAAACCCACAAAAGAACAAGAACTCACAGTGTTGTTTCGTAGATAATTGCCGGGTCAAACCAGAAGTCAAACGTTTGATCAAAAGAAGCTAATTATCTGTGTTTAGAAGCAATTGGAGGTTGAGAGAGAGATGTGAGCGAGTTGTGAATGATCGTAGAGGGTCTATATATACTGAGGATCCGTGGGTTTGGTTAATTGGAAAGTTGACCACGTTTAATTGTCATACGCGTAGGGTTTTCAAATTAGGTCAACAATTGGTTATAATCAACGTGTAATCGAGTCATGCTGGGCCGGAAATCACCTAAGTTTGCCAATTATAGATCAATTATCAGTTAATGCCAAGGATTGAATCACACGCTAACCCACAGTTGACTTTCTTTGTCAACTGTGAAGGTTTTAAAACGCGTATTTAATTATAGTGTGTCCGGGATTATTCCAAAATGAAGGCTTGGCTCAGTTGGTTCATGGGTTGTGTGGCTTGTGCTTTGGCGCGGCTTCGAACCCCGGCCAGAGCATAATTATTTTTTTTTGATATATTTAACACAACACATATATAATATTATATATATATAGTATTAGGGTTTCAATAATGCGACAAAAATAATAAATGCGAACATATAAGATGAAACTTGACGTTTTTTTATTAAAGTCGAACGTGTAACGTACAAGTTTAAATGCGTAATGTTACAGTCTCCCCTACTTTTAGGAACTTCGTCCCGAAGTTGGAGTTGGAGAGTCTGGTGGGAAAAGATGTGGATACTTCGACTTCATCTGGTCTTTACGTTCCCAAGTGAACTCTGGGCCTCGTTTAGATTCCCAACGAACCTTAACGATCGGAATACGACTGCGCTTGAGTTTCTTGACTCCGGTATCAACAATCTCGACGGGTTTCTCGATAATGTGCATGCTTTCATCGATTTGCACATCCTCAAGAGGAACATGAAGGTTCTCATCTGCTAAGCATTTCTTGAGATTCGAAACATGGAAGGTCGGATGAACATTGCTTAGCTCAGGTGGAAGTTCAAGTTTGTAAGCCACTTTTCCAACTCTGTCAAGAATTTTGAAGGGGCCTACGTATCGAGGAGCTAGTTTTCCTTTTCTACCGAAACGAATTACTCCTTTCCAAGGGGATACCTTAAGCAGTACAAGGTCCCCAACTTGAAATTCCAAGGGTTTACGACGTTTATCAGCATAACTCTTTTGGCGACTTCTAGCCTTGAGAAGATTATCCTGAATAAGCTGAATTTTGTCTGTGGTTTCCTGGATTAGTTCGGGTCCAGTAATACGAGCTTCACCAACCTCAGTCCAACAGACAGGTGAACGACATTTCCGACCATAGAGTGCCTCAAAAGGAGCCATGTTAATGCTGGCGTGATAACTGTTGTTGTATGAAAACTCAACCAAAGGAAGATGAGAATCCCACACGCCACCAAAATCGATGACACATGCCCTGAGCATGTCCTCAAGTGTCTGGATGGTTCGTTCAGTCTGACCATCAGTTTGAGGGTGATAAGCAGTGCTCAGGTTCAACTTGGTACCCAAAGCATCTTGTAGAGATTCCCAAAAGTGAGAGGTGAAACGACCATCGCGATCAGAAATAATGTCCAAAGGTATACCGTGACGACATACGATTTCACTTACGTACATCCTTGCCAACCTTTCCACAGAATACTTCTCACGAATAGGTAGGAAGTGAGCTGACTTGGTCAAACGATCGACAATTACCCAAATACTGTCGAAACCTTTGGGTGTACGAGGGAGTTTGGTGATGAAATCCATAGCTATGCTCTCCCATTTCCAGACAGGAATCTCTGGTTGTTCAAGCATACCAGATGGTCGTTGATGTTCAGCCTTGACCTTGGAACAAGTGAGACATTTTGCAACGAATAGGGCAATGTCTTTCTTCATACCAGGCCACCAATAAGAATAACGAAGATCTTGGTACATCTTGTCAGCTCCAGGATGAATGGAATAACGAGACTTATGAGTCTCGTTCATGAGAAAAGTACGAAGATCATCACGGTCGGGAATCCACAGTCGGTTAAGGAAATAAAGGAGACCATCGGGTTTGGTTTCAAGTTGAGTTTCAGCACCACAAGACATTTCATCGTACATGTTACCTTGGGTGACTGATGTGTGTTGAGCCTGGAGAATGCGATCTTGAAGATCAGTACGAACTCTCGCACATTGGAGTTTGACACGCTCATTACGACTAAGTGCGTCAGCCACAACATTCGCTTTGCCAGGATGGTAGCGAATTTCGCAATCATAGTCGTTAAGTAATTCAACCCAACGTCGTTGCCTCATGTTAAGATTCTTTTGATCGAAGACATGTTGGAGACTTTTGTGGTCCGTGAACACCACACATTTAGTCCCATAAAGATAATGTCTCCAAATCTTGAGTGCAAAGACAACAGCGCCCAATTCAAGATCATGGGTGGTATAATTCTTCTCGTAAGTCTTGAGTTGTCGAGACGCATAAGCAATAACCTTTCCTCGTTGCATGAGAACACAACCAAGACCCTGGTTCGATGCATCACAGTAGACCACGAAATCATCATTACCATCAGGTAGAGACAAGATAGGAACTTCACAGAGTTTCAGCTTAAGAGTTTCGAATGCTTCCTCTTGCTTAGGTCCCCACTCATAGGGCTTACCCTTGTGAGTTAAGGTAGTGAGAGGAACAGCGATCTTGGAGAAATTGGCGATGAATCGACGATAATAACCAGCCAACCCAAGAAAAGAACGGACTTCCGTTGGAGTGGTAGGAACACTCCAATTCTTCACAGCTTCGATCTTTGCGGGATCAACATGAATTCCGTTCATATCAATGACATGTCCCAAAAATTGAACTTCCTTAAGCCAAAATTCGCATTTTGAGAACTTGGCGTACAGTTGTTCTTTCTTTAGGAGATTCAAGATAGAGTGAAGATGTTGCTCGTAATCGGATTTCGATTTAGAGTAAATCAAAATATCATCGATGAAAACGATCACGAATTTGTCGAGATAGGGTCTACAAACCCGATTCATCAAATCCATAAATACTGCGGGAGCATTGGTCAACCCAAAAGGCATAACCATGAATTCATAGTGACCGTAGCGTGTGCGAAAAGCTGTCTTGGGAATATCTTCTTCGTGGACTCTAAGCTGATGATAACCAGAACGAAGATCAATCTTCGAGAAGTGGGTTGCTCCTTGAAGTTGATCGAAGAGATCGTCAATCCTAGGAAGCGGATAACGATTCTTGATGGTGATTTTGTTGAGTTCACGGTAGTCAATACACATCCTAAGAGAACCATCCTTCTTTTTAACGAACAAGACAGGGGCTCCCCATGGAGAAGAACTAGGGCGAATGAACCCTTTATCAGAAAGTTCCTGTAATTGACTAGCAAGTTCTTGCATCTCAGAGGGTGCAAGACGATAAGGAGCTTTAGCGACAGGATTAGCACCAGGAACAAGATCAATACGAAACTCCACTTGTCGAGCAGGAGGCAAACCAGGTAAATCCTCGGGAAAGACTTCAGGATAGTCTCGAATAATAGGAATGTCTTGGATACTTTTGCCTTTGTCCTTCTTCTCTATCACGTTAGCTAAGAAGGCTGTATACCCCTTTCGTAAGTACTTTTGGGCAGTAGTACAAGACATAAGCTTAAGCTCACCACAGGGTTTCTCACCATAGATCTTCAAAATCTCACCAGATTCGAGAGGAATGCGTATGACTTTCTCGAAGCACAGAATTTCGGCACGATGAGTTGACAACCAGTCCATGCCTACTATAACATCAAAACCACCAAGATGCATGGGGATGAGATCGATAGGGAAGGTATGATCGTCGAGGTTCAACAAGCAGTTACGAATAATAGAGTCGATCGAAATAGACTTCCCGTTAGCTACCTCTACCACGAAAGGTTCTTCTAGATTAGTGTGGGGTAAGTTAAGTAATGGTTCAAACTTCAGTGACACAAATGACTTATCAGCTCCCGAATCAAATAATATGGATGCATAGTGGTTATTAATGAGAAACGTACCATTCACCACTTCGTTGTTGTCACGAGCCTGGTTAGCGTTGAGATTGTAGGCGCGACCTCGAGCACCTTGGTTCTGGTTACGGTTCTGGATTTGGTTTTGGTTCTGGTTTTGGTTTTGGTTTTGGTTTTGGTTTTGGTTCTGGTTTTGGTTTTGGTTTTGGTTCTGGTTTTGGTTCTGGTTACGGTTACGATTAGGGCAGTTGTTGATGTAGTGATTAGGGTTACCACACTCGTAGCATTGACCACGAGTAGGCCTGTTGTTTTGTTGGTTGGGAGCTGGGTTGTTGTTGTCTTGGGTAGTAGGAGCTCGGCAGACATTCACCAGGTGACCATATCTTTGGCACTTAGTACAAAAACGACATGGCACCTGTGTTGGATGATGGTACTTGCAAGTGTTGCACAAAGGGTGAGGTCCGGTGTATGGTTTCTTGGCTGAGTTTTGGGCAGCAGGTGGAGTAGCAGCAACCATATAGTTTCTAGCCTTGCGCTTTTTGTTGCTTGAGGTCTCAGGCTTGACTTCAATTGCAGGCTGTGGAGTGTCTTTGGCAATAGTCTTCTTAGTGCCCTTGCGGAAGAGAGTACCGTTCTTCACGTGATTATCAGTAAGAGTGGCCGCTAGACGTTTGGCCTCTTCCAAAGTTGCAGGATTTCTACCCCAAACGGTGTCCTGGATTTGCATGGGCAGACCACCGATGTACTTCTCGATGGCTACCGGCAGAGGAGTAACTTTGTGGGGCAACAATAAGCTAAGCTCATGAAAGCGGGTGTTGTAGGCGAGGTTTTCCCCACTATCTTGAGCTAAGGTGTGGAACTCATCCTCAAGTTTCTTAACTTCATTGCGAGGACAAAACTCTTCTTTCATGACCTCCTTGACTTGGTCCCATGTCATAGCAAGAGCAACTTCGGCCCCACGAGTACGCTTTTCTTCATTCCACCATGTGAGTGCTCGTTTATGGAGAACACTCATGGCGTAACGAACCTTGAAGTTGTTGGGGCATTCACTGTTGATGAAGGTATTCTCAATACCCTCAAACCATTGGAGAAGTCCAGTAGCTCCTTCTTCACCACTAAACTTTGGAGGGTTACAAGAGTTGAAATGCTTAAGGGTGCAGGCTTGGGGTCCATTTCCATTGCCATTGCCGTTCCCGTTCCCGTTGTTGTGACCATTCCCGTTGCCGTTCAATTGGATGACCTGAGCGAGTAAATTGGGAACCAGAGTTGCGATTTGCTGCGCCATCTGTTGAGAAATGATCGCAGCCAGTTGAGCATCGACCCCATTGTTGTTGTGGTTAGGAACTTGGTCATGGTTGTGGTTATGGTTATCACCACCTTCTTCGTGGTTCTCACCATTGTTGTTGCGAGTGCTGCGACGAGGAGGCATGATCTGTAATAGACACAATGAAATGAATGAGAGTTTATATAAGGAATGTAATCATTTATTCATTAATTAAAACGAATAAACGAAAACGTTGACTTATCAAAGATTCTAAATTCTAATAACATATGAAGACATGCTTTAGCCTATAAGTGAACACTCATCCCGAGAATTCCCAGGTAGGCATCCGGGTCCCTCGTCTGATTGGGATATATGCGCAATGCCAGCCTAGACAGAAGACTCAGAATACAGGCGTTCACCCTTCCAGATTGCACGTGTTCGTTATTAAAATCTAGAACTTCGACGAGATCTCAAGGGGGTTCAGGTTAAACCTGAGGATTTTGTCCTATTAATCTAATGGTGGATCAGGATTGCAGCAGACGAATAAGAGTAGTCACATGTAGGTTTAGGGTTATAAGGCATAGGATAAGGATAGGATTAGGGAAGCAATTAGGGTTACAAGTAGGAGAAGCAAGTACTGTTTAAGTCCCTAAGGTTATAGTCTAGATTATTTCTAATAACCTAATTCCCTATAACCAAGGCTCTGATACCAATCTGTAACACCCCAACCGATGGCAGAAACATCGGGGTGCCACGTATTGATAATTGATTCAGTAGCACATGGTATAATACAAATTTTAAATAATTTATTCAAACATAATATCTAAAATGTGAAATGATGTCTAAGAATTCAAATACATGATATCAAATAACAAACTTCAATAACTTCAAATAAAACTTCATGTAAAATCCTCATGCTAACTCAAGCCTCAGCTTCATTGTTACCTGAAACATGTTAATTTTGAAAGTATTTTGGGTCAACATAAGTTGGTGAGAATTACATAGGTTTTTGATAATAAAATGAATAAAATGTTGTGCAATTCATGTGTCATGTCAATCTAGCCCATATGTGAGAACATACTAGAAATAAATCGAGTGCATAATCAACCCTGATGACTGTTATAAAATGATACATACCATACGCTCATGGTCCAATTGAATATGTTATGCGATAACAAACACCCACGTAACCTTTGTAGGAGGCACGTATCCGGGTGGGATTGTCAGTCCAATAGATCTATCAATGTATACCGTCGGCTTGTACGGAGTTAATGATTATGCTAGAATGGTGCTTACTCTAATCATGCTCAAGACATAATGCAACATAGAAAACACATAGACACATTGATGATTGAATTGCAATGATAATGTTATAACATGTTTCACCCCAAAAATGGTGATAAATAAAAGGGGCTATGTAAAACTCACCTTAGCAAATGTTAAACTTGTTGAAAAGATGAAATGATGGTGTTGCCCAAAATAATTCCAATTATCACCCTATAATAAGGTAATATATAATAAGTCTAAGTCTAATAACTTACAAGTGTATCCTAGGGTTTTGATTTGGGGATATCCAATTGTTGAATTTAAATTAAAATGTTAATTAATAAAGGAAAATTTGATAATTAATAAAAGAAAGTCTTTTTATAAAATTTGAATTTTGAATGTACACATTAAAGTGTTTGGAGTATAAAAATAATTTTTATAAAATTATTTCATTTAAAATAGATTTTTTTTAAATCTATTTATTACAAATAGCCAATATTTAACTTTAATATTCAAAAATACTAAAATTAAAGAATTTCAATTTTAAAAATCATAATTCTGTTCCAAATATTTAAAAATAATTTGTATAAAATTTTGGTGCAAAAATAATGAAAATCGAATTTATTATGATTTAATTATGATTAAATCTAACAAAAATTGATTAAAAATATAAAATAAATGATTTTACTGAATTAAAAATTATTTTAGTAAAGTTTAACTTTATAAAAAGTCAGGATAATTTTTGGAGAATTTAATAAAATTGTTTTGATATATAAATGGATTTTTATAAATATAATAGTATAAAATTGATTTAATTATTATAAATATTAAATAAATGAATTTCTGAAAAATAAAAATTGTAAATAAAACTTTTATCTTAGATTAAACAAATATAATTTTTTTAGAATTTATAAAATAGTTTTAATATTTAAAAATGAATTTATAAGTTTTATAAGAAATATATATATATATATATATATATATATATATATATATTTGTTTGTTGTTTTCAAAACAGAAAAAGAAAAGAAAAATAGAGTCAGAGCCGGGACTCGAACCCGGGTGACTACTGTGGCAAGCCTTGGTCACAACCACTTGGCCTAGGCCAGTGGTTGTGATGAATCCTGATTGAAATAAATTAAATACATTATGCAAAACAGAATTTATCCCTAAATTATTAACACGAACCCTAGCTTTAACAATCAAACGAATCAGACAATTTGAGCCCGATTAATGTTGGGGCTTTTGTTGTTTGATTGCCGACTAACAAAACCCACAAAAGAACAAGAACTCACAGTGTTGTTTCGTAGATAATTGCCGGGTCAAACCAGAAGTCAAACGTTTGATCAAAAGAAGCTAATTATCTGTGTTTAGAAGCAATTGGAGGTTGAGAGAGAGATGTGAGCGAGTTGTGAATGATCGTAGAGGGTCTATATATACTGAGGATCCGTGGGTTTGGTTAATTGGAAAGTTGACCACGTTTAATTGTCATACGCGTAGGGTTTTCAAATTAGGTCAACAATTGGTTATAATCAACGTGTAATCGAGTCATGCTGGGCCGGAAATCACCTAAGTTTGCCAATTATAGATCAATTATCAGTTAATGCCAAGGATTGAATCACACGCTAACCCACAGTTGACTTTCTTTGTCAACTGTGAAGGTTTTAAAACGCGTATTTAATTATAGTGTGTCCGGGATTATTCCAAAATGAAGGCTTGGCTCAGTTGGTTCATGGGTTGTGTGGCTTGGGCTTTGGCGCGGGTTCGAACCCCGGCCATAGCATAATTATTTTTTTTTGATATATTTAACACAACACATATATAATATTATATATATATATAGTATTAGGGTTTCAATAATGCGATAAAAATAATAAATGCGAACATATAAGATGAAACTTGACGTTTTTTTATTAAAGTCGAACGTGTAACGTACAAGTTTAAATGCGTAATGTTACAACGTATGTTACATCATCCGTTCTATCTTAGGTCGGGTTACTTGCTCTCTAGGCAGTGTGGTATATTGGGGTAAATCGTGTACTCTTGAGATTTGTCCAAGGCTCGGACATCTCCCTTTCATACGCCAATAGAAACACTTGCCATAAACTACCGTAGCATTACGGTGTATAGCTAAGAGACTATGTTCGGTGATTTGAACTTTGAACTAGGAGAACACTTGGAGGACCATGTAGAGCGGTTTATCATTTTGGGTGCACACAAAATCATAAACCGAAATGTATGAAAGCCCTAGTGAGCTCTGGGTTTGAATGGATAGTCCTGAGCTGGATCTAGCCTTGATCTTGTAAATGCTAGTGGTTACCATTAGCTGCGAAACTAAATTTTCTCGTTCTTTCTGTCAGAATCATGTCTGGAGTACGAGGAGGACGTGGAGGTGGTCGCAATGGTGGGCGTGGTGGTGGTCGCGGTGGTGGTGGTGGTCGTGGAGGTGTAAACCTATCACAGGAAGATCTGAACAACTTACTGCAAGCTGCCTTTCAGTTAGGGCACAATGGTGGTGGTAAGTTGATTTATCCATTTTTGCCTTATTGGTGAACCTTGTTTACATCCTTCGTGGTTTCTCATGCGTTTTTATTTCAGGTGGTCCTGTTAATCCACCCCCACCTATGTGTACCTACAAGATGTTTCGGGACTGTAAGCCCCAGGAATTCTCTGGCACTGAGGGTGCGGTGAGCTTGCTCAGGTGGCTGGAAAAGGTGGAGTCAGTGTTTCTGATGTGCAACTGTCTCCCAGAGGATCGAGTTAAGTATGCTGCTGCGTTATTCCAGGATGTTGCTTTGACCTGGTGGAATAACATCACCCAGAATATGGGTATAGGGGAGGCGTATGCTATGCCTTGGGAAAATTTTGTTCAACTGCTGATGCGAGAGTACTGTCCAAGGGAAGAAGTTCAGAAGCTAGAGCATGAGGTGTGGAACCTCAAGATGACCGGGTCTGAGATTGAAAAGTATATGGTGAGGCGTAATGAGTTGGCAGTGCTGTGTCCTGATCTGCATGTGCCAGAATACAGGAGGATTGAACACTATATCTCGGGGCTAGTACCAGAGATCGCAGGGTTGGTGGCTGCGGGAAATCATCCTACATACTCAGAGGTGGTCCGATCGACTCACAGGATGACAAACTTGAAGGTGAATGAGGGTATCTTGCCTGCTAAGGGTTCGACTGTCAAGGCCCCGGAGAATAACAAGCGTAAGTGGGATAATGAGGGGAAAGGATCTGTGCGAGCACAATAGGGTAAGAGATTCGATAGCGGGGGTTCTTCTTCTTCTGGTAACAAACAGGGTGGTTATGCGGGGAAATTACCTAAATGCAACAAGTGTGGGCGTCATCATCAGGGGGACTGCGACCATAATCGTTGCCATCGCTGTCAGCGACTTGGGCATTTTGCTAAAGACTGTCGGGCGACACTTCCATCGACCCAGGCCCCAACTACTAACTCGGCTCCTACTACTCAAGGAACTACGGGAAGGCAGGGATGTTACAACTGTGGGGAGACTGGGCATTACAAAAAGGATTGCCCGAAACTGAAGCAGGGCGGGGATGTGAGAAACGGTAACGGGAACAACGGGGGCGGTGGCAGGAATGCACGTGCCTTCGTCATTGGAGCCGCAGAGGCTAGGCAGGATCCTGATACAAGTTACCGGTACGTTCCTTCTCAATAATCGCTCTGTTAGTGTTTTATTTGATTCCGGTGCCGATAAAAGTTTTATATCTATGGAAGTTAGTCGACTGCTAGATGTAGTACCCGTACCATTAGAGGCTAAGTATATAATTGAGTTGGCTGACGGTAAAAAGATTGAAGCTACTTGTATCCTTCGAGGGTGTCAACTAGAGTTGTCGGGTTTGTCGTTCCCCATCGACCTTATGCCGGTACCTTTGGGTAGTTTTGACGTTGTTGTAGGCATGGATTGGCTGTCTTTGTATCGCGCCGAGATTGTTTGTTACGACAAGATTATTCGGATTCCTCTCCCTGATGGAGAATTCCTTTCTGTGTACGGTATCAAGGGCGGTGTTCCGCTAAATCTCATCTCCAGCATGAAAGCCCTTAAGTGTCTTCGAAAGGGTTATTCGGCCGTTTTGGCACTTTTATCTGTTTCCTCTACCGATGAGAAGAAGATCGACGATATTCCCGTAGTACGCGAGTTTCCTGATGTATTTCTAGATGATTTATCTGGTCTTCCTCCCCATCGTCAGGTTGAGTTCGGTATTGATCTTGTACCAGGGCCTGCTCCTATTGCATGCTTTACGACGTAATCGCCTATAAACTCATAAATTGCATACCAGATAGCCCTAATCGCCTATAGTATAGGCGATTAGCATTCCTAAATGCCTGTTGACCCACGTAATCACTAGTTGACTTTTCCTAATCGCCTGTACTGCTGCTGTAAGTGTAATTTAGCATTTCGGGACCCGATTTGACACCTAGAAACATGCTAGGAACCCCGTAACATACCTAGTAACTTGGTAACATGTGTTCGAACCTGTTTATGTGATACTTGAACTACGTGCTACAACTTGTTGGACTTTAACGTATGTTAAGTGTGATTGTATGATTGTATGTTTGTGAGTGTACGTATAACAACGGGGAGTCTCGGGTCACCAATGGGATGTCGAGTCTTGTACATTGGGTTAATTTAACAGTCATGGTGTTTTCAAACGAACTTGGTTATGGTTTGGACATCTAGGGACTAACTAACCTATGGGTTATTAGTCTAAGTACTTGTAACTGTCATATGTTAGGTCGCCGCTTTACGGGGTTAGCATAGCTTGCTGATATTAGTCGTGTTTCGAAGTAACGCAACCTAAGGTGAGTTTACGGCCCCTCTTTTAACTGGTTTCACTTTTTGGGGGAGAAAACATGTGTTAAACTTATGTTTTGGTAACAACTTTCATACTATGGGTTTCTATGGTTTACTATACAATCTTTGGAAGTCCCGGGGGAAACCATGAATGTGCGGGTTAGCACAACGGGGAAATGTGAATAGATCTATTGGGAATGACCAACCCCGCTCGTCGGCTTGGAGGGCCGGGCGAGTGCATATTGTCTCAAACAGGAACAGGTTTACTATTCGGGCACAACATCTGGATTGCGAGTTAGTAATGGTTTTCCAATCGTCGTAGTAATGAAACCTACGCCTAGCTAGCGTACTTTGGTTTGCAAATTGTTATAGTATGGACAGGTTGAAATTGGTACTTTGATTACAAAACCTGTGAACTCACCAGCATTTTTGTGCTGACGTAAACTCTTACATGTTTTCTCAGGTCGCTAAGGTAGCACTATGGAACTAGGGTGCACGCGTCTGCACGGCGTCTAGTTAGGATTGCATGGTAAAACTCCGCAAGTGGATTTTGAGGGTGTGACACTTTAGTACCATGAGCTATTGAGCAATCGTTACTACGAGACACCTCGATGTTTCCGCCATCGGTTGGGGTGTTACAGAAATGTTTAACAAAACATGCTTATGATTCCTAGACGCCGTGAGAGTCCATGCGCCTATCAACAACTCCTACCTTAGCGACATGAGACAAACATGGTAAAAACGTCAGCAAATAATGCCGGTGAGTTCACAGGTTTTTAATGAATACCGACTCCAAATGTTTTGATGAATACCCATGGTCAACCCAGACCACATGCATGCAAATTATATGAACACCTGTCACTACTGCGATTGGTAAACCATTACTGAACTCAAATACTGTGAATGCGTGAATACTGAATACCTAAGAGACAACATGCACCCGTCCAACCTCCAATTGGACAAGTGGGGCCGGTCACGCCCAAATAGATCTATCCACATTTCCCCCGTTGTGCATCCCCGCACATTCATGGTTCTCCCGGGACTTCCAAAACATTGCATAGTAACCTAAATGAATACTCCGATACATAATGAATACTTGAATACCAAAACACAGTTGACATATCTTTTATGAAAACATAGTTGACACACGTTTAAAGAATACATCATATTTTCTCCCCCGAAAATATAAAACCAGTAAAGAGTGGGGCCATGAAACTCACCTTAGAGTGCGTCTTCTGATAACTAGGAATCCAACATGTATGTGATAGCCCCGACTAATGATGACCTATCAATGAGTTTGAATAAGTTTTTTTACTATCAACCCAAAGCTTAACTAGTCCCCGATTGCCCAGATCTTGACTACGTGTGTTTAAAAGTGTGTTTCAACATTAACCGAATGCACCAGACTGACTTGACATCCCGTTGGTGACCCATTACATCAATTAATCAAGTACATAGGATTATCACATAAGTTTCAAACATATAACACTTAGTTTGCATCAAAAATCGCACAAACGGAGTTGTAAGGTCGAATCAGCATACAATTGGTCCAGGTTCGACCCAATAAACCTTGG